>CM075780.1:71538372-71960872 GCA_037974665.1 Ehretia macrophylla | reverse complement strand
CTAACTATCATCAACTAGCACTAGTTTGATGTGAACATAATGGATCAAATTGTTAGAGATAAGGGGACTTGAACCATCGACATCCCTCGTACAATAAACTACTGATAAGGATCAATTTCTTCATTTCAAAATAGTTTAAAGTGAGCAATCAAAATTTCATGATCGATCTCTTTCATATAGATAGCGCAACCCGATTTTTCAATTGAGACTTCCATTATAAGTCGTAGTGATAATTATAGTGCACTACAAAAAAAATTAAATTTTGCGAGAGACGGTTCCCCTTATCGTGTCGTCGCCAATTTAGAATTTACAATGGCACGATGAGGGGAAACGTTCGTCAGACAAGAAGTGGTCACCAAAATCGTACCCTTCACCAAGCTATCACTAATTTAGCGACGGTTGCCAAACTATCTCCAGTTTGTCTCCAAATCCTCCGTCACCAAACCCTTGCCATCATTTCCCGTCTCTAGGCCTTCACTATAGTTTGCCGTCACCGAACCCTCGTCAACTTAACCCATCCCAAAACTGTCACCAAATTTGCTATCGCCAAGCCCTTGCAAACCTTTCCCCTCACCCGCCCGTCACAAATGATTGTTGTCACCGAGCACTCACCAACTTAACCCTTCACCAAAATTGTCGTCGCCAAGCCCTCACCAAACTTTTCCCTCGCCAATCTATCACTAACCTTTCCCTTCACCATGCACTCACTAACTTTACCATTCCATATAATTGAACTTGTCATAATAAATTCATAAATTTTCAAAAATCGTCCCAAACTAAACCTGTTTAATATGTCAAATTCATTTCAAATAATGCCAAAAATACGATATAGTTTATATAACATATATCAACATTGTAATTTAAAACTTTTACAAATAGAAATGCTCTGTACATGGAAGTGTATTTAACATCAAACTAAAGGGTTAACATTATGATTATTCTCCATTTTTATCACTAGGTGAAGATGAAGAATGTTGTTCTTCAGGCTCAGTATAGATCTTTGCGTAGAGGACATCCAACACATCATTCTGCTTCTTCAATTGTTCCTGAAGTTGATTGATTAACTCATTCGGACTCTGGATCTACTGGCCCTGACTTTGTAATGTTTCTTGCATTGTGGAGGTCGCTCTCGTAACGGCGTCATTCAGTTGTTCCTCTGTGATTACACGCCGAGTCTAGGTACTAATATTTGTAACAAACTCAACTGAAACCTAAGAACCTACCCCATATCCGACCTTTGTGTGGTGGACCGACAGCCTGTAAAAATACTGCGTTCTAATCCACAGGCGTGGGGTTTGAGTCTGATTTTGATGCATTCCTGACCGTTTGGAGCAATTCTTCGTAATGTGCCTACGAAAACATTAGTAACAAGTTAGTATTACGAAATCAATTTGTTGCACAAACATTAATTTGTCGTCTACACAAACATAATATTCAAACACACAATATACATGTATGACATCAATCTTCCATGCATTTACTCGTCAATAAGAAAAAGGCCAGCATCTCGATTGTATTTCGAACTTTTCTCAATAATCTATTACAAGATAAAGCCAACATAATACATAGTATCCAAGCTGATATGAACCACACTTAACCTCAACATATTAATCAACTACTATATCCCTTAGGAGACATTTTCAAACATTGTACAACACATACACTTCCAACAAGTAACCATGTTCCATAAGCACCCATGTTTGTTCACATCATAGCTACATTTATCCTCACACATTACTAAGTATGTTTTCCCTTTGGAATATTAGCATTAACAATTATAAATACTTTGTGCAATCTTATACCTTTTATGCAACACTGTGAATCCCAAATTATCTTCAACAACTACCCTATGCATTGCTGCCTCTACCAGAAATTCCATGAATAATACATATTATAGTCTGCTCGGCCCAAGAGTCTGTGTACGGTCCGTCAACCTCCTTGCAATGAGCCTTCTAGAAAACCTCTTCATAAGTCATTGTCCTCCCTAATTCTTTTTCCTACAATAGCAATTCACCAAATCAACCTATAGATAAATGTGTATTTTGGAGAATTTTGATTCATACACATAATATATAATTAACCAAATTGTATTACTAAATCAATATCATTATTCTAGCTACCTCATAGGTTAGGATTAAACTAAATGGTGAGTAGACGGATTTGCCTTTCAATTGTCTGGATTTCTCTTTGAGATGGCCTACCATTGTGGCATTTGCCATAGCTCCAGCATTTAGTTCCATATTTCAAGTGGTATGAAGTCTGGCTTTTTCGTTCTAGTCTATCCTTTGTTTGTCAAATCTGAAATTCGGCGTCTTACAGTAGATTCAAACTTGCGCCAAGTTTCAGCTTCATCAATTGGAAGCCACTTGTACTCCCTTTGAAGACGTTAATATTATGTAACGGTAATTCAACAATTACTATGATAATTATACAATAGTTTTCACAATAATTCAACATACCATGAAATATTGGAACCATAATTTCCTTGTATTACTTGGGACCTCTCTGTATGTCAACCACCGCTCTACATACCCGACATATAGAGTTCTTAAAACCCCTTTGGTTGCGCTATATGAATCCTATCTATACAATATAACATAATCAATATATGTAAATTAAGGACAAAAAAGTAGAAGATTTAAAATTCATAATTTAAAGTAATACATACCCGTTTCTTACAACCTTCAAACAGCATCGCTTGTCATTTTGCCATACCGTATAATCAGCTAGAGATTGGAATCGATAAAATTGTCAATCTTTGATGCCTTTAGCCTATTTGTCAGCAGCACTCGAAGACTCGGGCATATTAAAAAATTGCGCACCATCGGGCATTGAAGAGCCATCACCATCTACGCATAAATCCTCTAATTCCTGTGGCAATCCAGCTGCTGAACAGTGTTGTGCATTATGACATGTTGACGAGCCTTGTACATATAGCTACTCTTGTTAGGGATGCGCATCGTCTGGGATCCGATGCTGCATTCCCACTGATGAATTAGACGAACCACGCCCAATGACCAAAGGGACATTGCCAGATCCACGACCAGCAGTTGTACGTGTACTTATGGATCCACGACCACTCGCATGATGCGTACCTATAGATCTACGACCACCCAATGGCATAACGTCATTGTAGCCGGCTAGAGAGAATCATTAAGTATCGGGTACCATGCCTGGTGTATGAGTAGATTCTCCCATTTTCCCTAACAAGCTGCTCTACTTCAGTTGTTTTTTCCCCTTGCGATTTGGCTCTTCACGGCCTCCCATTGTCTGTTTTGACATATTAGAATTAGAATATATAAATAATATATTGGAGACAAAATGTAATTATGCATACTTCTACCAAGCTAATATATATAACAAACAATATTACAATAACTGCTTGATAATTTGAAAGAAAAGCATGAAAAATATTTTTGCCTAACCTATGCTTTTTCAATAATCATCATATCACTTATTATCACCATCATGATTGTCATCATCATCCTCTTACAATTTTGCAACTTAAAACTGATATGAAATTTGAAATTAACTTTGAATTAAATTTGAAAAATACTATTCAAATTTATAGACGGACACGAACCTTTTTATCCGGATAGAACAAGTCCAATGTGAAAATTCTGAAAATCCAGAAAAATTTTCCATATTAGCAAACTTCCCAAAAATATAGACACAAAAAATATATGAATAAAATACATTTTGAAAATATTGGATGTCACACCCCCCAAACCAAACCCCAATATAGTGGTAAAGTCCGGACGCAACAAACGGACATAGTCTCCTCTGTACCGTGAATAATCCAATACATGCACTCAAAAGATTTTCACAACAACAATAATATACAATACTCAAATACATTCACTTAGTTCCATTTATAGCATAATGAACTACGCAAAATGGCCCAACATACAATAATAATATACTCAAATACATTCATGTATGTGACAACTCGACAAATATGAAGTTAGAAAAATTCAACAAAACATTTTAATAGGTGATCCGAGCTCAAACGTGACATTGAAATTTTTAATTTTATGATTTACAATTTTTTGAATTTTAAATCAACAACCACAAAAGTATTTAAACTATATAAAAGAATTATAAATGTTTTGTAAAAATATAATTCTTTTAAAAAAATAAATGATAACCATAACAAAACCATAACAAAATTTCCAAAAAAAAAAATACAATAAATTTTTATGTTTCGAAAATTGTAAAAAAATAATCGTAAATATTACTACAAAAAAAACATAACACAAATTGAAAAAAAGAAATGATAACCAAAAAAATAAATTCATTAAAAAAAAACTAAATATTACTACAAAAAAAGATATATGTTAACAATAACACAAATTCAAAAAAAGAAATGATAACCAAAAAAAAATATGAAAATAATAAATAAATAAATCCGAAAATAATAAAAAAAAAACCTAAATATTACTAAAAAAAAGATATATGTTAAAAATAACACAAATTCAAAAAAAAAATGATAACCAAAAAAAATTGAAAAAAATAAATTTGAAAATAATAATAAAAAAATAACCTAAATATTACAACAAAAAAGATATATTTTAACAATAACACAATCTCAAAAAAAGACATGATAACCAAAATAAAAATAAAAAAAATTTGAAAAAAAAAATCAAAAATTAAAAAAAAAACCTAAATTAATATATTTAGGCATAATGTATATTTTAATATCTTCATAACAACCACAAAATTTATAATATATACATATATTATACATAGGTGTACATACATATACATATATATATATATATATATATATAACATATTAAATAATTTATTTTTTGAGGTAGGGGAGGGGGTTATGGGTTGGGGGAGGAGGGGGGGGGGGGTGTATAGCTTCATGGGGGTGGTGGAGTTAGCTAGATCTATACATATATATACATATATTTACATATATTTATATATATATATATATATATATATATAAAATAAAAAAGACACTATTACCTCAAATAAAATGGTAGAGAGGGGTCTATAGAGGGGTGGGAAGGTGGAGAGTGGGGCGGATTGGGTGAGAGATGGAGGGTGGGAGGCTAGGGAAAAAACGTTTTAACAGACAACTCTCTGTTAAATCGAATTTGGGCGATGGCGGCCCGGTGTGAACCAGGGCTGTCACCCAAATAAAAGAGGCCCACTAAGTGGACCTTTTGGAGACGGACTCTGCCCGTCTCCTGTCAGGCTCTGTCTCCACTTGAGTGGACCTCTTAGTGGAGACGGCCTGTGCCCATTTCCAGTGTAGACGGGCACAGGCCCCGTCTCCAGTGGAGACCGAGAACAGGCCCTGTCTCTATATTGGAGACATGGCCTGTGCTCGTCTCCAAGTGGGCCTCTTTATGAAGGCACAAGTGGGCCTCAAGTCACCAATCTTCAAGACGGGCTAAGCCTCATGTCTCCAACTTTGGAGATGGCTTTGGCGTCCGTCACCAATCTTCGAGACGGGATTGATCACCTATCTCCATTAGAGATGGGCTAGGTCCCCGTCTCCAATACGGAGATAGTAAAAAATTATTATTTCTTATTTTAAAAAAATTTTAAAATTGAAAATTTTAATTATAAAATTTAATCTTAGTAAATTTTAAAATTTATTAATAAACGGGCATATATATAAATGGAATGTATTATTTTATAATAAAAAAATAGAAGAAGATTGTTGAAAAATTATAAATTTATAATTTACAAAAATATATGAAGTTGAAGAAGATTTAATTTCCTATATTACATATATTAGATGAAAATATAATATAATGAAATTGTATGCCGTGATTGGACAACTCGATAGCTCTTTAGTCATAAATTGTATGTCGTGCTTTTTTGGATTCATCATGATTTGAAAACTCGATGTGGTGATCGTAGTAAAACTCACGCGCATATAGAGAAATTAATGGTTGTAAATTTAAATGTCAGTGAAAATGAGAAAACAATTCATAATTTGGTAAAAATAATTCTACAAAAGTCATGATATACCAGCTACACGTACAATTTGTCATATTGGCTATAAAAAGTCGTATTCGATTTGACAAATCACTATTAATTTGTACGAAGAGTCACTTGTATACGGAGTAATTAATTTGGAGACGACTCCTCATCAAGTCGTTGCCAAATTTTCACCATTTTCACTTCTATATAAAGAAAGCACTGTCTTGCTTGTTGTCTTCCATCTTTACATAAGCAAAAACCCAATGCATCCACATCTTATCAACAATGAGTAAGGAGGTTCAAGGACAGTGGATTACCGTTAAAAATGAGGAACACACAACAAAAGGTAAAATATCGAAGGCAAGCAGCAGCAGAGATGAACCTCAATTTGATCTAAACGAAAAAAGGTTACATTTCTAGAGCTCAACACAAGCAAATGATTGAGGATCAAATGTATCGCATCATTTTGGCGAAATTGTTTGAGTGAAAATTATGTTCGAAAGTGATAGTGAAGGTTAATAATATGTAATGTATTATCTAATTATGTGTGTGTATTTTGTTAAGTACTTTTGTATATGTCTCAACTTAACCGTCCGTTAATGTAATCCCTAGTTATCGTATGATTATGAAATAAAATCTTGTCGTTTGCATATTATATTAGCAAATTTGTCTCATATTGTAGTTAATATGTAACAAAACATAGTATTTTATTACTACCTCACGACGTTTGTCAGTACTTCATGTTAACAATGCATGAATGAACTGGTACTGCTTTCGTCAAAATTTGATATGATTCGTCGTTACTTTGAGATTGAAGGCCTTGTTCTTTCAAAAAAATCATAGGAAATTGAGACGTCACCCTTTACGGTGACGGTATGGTGAAGGAATCTGTCACCATACTGTCACCGTGTCGTCTCCACATATCTGAATTGGAAAAAATTGTCACCTAGCCGTCACCAATTTCGTGACGGTTGTAGCTTAGTTGTCACTGAATTTGAGACGGCCAAGAAAGTTGTCATTATTGGTGACGGCTTGGTGACGGATTTTTTTGTTTGACACTGTGTCGTTACCGTCCCATCATAAAACTGGTCGTTTCCATATTGGTGACGATATGGCGACGGTCCGACGCAGAATCCAATTTTTTTTGTAGTGGTGATAGTTACATTTATAGGTCTATTTGAGGTGAAAATCAAAATAGTCATAAAAGCAAGGGTTTCAATATATGAACCCTTACGAATGGTAGTGATTTAACTATAAAAAAAGCTCTAATGAGGAAGAAATAGGCCAAAAATTAGGATACATGCGTGGAAGTCAACTTTCAGAAGCTTATAAATTTTGCTTAATAAATTATTGCCTACAAAAGATTTTTTTTTATATAGTTATTTACTTAATCGGTGGATAGTCACAATTGGTATGGCCCATTCCTCGAAATAAACTTTTACGAGTATGGATCTTTGTGCAACCTATTTGTCCAAAAGAATACATAGGCTTCGGGCCGGGTTACATAGAAAATTAGAAGTAGCGCACTACCTGCTAGGTTTAATTAAATCAATGAATAACCAAAATTTTTTGCCGGATTTTTCTTCTTTCGAACCTTTGAGAAGGTTGAATTACATAATTACATTACTGATTGAATTTATTTTAATTTGAGAGAGAATATAATTATTTAAATAAGAGTTTCACGCATAATAGTCTTGGTAATAGAAGTAGACTAGTTTTAGTTCACGGGTGTGATGTAAGTATTCTAAAATATGAAACATAAAATTAATTAATTCAACTTTTTAATTACATTATTGAAAGATTATAATGGATAGTTACTATCACGACCCCATTTTTCACCAACTCAATCTCTGATACCATAAAGAAAGAAATCAGTATCCAAGTTTATAGAAACACCGAACAACTTAGGATCATGATACCACAGGCTTAAGAAAATAATTCCTCCTAAGTCCGCTAAGGCACAATACATTAGTCCGACCACTATTATTCATTAAACAATACATCTAGACCGCTAAAACCTCTCAAATACCTAAAGGTTTCCTACAACATACTTTTGTATGAACTCTTAATCCCCAAGAATACATTTCTCTAATAACTCTTTATTACATCATAACCTACATCCTTAGGCAATTCATCATGATATGACAATAAAGTCTTCCAAACATCCCAAGATAGATGACATATTACAAGTCAGAAGCCTTTGAGGCAAAACAAGGAAAAACGGACGGAGTCTTCCTTGTACTAAGGACAATCCAAAACCTGTTCAATCCACTCAATAACAAAAATTCAACAACCCAACTACCCCAATTCTAACCTAACAAAATATACATGACCCTGCTTACTTTCATCTTACAAAAGTCCATCCAACCACCACCAACAACAACCATACAACACCAATATAAGTCGACGGCCACACTACAACAAAATAATCATAAGAATACGTCCCATATAATATAATGAACGTCATAAGCCTACCCACCTATACATAACAAAAGGACTTAATAAAATTACATTACAAGTCTACTACATTAAGTAAACCACAACATGCATATTACCTATTTACAAATATTCAAAATAAACTAGTATAAGAATAGCTTTTCAACATAATACTTCCAAACTTTAAAGTAGGCAATATATTACATAACCAAATAGAGAATTCGATACATTATGTACATAAGCAACATATATAATATCCAAGCAAACCAAGCAAGTCATCACTTTAATCATCTTGAAGCACTATATTTTCTCCACCTAAAATGTTAGAAAGAGGGGTGAGTTTCGACGAACTCAGTAAGGGTGGATGAAGAAAGGTTTTGAAAATATTTTATCTTTGAAAACCTTTCAATAACATGTCATGACACATACGATATGCAACAAGTAAAATAGAGCAAGAATGGAAATAACCACATAATAAGGATACGCTCGTTCTGTTGATATCGATCCTACCTTATAACCCCTTCACGAACTCTTCCCCTATACGCCAACACGAATGTACATCAATTCCTAAGACCTAAACCCCATGGATATTCTTCGTCCATGCGGGATAGGGATTAGAACCCTGGTAATCATGTCATCGTCTAGCAAACCCTATGCCGCCCAATGGAACATGAAACGCTAATGTGTCAATTTTAAAGGTTGCAACCTTTCAAGACACTTCGCATTCACGACAAGCACATTCACGCATTCAAGACAAGTACATTCACGCAATCAAGACAATTAAGAGAAACAACAAAGTAGGTTGTTTCCCAAACATATACGCAATTCATATTCATTTACAAGTTATAACCAGGGGCAATGATAGCAATATTATGCATAAATAATGGAAATGCTTCAACTTTGAATCAAGAGTTTAGAAAAACCCCTCACCTTTTCCTAATCAACTAAAGCCATGCTCTAGCATACATTTATACCTAACAATTAAGCATAAAAGTAAGCAATTAAACCTTTTAACAATTACTTATTCAATTGTAACCCAAGGCTAGCTCATAAACACAATTAACTTCACATAGATACTTCATAACTCCATTTAAACTTAAGTAAGTTCAATTAAAACTATAACATGTCACTTAGCATACAAAACTTCACGAAAGCAAGCTCGTTACCAATTTTCTAGCAAAAGCCTAAATTTATCAAATTAGTTACCTATTTTAATGACTTCCAAATATTATAATCTTAATGTATAAATGAAGCTCTTTGAGTATAGATAGATTAAGATCAAACTGAACTCAATTCTAGGTTAAACTCCATAAGTTATGACAATTTTCGTGCGACTACTCCTAACTGTCCAATTTTAGCGATTTCAAGCTACCTTATGGGAATAGCTTTGTTAGCGGGTTAAAACGAATGAATTAACTCTTTCTTCAAAAATAAAGTTTGTTCTACACTGAGATATCTAGCTACTGTAAACATTTTATTCAATTCCAAGCACGTTTACTATGTCAAAAATGCTTTAAAAGTCAGGTACAAAAATCTATCCAAAACAGAACACACACATGGAAACTTGTATTTTCTTATTGTTTATTTCATGGTCTAGATAGAGAGGATCTTTATTTGCATGTTAAAGATTTTTTGGAAATAAGTACTACATTCAAATTTTAAAATTTTTCTAAAAAATCTGTTCGCTTGCGCCTATTTCCTTTTTCGCTAAAGGACAAGGCAAAAGCATGGCTTAATTCTCTTCCTTCTGAATCTATCACATCTTGGGTAGCAATGGTAAAAAAGTTTTTGTCAAAATTATTTCCCATTAATAAAACTAATGCTTTAAGGAGAGAAATTATTGATTTTTGTCCAGATGACCAGAAATTGTTTTATGAAAGTTGGGAAAGGTTTAAAATTTTGCAAATTAAATATCCTCATCATGGTTTTGAAACTTGGAGATTAGTGCAATACTTTTATAATGGTTTGACATAGTCAAGTAGGAATATGGTAGAGTTAATGAATGGTGGGGGTTTCTTGAGTTTAACAGAGGATGATGCATATAATTTTTTAGAAGGTTTGTTAGAGAACTCCTAAGAATGGGATTTCTCTAACCATAGAGAGAAGTCAGTCTAGACAATGAAGAAATGGGGGTTGTATGAGATTAGTGATAGGTTAGATATAAAAGCTAGATTAGATGCTTTTACAAGAAAGGTAGATGCTTTAGTTGTAAATAATGGAAGAGGTTCTGTTAATAATAGTCATAATGAAATATGTTCTCTTTATGCGAGTCCCATGCACGTAACATCATTGTGTCCTTTTATGCTTGCATATAATAAGTGTTATGCTGAACAAACAAATTCACTAAATAATTTAGGAAGGCATTTGTTAATACTTATGGAGAGACATATAATCCTAATTTGTGGAGCCATCCAATTTTTTCATGGAAATTAAATCAACCTCGAGTTGACCCAGTTGTTCCACCAGTGCAGTATTAGAATCAGTTTAGGCCACCTAATCAGAACTATCTTCATGCTTAGATTCTATCTCAGTTTGTAGGTCAATCTAGGCAACAATCACCACTAAAGGAGTCTCTAAAAGCTTTCATGCAGACCACAACCCAAGCAATTCAGGAAATGAAAAATTCAACTTATTTGAACACTAATGGCATAGCTAAATTAGAGACTCAGATAGGTCAATTGTCCACACATGTGGGAGAGAGAAAGAGAAATAAAAGTTCCCAAGTCGGCCCATACCTAACCCAAAGGGGCAATATTCTATTAGTGGGGCATCTAGTTCTAATTCAGGGCAAGAACATATACACTTACGTCTGGTAAATAAATTGACAACCATGTGACAGTACTTGAGGGCAGCCATAGGAAAGTAGAGAAAGCCAAAAATTCTAGGGATGATCATGATAAAAGTGAAGTGCATTTATCTCAGTATATACCTAGAGAGCCTAAAGAGTCACATCCTAGAGTCATAGAGCCTGAAATTAAAAAATTTGTGCCTAAAGCTCCATTTCCCCATAGGCTCCTTAATAAGAAAGATAGTGCACAGATTGGTGACATTTTAGAGGTTTTCAAGCAGGTACAAATAAATATACCATTTTTGGATGCCATTAAGCAAGGCCTGCATATGTTAAATTTTTGAAAGATCTCGTTACAGCAAAGAAAAGGACAAATATTCCTAAGAAAACATTTATAACAAAACAAGTGAGTTCAGTGATTCAAAACAAATATCTTGTTAAATATAAGGATCCCGGATCTCCTACTATTTTTTGCAAAATTGAAGAACATCACATTGAGAAAGCTTTGCTAGATTTAGGTGCAAGTGTGAATTTACTGTCATATTCTATTTACTTGCAATTAGGTCTAGGAGAGCTAAAGCCTACTAGGATGACACTTCCGTTAGCTAATAGATTTGTGAAAATTTTGAGAGGTATAATTGAGGATGCCTTGATTAAGGTAGAGGCTTTTTACTTCCCGGTTGATTTTGTTGTTTTGGATACTAAGACCATTTATAATCCTGATGCACAAACTTGTGTTATTTTGGGTCGTTCATTTTTAGCTATATCGAATGCATTGATTAATTATAGGAATAGTGTGATGAAATTTTCTTTTAGTAACATGACTGTTGATCTTAATATTTTCCATATAAATAAACAAATGTCTGATGATAATGATGGTGTTTGTGAAATTAACATGATAGAATATTTAGTTCATGATGCATTTGTGTAGTCAAGTTGTGTAGACCCATTAGAAGCACGTTTAACTCATTTTGGTTTTGATTTGGATATTGATAATGCTGTTGCTGAGGTTAATTATTTGCTAGATTATGTACCTCTTATGACTATTGATAAGTGGCGACCTGGATCACTGCCACTTTTTCTTTCCTCATTTATATTTTTACCATCTGCAGTATAACTTCCTAGGTTAGAGTTGAAACCTTTGCCATATATTATTAAATATGTCTTTTTAGGAGCTAATGAGACACTACCCGCCATAGTAGCTTTTGATTTAGATGAGTCCCAAGAACGAAAGTTAGTGAATGTGTTAAAAGATCTTAAGGCATATTGGGCAATTAGACAATTAAATTTTGATCTTGATAAAGTTGGTGTTAAAAGAAAACTTCAACTCAATGATTTGGAAGAGATTTGTAATGATGTTTATGTTTGTGCCAAGTCGTATAAAGATAGAATGAAGAAAGTACATGATTCTGATTTCCTTAGAAAATCTTTTGAGCCTTGTCAGATAGTCTTGTTTTATAATTCCCTATTGCATTTATTTCCAGAAAAATTGAGATCTAAGTGGTCCGATCCATATATTGTGCGTACTGTCTATTCTCATGGTGCTATTGAAATTGAAAATTCTCAGAATGGTAATATATTTAAAGTGAATGGGCAACGATTAAAACCATTTTTAGAACTTAAAATCCCAGAGATCAAAGAGATCCTGGTAAATGATCCTGTTTATCAGAATTAAAATACTCTATATAAAATCTTTATTTTACCAACTTTAGGTTGGACTTTCACTGGGTAATAGTGGGTTTTACCATTTTCTCGAAAATGGATTATTCTATGTAATGAAAGTTTTGGGGATAATTAGGATGGATACTATGAAAGTAAAACCATTGGCCGAAAGTGTAATGCCTAGCTTTCCCTCCTAATCATGAGGGATTGATCGGGGTTTGAGTACGTTGGTGGTTTGAAATTAATAGCCTCTCCTTCGCATTCTTAATGTACTTGGTTAATTCTATTTTTGAAGTTCATAGGATTTGTCTTATTGGCTGATACTAAATGGATCCAAGTATTCGAATTCTACATTTTCCTATTTTTGTTTTAATTGGTTTGTTATTTTTATTATTTTACAGAGTCAATTTTAGTGCATCTCAAAGTTCGGAACTTTTGTATGGGGATGTAAATAGGGTCGGCCAACAAAAAAATAAAATGAAAATAAAAATAAAAATAAAAATGAAAAAAGTACTTTATTATTTTTCTTATTTCCTGTTGTTTTGATTTCTTTCGTTTCCTTGCGCTTCGTTGAATAATTTCATATTTGAGTATCACTTTTCTTTTTTCACAATCAAGTACTTAATGTATGTCCTCCTACAAACTATATTCTTCTTACCTAACTTGTTCTCATGCACTTTCATTAGTAGTTTATACTCTCTATTCATTTTTGTATAAATTTAAGAGTTTATTTTTAAACATTGAGGACAATGTTTGGTTTTGATTGGGGGTGGGGAGTCACAGTTTTCAATCATTATTTTTGTTTTCTGCCATCATTTTCTCTTGCCATAGCTTAAGTTGTATATCAAGTTAATTGGCCACTTTTGTGAAAAGAATTCACTGTCATCATACTCAGCTCCTTGCACATTCACATAGCTGCACAATACTATTTTTTGTTGAAAGATTGAATGATGAGATAACTCTGAAAAGAATATATGGAAACTATTTAATCCTTATGAGTTTTGAGCCAATCATTTATTGGAGAGAATTACCTTCTTAGCCATCTAATTATTTTTTTTTTTGGAAGAGTTTGTTATGTCGTTGAATAGTCTCATTATTCTTTCATCTATTTGCCTAAAAATTCTTTATGTCATACTTGAAGTGAAATCATGAAATTTTGGGTAAACCATGTAGATCCTTAAGAGATGACAGTTAGGCCTTGTTTCTTGTTTGAGCCTTATAAATATATATATATATATATATATATATATATATATATTTTTTTTTTCTTTACATGACCGCTAGTCGCCCCGTTGAGCCTTGAAATTAGCATTTCCTTCGTAAATCTATTTCCCCAAAGTGTTTTAAGAAGGAAATGGAAACATTCTTTCAGTATTGATGGAAGAGGTAATGAGCTTATAAAGCTAGTTGGTGAGCTTAAATTAGTCAGTTGCATTAGCTACTCTTGTTATTAGTGATTTTATCTTCTTGGAGTAGGATGACTTATTTGAGATGTTTTATATCGTTATTGAAGTTTTCTTATTTAAGGAAAAGAAAAAAAATAGTGATAGAAGTGTTATTTTTCAAAAAAAAAAAAATGGAAAAGAGAAAAAAAAAGAAAAAAAAGGGAAAAAATACAAAAAAATGCAAAAGAAAAGAAAAGAAAAAAAGTGATGATTGACGAAAGCTGTGAAAGCTAGGATCTGTAATGAGAAAACTAGAAAAGAGCATTGAATTGAAAAGCTAAAAGTAATTTTTCTCTTGTAGTCTTGAAAAAAACACTTTCAAAATTCATCACTTCACTTTAACCCTTACATATATCCTTTTTACCTACACTGCGTCCTAAAAAAGTCCTTACTTGATCTTAGGGGTTACATGATAATATTGACTGTATATGATTGATCTAAAAAGGTAACATGAAGTATTTTTGGTATCTTTCCATGAGGCTATATTCTATATTTTCTTCATTAATCGTTCCTTTATACATGCTTATATGTGAGATTTTTATTTGTTTGCATTCCTCCACTCAGATATACTAATTGAGAGTATTACAGATTATCTTTTGAGTGTTGTTGTTTGTTGAGTGAAAATATATGTGAGGATTGAGTTGACATGTATTCTCTGAAGGGGGACTTAAGTCATGATATCTGGAGATGAAAAGTTTGTGTTGTGCTTTCTAAATCATTCACACACGTTGAGTTGATGATTGGTGGAGTATTTTTACAATTGTATCTTTTTGCTTGGTGTATTGACTTATGGTTATGGGAAGAAAAGAAAAAGTCATTTGATGTTTGTTTATGTGATAATCTTTTAAATCGCTTCAATAGCTAGGGAGTAGCAATACATTGATTGGGGGTTGTGATATACGTCGGGGTTTGTATATTTTTATATTTAAAGTAGACTTTGTTGCACCCAATTTGAGCCTATTTCATAAGTATTAAGTGCATTAATTTGTTTATAACTTATTTAAGGCTTTTTACGTATTTCAAAGCTAAAAAGTTATTCGTACGTGAAGAAAATAAGCAAATATGAGAGCACGAATACATGCAAATCAAGGACTATGACTTTGGAAGAGCAATTCGAGCGAAATTTTGAAGGATTGGATAAAAGAAAATACAGCAAAAATTTGTTGGGGAAACTTTGTTGAAGGCTTGAAGAAATTAAAAAAAGAAATAAAAAAGAAAAAAAAAAATATATATATAATATTTAGTTGATCCGTTGACCAAGGTCAAAGCCTTAGTCAACGTGTCAACTTGTCATGGCCAAACTAGGCCGTGAATTGGACAATGGGTCCAACAAATGATTTTTTTTTTAAAAAGTCAAGCCTTGGCCAATGGGCCAAGGCGGTTTAAGAAGGAAAAGAAACAAAGAAGCCTTTGCCTATACAAGGCAAATTTAGCTGCTTGCTACAAAAATTTGGATATTTTGTTCGGTTCTTTGGTAAAAGAAATAATGTCCATAGTTTTTTTTTTTTTTTCTAAGAAAACAAAAGAGTTTTCCATTAAAATCAATCAACTCCAAAAATTACAAAACTCCAACGATCATCCAAAAACTATCAACCGGTAAGACAAACATCGCCAAGTTGTCATCTCCTACAAATATCAACATTTGTATCAGATCTACGGAATTTTCTTCCTATACATATTCTATATTTAATAGTATTGAAAAACATTGTGCCACATATAGTCTTCGGGGTTAAAGACTTCACCATGGATTCTACTATTTCTTTCCCTCCAAATTTCATACACAATGCCACAAAAGAAAAGTTTGCATAAAACTGGTTGCAAATCATGGACAATGCAGTATCGACTAATCCAATTATTCATTGAATCCCAATTAGATGGGATAGAATTAATGAGACTATTCTCTGCACACAATCTTCAAATCCTCTTACTCATACCACATTAAAAAAAGAGATGATCACGATCTTTTGCCGCAATGTGGCAATGCCACAAATACCACAAATGCAATTATCAGTCACACCCCAAAACAACAATCTCACCTTAGTAGGAAGATGATTGAGGAAAGCCATCCAAGAAATAATGCTCTGATTTGGGGATCTTCTCTTACTCCAGACCAAACCCCACCAATTGACTTTTGCATATTTCCTTCTGATAGCATTCCACACAGAGGCAGTGGAGAAAGGTTTACTCCCTTCTGCCATCTATACCCAATCATCATAATTATGTCATGACTGAAAAGTCACGTGAAAGGCTCATATTTGAAAAGTTTATTTCCGTAATCAATCGTGCATAATATATATATATATATATATATATTTTTTTTTTGCTCAAAGCAAGCTGGATTTCATTCAAACACAAAAATATTTACATAAAAAAATGCCCCCAAGGGGTTACATCAGATCCTGAATATTAACATTTCAAGCCATGCAGATGGCTTGGTTAAGAAGAGTAGGTTTGATTTTCCTATACATATACAATTTTGTTCTAACGTCGAACGCAATATTCTCAAAAATTTGTTCCTCTATAAGGTAGGATGAACCAAAAATACGATTGTTCCTCTCTTTCCAAATGTGAAAAATAAAAGCTCCAAGAAACAATCTGATGCAGATCGATTGAAGAGAATTGGTAGCAGCTCTCTTAATGATCCAGTCCGTAATGAGGTGCCATTGTTGCAGTCTTGGGCCTTTAGAGAAGCGCTATCCTTTGTTCCAAATCCGTCTAGAGAAAGAGCAAAGAAAGAATAGGTGCTCTTTGTCCTCAGTACAAGCATGACATAGGACACACAAGGGATCAATATTGATACCCCAAGAAATTAATCTCCTCTTAGTTGGTAATCTATCAAGCCAAAAAAGCCATGTACAGAATGAATGCTTAGGTGTTGACTTCTTAAACCAGATAATTTTGGACCAATACGCGATAAGGAAGTGAGTTCTGACCAGGTCCCAAGCCAAGGTTGAGTGATATCGCCCATTAGGAGAGTTCACCCAAATAATTCTGTCATCTCTACTAGCATTCGGCTTCAAGTTTCTGAGATGATACTGGATGAGCTGGAAGACAGAATTGTCATTCGGCCAAATCCAACTATTGTGCATAATGCAAGAATCAACATTGGCATTCCAATCAATACCTGAGTTGGAGATATTATCAGCATAAAAAATTGCCTCCAAGATACCCAAAGGGTGCCAATTATCCTTCCAAAACAAGGTGTTACACCCATTACCAGTAACATTGATCATGCAGCACTTGGCTTCTTTTCTAAGTTGTAGCATCTTCCTCCAAGTCCATGTTGGGTTCGACGGCATAGGAAGTTCCCAAATGTTGTGAATTTTGAGATAATTGGAGTGAATCCATCTTCCCCAAACAGATTTATATCTCGTATTGATGATCCAAAGGTATTTCAAGATGTTAGCCTTATTGACATCAACCAGTCTTTTAATTCCAAGGCCACCCTCATCCAATCTTCTAGTAACAACTTCCCAAGCAACTTTTGTTTTGTTACCATTATCAGAGTTCCACAGAAAAGCAGCAAGCTTTTTCTCAATGTCAACAAGAATCCCCTTAGGGAGAATAAACATGCGAGCCCAATACGAATGAATATTGCTCAAAATGGACTGGATAATTTGCAACCTACCAGCAAAAGAAAGTTTATGGTTGTTCCAATTAGAGATCCTCTTAGTGATGCGATCAACAAGCACACGACAATGAGATTTAAGGAATTTGTCGGGGATGAGGGGAACACCCAGATACTTCATTGGAAGAGTTCCAATCTTGAAACCCATAACTGTCGAAATTTGGTTGCTCAAAACATCAGTACACCCACCCAGTAAAAATCTCACTCTTTTCAGGATTAACAATGAGGCCCGAGAGAGAACTAAAAAATCCAACCCTTCCTTAATGAGAGAGATAGAATGGACATTTCCCTTGCAAAAGATAAGAAGATCATCTGCAAAGATGAGATGGTTCAGTCTACTTTGTTTGCACCTTGGGTAGAACTTGAAATCTCGCCTGATAGAAATGTTGTTAAGAATACTCGTCAGTACTTGCATTGCAAGAACAAAAAGATAAGGTGAAATTAGGTCTCCTTGTCTAAGAGTCTGTTTGGCCTAACTTTTTAACACTCAAAAGTACTTCCTGTGAGTGTACTTTCTGTGAGTTTAGAAGCTGATCTCACCTGTTTGGCCCATTTCTAAAAGTGTTTTTAGATAAAAGCTGAAGTTGAAAAAAGCTAAAAAACAAGAAGTTCTAAAGTGGAGCTTTTTATAGGTTTTTGCGAAACCATTTTTATATAATGTGAGAAGCTATTCTCTTTTTCTTTCTCAAATATACCCTTTTATATTTTTTAAAATACAATATTGTCCTCAAAGTTTTTAAAAGCTCAATATTGCCCAATATAGACCAAACAGTCCACGGTTTTTGTTCAACAGCACTTCTAACCAAAGCTCTATTGCAAAAGCTCTATAGTTCAAAAGCTAAAATTTGACGACTAGGCCAAACAGAACCTAAATCCCCGAGCCCCTTTGAAATATAGTGTGATCAAAATATTTGTCTGGAACTCTGCCAGTATCAGTTATTAGCAGTCTTTCTCTACAATTTGGTTCATAACAAGAGCCGAGAATGTTAGGTGATATGTGAAGCGTGTTAAAAGAGCTTTACGACTAGTAAATGTGATAATGTGCCTTATTTATATTTTTTCCCTTCTTTCTTCTCATCAATATGAAGGTCCTTAACATTTATATTTGTGCTGATTCTGTGCCTTATTGATTTAAATTGTCGACATTTTGTAAAAATGTCAGTAAGATGTAATTTAGATTGTACACATTTTAATTTATATAAATTACATTTTAATTTAATTTTTTTATAGTAATTTTGAGATTTTTAAGAATTTCTAATTTTGTTATTTAAATTATTTAAATCTAAAAAAATTGGTGACGATTTGGAGACAAAATATATTGGCGACAACTTGGAGACAAGACACTTTCATCACCAATGGAGACGAATTGGTGACGAAACCTCAATTTGGCGACGGTCCGATTTCATCTCTTAGTCGTCGCCATTCGAGTTTTGACCGTCGACTTTTTGCAAATTTCTTAGAATGATCACCTAAGTCTGATTGAAGAGTAACTCTTGAATAGCAAACTCAAGACTGAGATTCCACTGTCACTATTATAGATGTGTTTTTAATTTCCCCTGCTGAGGATGAGTCTATTTCCCTTCACATAGATGTAACATTATGTTCTTCCCTCTGTCCAGTAAACATGGACGAAGAAAGTCACACAACAGGATGAATGGAGACACAGTAACACAAGGGCGGAGCTAGCATTTTAAAATTGGAGAGTTAAGATTTAAATAAGAACATTCATGATAAAGGAAAAAAAATAAGGAGGATCGTTAATTTATTTTTAACGATACTATATAAATTTTTAAAACGACAATAATTTTTTTTTTTATAACTATACTACATAATTTTTTTTGAAAGCAAGCAATACCAAAACTTCCAATGTAGAGATATTTCCAACTAATTATCCTGTCAATGCAAATAGGTTCAATATCGGATGCACCTCTTGTTGACTGCAAGACCAAATTTCAAAATAAATAAAGTAATAGGTGGTAGTATTATTGTAATACTCACGCCAGTTCTATAAGATATTTATTTTCAGTTTATAATAATTTAAATTTACTATTATTATTAATATGAATTTAAATATTTTAAACCAATTAATTAGACTAAACGTGTTGATAGCCCAATAATTAAGCTAGAGTCGTTTCTACCATATATATGATCTCTATATCCTAAAACTGCTTCGCTTCACATTTGTGTAACAATCACTGTTAATGACACTCGTACGGGTAACAATAATGTAAATTAATTTCTATTGAATGGAGAGTAACAAAGTACACAAAAATAAACGACACGAACATCACGGAAGGATTGTTCTTATCCCCTGCAAAACCTTTCATCTCTTGCATAGAAACCAAAAAGCTTCTAGTTTTTGAATTGTTAAAATTACGAAAGAGATTAATAGAAGTAAAATAATAATATAAATTAATACAAAATTATTTAAATCATTGGATGTGCAGATTAAATATTTATAATATAAATCACTATTATTGATCTCTCTAAAAATTATAACGGGACTTCACAAGGAAAATGATGAAATTGAGGCCACCCATTTTGCTACTTGCAAAACTTTGAAAATTAATGAGTTACTTTTAATGTAACGCTATAGATGGGGTTTAAAATGAAGATGATGTGTTAAGAACCACGCCAAATATATATATATATATATATATATATATATATATATATATATATATATATATATATATATATATATATATATATATATGTATATATATATATATATTTTTTTTGTTACAATGGAGGTCGAAAACGTAATTTAAATTTGTAAATTTTGGTTACAACAAATTATTTGTAGACCATTCCATCCAACTAAACCACAAGCCAATAATTTGAAAAAGCTGATGATACTATTTATGCAAAGGGCTCCGGTGAAAAGAGCGATCAACTTTGTTAAGAATTATAAGATTTTACTTTAAAATCAATTGGTATGAAGAACAAAATTTTTTATAGTAGACTTGAAATGTATGACTTTTCTAGAGTATCGTTTATTCCAACAAAGTTCCAATTCCCTCTCATGTCATGACCAACATGCTAGATTTTGCTAACCTTCAATCAAACCAAGCCACCCAAAAAAAAAGGAAGTTTATCTAGACTTGCAACAAGCTAGATAAACTAAAATTTTATCTCCCAATTTTTTTTTCGAAAAATGTTTTCATCTCCTAAAACACAAGAAAACTTTTTCCATTTTTTTTCACTAAATTTTTATTTTTGATTGGAAAATGTTTTCCGCTTGACCAAATTTTCCATGTTATCAAACATCGAAAAATTCGAAAAACATTTTCCAGAAAAATATTTTACTGCAAACAAACGGAGCCTATTGTGCAATTATTTTTCTAGCATCTTACACCCTAGTACTTCGTAATTTGATGTTTTCTGTAAAAACTAAAACTAAGACAATCACAAACATTTTGTACCTTTTCCACATATATCAATTCCCATGGACGATTGCAAAGTCCAGTTTGCATTCTTTTGACATGTAAAATTAAATCGCAAACTATGTTATTGGTTCTAACAGAAGTAATTAAAAAAAAAAGAAGAAGAAGGATTATTTGGCAATTCATCTATGCGCAGACGGAAACCTGACAGTCTTAGGCTCTTAATTAGCTACACACATAAGTTACACATTCAAACGGGTGAACCCCACACTCTTGTCTTGGCGTCAGTCTCCTGTACGGCTGTGAAATACTTATGTGGTGCCTTCAAGTATGTTTCTGCTGTTTTGTGAAAGTGACATGTGGGAGATTTGTGGGGCTAAGGCAGAAATCAAGGCAGTTAGTGTCCGCGTCATTAGAGGATGAATTAGGCGTTAATTCTTCAAGATAATCTGTAAGTGGTGTGGGTGCAATTTTTTAATAGATCTTGGGTCAGTTTCTAAAATAGACAGGTAGGCCCACGATCTTATTTGGCAAATTATAGATCTTGAAGTATATTTCTGAGTTGTATGTTGGAAAAGATGTCTTTTATGTTTGACTAACTCATTCTTTCCTTGTCCTTACTCTTTCAAATCAATAGAGTTACTGTTAGAGATTAATATCTCTAAAAACACAAAAATTTAATAAATTTTGTACTTTAAAATTTTCATTAAGGATAGTCTTAGCAAAAAAAACTCATTCTTTACTTAAAGTGTAAACAGTTATTTGAAAATCCCTTCATGAGTCGCATTCTTCCTTAACACCAAGCAAATAATTTTTTTAACAACTTTTTAGATTCACAATTTTCATCATAATACAAGCCAATAATTTTAATAGCAATAAAATTCAAGCAAAAAAACTTTACGAACTTTTCAACTTATTGCCTTAAAAGCTAATCTATTTATAATTTTGGGACATAAATATTATATTATATATTTCTTTAATGAGCCGTTTTATTTAATATATGATTATTTGTTAATTGTATTTAAATAAAAGTCCTTAGATTTATATCCATTCATCTTATTCTTTAGGATGTAAAGAATGAGTGACAAGATTCGTAATTAATTATACAATCTAAAATATATTTTCGATCATAGGATGAATTAATTAGGCTTTAATTCATCAAGATAAATTGGTATACAGTTCACTGTATGAATTAATATGTGATATTGATCAGAGCAATTAGTCTCATATTGCATGGGTAAATGTATAAGTATTCATTGAGAACTAATTACAAGACATAAGCGTTTATATGTCAGACTACATTGAGTCAATAGTTTTTCATATATTATATATTCATATAATTAATCCTTAAACCTAAGACATCACAATTACTCTATGTAATGGATGCCATGATTAGCTAAGTACAATATTCTCGTTTTAGCCATGGACTGGTTCATGTGCTTGGTGGTCATAATCTTTTCTTACCTGAGGGTAAGTGAGTGTGCAATAAAGAATCCATCAATTAGGGGTCCTGTACAATTTATTAATTAAGTAATTGAAAATCTTTGGTTGAGGTTAAATATATAATAGATGGTATTCTATTATTTATTTACAGTTTACAAAATTAATTAGATTAGGTTATATGACTAAGCTAAAAAAGTATGAAGTCCCTATTCATGACTCTTGCTTAATCGGTAAAAAAGAGATGGGAGGAGAATATTATACGAGAATTAAATATTTATGGGTTTATGCAATTCCACTTTATAATTAATTAGGTAGTTGTAATATACTGTTAGGTGTCATTTACGACGGTTGAAATTTAATTAAAAATATTTTACTGAAAACAAATGGAGCCTAGTGTGCAATTCTTTTTCTAGCAACTTACGCCTTAGTACTTCGTAATTTGATGTTTTCTGTAAAAACTAAAACTAAGACAATCACAAACATTTTGTACCTTTTCCACATATATCAATTCCCATGGACGATTGCAAAGTCCAGTTTGCATTCTTTTGACATGTAAAATTAAATAGAAAACTATGTTATTGGTTCTAACAGAAGTAATTAAAAAAAAAAAAAAAAAAAAAGAAGGATTATTTGACAATTCATCTATGCAGACGGAAAGCTTACAGTCTTAGGCTCTTAATTAGCTATACGCATAAGTTATACATTCAAACGGATTTGGACTCGGTTTACATGGTAGTGAATTTTTCAGTTCATTTCATCATAACTACTTGCATATTTTTTTAATCATTAGATCTTTTTCATAACATTATAACTTACGAGGGATCCAAATCTCAAACTGTCAAAACATCAATATTCCACCAAGATTCCACAAACAGGTTTAAGAGAAGAAAAGATCAGAGAACAGGAAAAGTAATTTAGACTATGAAGTTTTTAATTCCAGAAGACCAGTGCTAAATAGATCACTAACAATCATAAAGATTTAATTGGTGACAAATAAAACTAATGCTGGGGAGTGAGATATTCCATGAACCAGAATAACGGAAATTTGGTAAAAAGAGAAACAATTGCTTTCAATCATGCTACAGATATTCAGCTCGTAAAATCCCCCTCCAGGAAGCTTAATGCACACAAAGAAAGTATCCAATTCACAAATGTAAACTCGAAAAATAGCATGTAAGATATAAAAATAAGTAACATAACAAGTTGCAGATTTTCATAAGTACTAAATAGCTCTACTCATACTACTCGTGCACTTCCATCTTTATTGCATAGGGGTTTCCATACTACCTCTAAGATAATAGTTAACTATCTTGATTCCCTAAAGGTGGCTGAAGCTCCTTCATGGATCAGCATGAGGTGCAGCAACTGGATCAGCATGCCGCCAACACCATAACATATCGCAAGTAATGGCCGATGCGACATTGAAGCCTATAAGACAGGCTATTGTGCAGAAGAGGAAGCATCTTTTAGCCCAAACTTTCGTCTGAAGCTGCTCTTCTGTTATAGGATGTTCAATGGAGAGCCTGGGTGGTATAATTATCAACATATCGTGATGAGCCAGAGATCGAAGCAGTATAGTTAGACGCGTTTTGAGACGTAAAAGATGTATATCACAACGGTACATCTTTATAACATGGTAAATAGTTAGCAGACATGGAATCATGGCTATAACAGCAAAGATCTGTGGAACATAGCAGGTGCCACACGTCATCTTACTTGACTGCATGAGGGTATAAGCAAAAGGAATTAACATAGTCGTGAAGAATCCCAATGCCCACATTGCCGAGGATTGGGCTTTTTCTTTGTTCTCAAACATTGCAACAAACAATGTGACCATTAGATGACACTCACTTCGAGGTAGAATATGGTCATATTGTTGCGGCGGCTGAACATGTTGATTATGATCGGGCTCCAAGGGGAGCTGCTCGACGGAAATTGGGCTGCCATTCTCGGACTGGAAGAGTTGATGCAGCCCAAAATCTTCAGAGTCTGAAGAGTATTCTCGAACGCTAATCATTGCTTCTGCCATGAAAAGATAACAAATGCTTTGTAAGCAGGTAGGAGATATTGCAGACTAACACAATAATCTGTAAGTGGTGTGAGTGGTGCATTGGCGTCAAGCTAAATAGACAAGAAGAAATCCCTTCCAATTTTGTTTTGATTGAAAAATTTTTCTTTGAGACAACTCTTTTTGGGGTCCCAGGGTCTGTTTTAAGAAAAATCCATTTGGAGTACATATTGGGGTGATATAATGTCGGACAAATCTTACAAATAGTCCCTATATTTTCTAAATTTTTGATAAATAGTCTCTATTGTTTGTAAAAGTTTTACCAATAGTCCCTATTGTTTCACAAATTATTCGATTAGTCCCCATTGTTTGCAAAAGTCCCACAATTAGTTCAATTGTTTGCAAAAGTCACTCAATTAGTCCCCATTATTTGCAAAAGTCACTCAATTAGTCTCCAATGTTTGGTTGCAAACATTAGGGACTAATTGAGTGACTTTTTCAAACAATGGGGACTGATTGAGTGACTTTTACAAACAATGGGGACTAATTGAGTGACTTTTGCAAACAATAGGGACTAATTGTGGGATTTTTTCAAATAATAGGGACTAATTGTGAGACTTTTACAAACAATAGGGACTAACTGAATGACTTGTGAAACAATAGGGACTATTTATCCAAAATTTCTAAACAATGGAGACTATTTGTCCAATTTCCTCTTAACTGTCCGCTGCCATGAAACATTGGAAGGTCCCACCTATGTGGCGTTTTCACAGTTTTGGAGAAGTGACGGGGGCATATTCATCTACTTTTTGTTTAAGAATAATTCATTTTGTAAGGGTATCTTTAATGGTAAAAAAAATAGTATATTATTTATAAAAATTTATTATTTTTGATAAATTTTAGAAGTTCAGGTATCTATTTTAACTCAAATCTCTAATGGAATCCATCACTTTTTAGAGATTTTTTTCAAAATAGAGATCTAATTTACTTTTTTTATATTAAATTTAAAGAGTCAAAAAGTGATTGAGTCTCTAGTTTGGTGTAAATCTCTAAAAAGTGATAAGCTCCACTAGTGATCTGAGTTAAAATAGAAACTCGAATCTCTAAAAATTATTAAAAATAATAAATTTTTGTGAATAGTTGTTACCATTAGAAATATCTTAATAAATCTTGGGGTCAGTCTACTGTGCGCAGCCCTGAAACATTGGAAGGTCCCACCTATGTGGCGTTTTCGTAGTTTTGGACAAGTGACAGATATTCGTCTACTTCGACTAACTCATTCTTTACTATTTTTTACTTTTGCAAATGAATAGTATTATTTTAAATATTGGAGTCTTTAAAAATACTCAAATTAAAAAAATTTGTATTTTAAAAACTCCATTAAAATAACCTTAGCAAAAAAAAACTCATTCTTTACTTAAAGTGTAAACAGTTCCTTGAAAATTCCTTCATGAATCGCATTCTTCCTTAACACCAAGCAAATAATTTTTTTAACAACTTTTTAGGCTCACAATTTTCATCATAATACAAGCCAATAATTTTAATAGCTATAAAATTCAAGCAAAAAAACTTTACGAATTAGCAAAAAAAAGCTCATTCTTTACTTAAAGTGTAAACAGTTATTTGAAAATTCCTTCATGAATCGCATTCTTCCTTAACACCAAGCAAATAATTTTTTTAACAACTTTTTAGGCTCACAATTTTCATCATAATACAAGCCAATAATTTTAATAGCTATAAAATGCAAAAAAAATTTACGAACTTTTTGACTTAGTGCCTTAAGAGCTAATCTATTTATAATTTTAGGACATGAATATTATATTATATATTTCTTTAATGAGCCGTTTTATTTAATATATGATTACTTGTTAATTGTATTTAAATAAAAGTCCTTAGATTTATATCCATTCATCTTATTCTTTAGGATGTAAAGAATGAGTGACAAGATTCGTAATTAATTATATAGTCTAAAATATGTTCCCGATCATAGGATGAATTAATTAGGCGTTAATTCATTAAGATAAATTGGTATACAGTTCACTGTATGAATTAATATGTGATATTGATCAGAGCAATTAGTCTCATATTGCATGGGTAAATGTATAAGTATTCATTGAGAACGAATTACTAGACATAAGCGTTTACATGTCAGACTACATTGAGTCAATAGTTTGTCATATATTATATAATCATATAATTAATCCTTAAACCTAAGACATCACGGTTACTCTATGTAATGGATGCCATGATTAGCTCAGTACAATATTCTTGTTTTAGCCATGGACTGGTTCATGTGCTTGGTGGTCATAATCTTTTCTTACCTGAGGGTAAGTGAGTGTGCAATAAGAAATCCATCAATTAGAGGTCCTATACAATTTATTAATTAAGTAACTGGAAATCTTTGGTTGAGGTTAAATATATAATAGATGAAATTCTATTTTTTATTTATGGGTTACGGAATTAATTAGATTATGTTATATGATTAAGCTAAAAAAGTATGACGTCCCTATTCATGACTCTTGCTTAATCGAAAAAAAAGAGATGGGAGGAGAATATTATACGAGAATTAAATATTTTTGGGTTTATGCAATTCCACTTTATAATTAATTAGATAGTTGTAATATACTGCTAGGTATTATTTACGACTGTTGAAAATTAATTAGAATAATTATAATTAAATAAAAAATAAATTAATTATTTTCACGACTAATTAATTTATGAGCTCGAAAGAACTCACACAAAAGAGATTCGGAGAATTGATAGTTAGAAATATTAATTAAAAATTGGACAATCCTTGGAATAGATTTGTTCCCCACATTAGGAAAGTTGTGCAGGAAAAAAACAAAAGTTACCACACAATTCAATGTGTATAGTTATATTTCTCTAGAAATTTAAATGAGAGTACTAATTCTCTGTGGTTTGAATTCAATCTGAGACTTCAGTTTGGATTGCTTCAGAATCTTCATCACGAGTTCTTATGTACATGCATTTCCAACTAAATCCTGTTAATGCAAATAGCTTCAATATCGGATATGTACTCTTGTTGACTGCACGACCAAGAGTCTTAGTCCACAATTTCCAGCTCATCAGCAACGTGATGAAATTTCAAAATAAATAAAGCAATAGGTGATAGTATTGTAATACACTGTCTCACATCAATTATACAAGATATTTGTTTTCAATCTCTAATAATTTAAATTTACTATTATTATTAACACAAATTTAAATATTTTAAGTTAGTTGATAAAATTTAACCTTTCGATAGTCCAGTAATTAAGATAGAGTCGTTACTACCATATATATGATCTCTTTATCCTGAAACTTTGCTTCGCATTTGTGGAATAGTCACTGTTAATGACACTCATACAGGTAACAATAATGTAAATTAATTTCTATTGAAGGGAGATAACAAGTACACAAAAATAAACGAAATTAACATCATAGAAGGTAGGGATGTGTATCGATCGATTTGGATGGTTTAAAAAATATTTTTCGAACTAAATCAATATCCTCAATTTTTAACAATTGAAACTAAAGTTAAACCATACACCTATCAAAACTATCCAAACCAAACCAATACATTTGAAGAAACCAAATCATCCAAACCAAGCCAAACTATACCTTAAGTTTAACTTATTATTGCATTTGAGGTAAGTAATTGTATTGTAAAAATTTAAAATACAGAGAGAGTTACTCATAGTATCTATTGGTTTCTTTAATAAAATGGGAGAGAGATTGACAAATATGGAGAAAGGTGAAAAGTTCTCTAAGGAATACTACACATATTTACTGTATATTATTTATATATATATAAACCTTCGGGTCGATTTAGGTTTATCAGTTTTGATAGTAAAAACTATAAACCAAACTACATGGTCGGTTGCTATAAAACCTTAAATTATAGCCAACTAAACTTTTAAGAAATCATCAAAAGTGAATTAGTTTGGGTTGAATTAGGTAGTTTAGACTGATTGACAATTTTTCTATACACCCCTAACAGAAGGATTGTTCTTATCCTTTGGAAGACCTCCCTCTCTTGCATATAAACCAAAAAGCTTTTAATTTTTGGTTCATTAAAGTTATGAAAGAGATTAATAATGATAAAATAGTAATATAATTTAATGCAAAATTATTTAAATCATTGAATGTGTAAATTAAATAATTATAATATAAATCACCACTATCGATCTCCATTCCCTCAAAATTATAACAGGACTTCACGAGGGAAATGAAAATGAGGCCAGCCGTTTTGTTTTAACGGATTTTGATTGCTTATCTTTACTATATAATAAAAGAATATGCATCTTTACTATATAATAAAAGAATATGCAGGGTTAAAAGTGTCAACTCAGTCATATTTGTCGCTCATTTATGCTTTAAAGTGTTTGTACGATGTGTTGCTACTATCATACATTTTTTATTATGACTATAATGGCCTTACTGTATAAGTAGAATCTGACATCATACTTTCTCAATCCAACGATCGAAATATGTCCACGAATCTTATTCAATAGCCAACATATATCCCCGAATCTAACAAAAAAGCGTTAGTGGAAATATGTCAGATTACATGTGGCAATTTATTAAAAGGAATTACGTTTTAACCCTTGTTCTAGAATGTTAAACTTGCATTCATAGGGCTATTATGGTCTTTTAAAACCTTTTTCTTCTTCCATTTTTCAAAGCAATCAGAGCAGTCAGCTTCCACCACTCCTTAATCTTTTTCCAACGTTCTATTTTCTTATTCTTCTTCATCCACCACTCTCTTCAAAAAAATCTAGGCACAAACACAGTCTCTCTGATTTCCCCACTCCTCCACCATCTCAAAGCTTCATTAGTTCTCTATTTCTTTCTCTTATTTCTCTCTCTATGCTTCAACAGGGTAAGTACTTTTCATTTTTTCTTTTTCCTCATCCGATCCCAACCCCCATCTCCGACAGTTCCAAATGTATATATATGCATCATATACGTGCCTCTACATTTTTCTTGGTGTTGTTTTCAATTTTTATTTTTTATTTTTTATTTTTGTGGAATTTATACATTTGTGTATGTAGACGGCAACCAAATCAGATGCATGTCAAATAAGCTTGTAAACATGTGTGATGCTACGTGATGATACTCTGGATGCTAAGGTTTGATAATTACTGTGAATCTTGATGGTAAATAAGTTTGCATAAATATATATGTGTGTAATGAAACTGTGGCTGCTAGGGCTTGATAGTTTGGTATTTAATTTATCTCAAATATATTGTCTATAATTTTTCTTGTCCGTGTGTTAAGTGTTAAGTTTTCATCAATAAATTGTCAAAAAGATCTGTAAATTGTCAACGTGCTAAAATTAGCCTTTTGAATATGTTATTTTTTAATTTTTCTCGTTTTCTAATTGCAAATCTCTTAGCAACAATAAATTATCATACAATAACTATTTGGATATTCGGTTAATCAACTTATAAAATTTAGGGTTATAATTTTTTTAAAGAGTATATAGCAAATTCTTTGGGCGAAAGTATGAATTAGGCCTTAGGGATATATATAAACATTATGGGATCGAACCTAAAGTCAGCATAATGTATAGTAAAAAAAAGTAGAGGATAAATAGCTAACTTTTTATAACAAAGCGAGGACTTTTGAGTAATTTAATATTCTCTCGTAATTTTTTCTTTGTTAGATCAGCCTCATGGTAATCTTTTTGAAATGGCTTTCAAGATCTACACACATTACCTAATGCTGGATTTATCTTGATTGCATATCATTTACATTACATTATTGATTTCAGGCAACATTAGGCTCTTTCTTTTTCTCTCTTTTATGTTCATTTTCTAATTTTTGTTTATTTTGGATTTTTGTAAGTTGGTAAATATTTGAGAAGATGCTATATTTTTGTTTTTTATTGAATTTTATGTTGATCTTTTTGCTTTTTTTTTTGCGCTTTTTAGGATCTTAATTTGGTGTTGATTACATCGAAATTTGATCTTTGATGTGTGATATGATGTATTTGCAGCACTCAAATCATGGTATTTGTACTGCATTTGCATCTTAACTCTGGAATAAATGCAACACTTTGATACTTTTGATGCAATGTAGGAAAATACTAAAAAGTGAAGAATCAGGCCCGAAATGATCTAAATTGCAAGTCAAGAAGTAAGAATGGGGAAGCACAAGAAGCGGTTGAAGAATGAAGCTCATAGAGAAGAAATTTGGCCCAAACTAGCATGAAATCGGACTAGGAACATTGACCCAAATGATCCCAAATGAGCTATGTCCGTTTTTGGCAAATCATATCAGTTTTTCGTGTAAAAACAGCCTTTCTGAGCAAAACGTAGGACTAGTCCTATGCGCAGTGTGATTTTAGCCAAATTCTATCGTTTGGAAGGTCAAAATAGTGAAAAACGCCTGAAAATGTTGCGATCAACAATCTGGTCAAAGTCAACAAACGAAAAAAAGTTAACTATTTCAGAATTTTGCCTATAAATAGAGCTTCAACCCTTTGAGAATTCTTGAGTTAATTTTGGAGTATTATCAATATTTTTGATATAATTCCGAGTTAATTCTATTTAGTTTTAAAATTTTAGTTTTAGTTAATTAAGTAGTAGTAGAATACGGGAGAAGTTCCACTTATGTAGCTCTTATTCGGGGAAATTTTGCCCGAATAGCTACTTTTAGGGGGAAGTCCGACCCAAGTAGTTATTATCCGGGGGAGGTTCTGCCCGAATAGCTTTTAATAGGAAAGCTCTTATTCAGGGAACACTCATCTCTAATAGTTCTTATTCGGGGGAAATTAGCTCCGCCCGAATAGCTATTTTGCGTCGGACTTCTGCTCAAATTTCGGGAATCAAAAATACGCGTTCGTCAATATGGGGGAACCTTTCTTGACTCTCTTTTATTTACATAACTCGTATTCATTTATGTCTGAGTAGATTGATATCTAGGGGTGAATATTGTAAATGATAGTATTTTAATATATGGTCTCGGATATAGTTTATTCAATTCATATTGCAATGTATGGCTTGTTTTAATTCAGTATTTCATACGTAATGCTTTTAAGTAGACGTTATGATTGTTTTACTTTCGCTTCATAAATATTATACTCGTAGTTAATATTATGAATGCGTTATTTCAGTGCCATATAATTGTTTTTATCATGAGTCTATAGGTTGTACCATAGACTCCATGAAACTATAGGTTGTATCATAGTTTCTATCTGTAAGGTTAATTCTTTAGTTTAGTTTGCCTTGTTGTACTTGGTTAAAATAAGCTAAGTAGATTAACTAGGTCTATAGCTTTTACCTTAACCGGGTGTATGCTTGTAGCTTAAGCCCTTGCAGAATTAGATAAACTAGATATCGAACCTATATTAATTGACTCATTTACATGTTCAAACCCCTAGATCACCACCTCTCGTATTCCACTAATACTTAGTATAACTTAGATAATTTAGTTAGTTTAATTTAGTTTACATTTATCGCACGTTATTCAAACTCACCTTGTGATTTGTCACTTAAGCGCTTTAACACTTTCACACTACTTCACTAACTTAAACTAACGAGCTTCCCTGTGGTACGATTCCGCACTCAGAGCACACTACACTACAAAGATTCGTGCACTTGCGGGTATTTTAACTTGGTTATTTTGTGCACATTTTAACGCACAACCCGATCGCATCAATGTGTTATTGGCTTTTCACTTTTGCATCATTGTTAGTTCTTTCTTTTTGCTGTTTTGGGTTAAGTGTATTTTTTCGAGTCCTTTTCATTATTAAATATTTTGACTTGATTCATGTGTTTACTTTGATTAGAGATGCTTGGAGTAACTGTATGGTTTGTGGAGCTTAGTAGGCCCTAATCTGATGTAATCTTACAAGATGTGGAAATGTTGCTAACACATCATCTGAATTAAGGACGTCATGCTTATTGCGTGAGATTGACATTTTTTTTAAATATTGTTTTCCACACAAAAGATTCCATTGCACATGTTCAAGAACTAATTCTAACACTTATACATGTTTTTTTTTAATTTATTATTGTCTTCTGATTGTGTTTAACTAAAGAGTGATTCCCTGGGTTGTTGATTCCTCATTGGTTCCGCTGTATGGTGTCTGTGCCATACTTTTCTGGGTTTCTTTTGATCATTATGCTACCAAGATCGCAACTTTACTTCTATTTAAGTCAGTTAAACCTGTCATATTCGTAAATATATATATATATTTTAAAATAATTAGTATTTAGATGTGTTTCATGTAATACATCGAAAATTCTATTAACCATCTACGTCAATTACACACAAGAGCTATTGCTGTCTTATTGTGCTTTGTTAAAGACATTCCGTTAAATAAGAATTTCTGTTGATGTATCTATTACTTGAAATGAAGAGCCATACAGTGATACTCACGAATTCTTTTTTTTTTTTCTCCAGATATTAGCAAATAGAGAGATATTTCAACATATTTGGTGCTCACCAAACCGGTATTAATGATTCTTTTTTTTTTTGGACTTCTAATAATTTAGATTTGAAGTACTCTGATTGATCTTTGAGAGAAACTGGTAAATCGGAAACCGTTATTTTATGTGGTAGAATTCTTCCTTACTCTGATGATTTTCAGCTCTGATCATGTTATTATTTTTGTTCAGGCTCTTGTAAGTGAATGGGAATACAGTTACTCTTCCTGATACTGCTTCCATGATTGATTTGGCTGCTAAGATGACAAGTGAAGGTAGAGGGTCAGAATTAATGCCCTAGAAGGCAAATCCAAATTCCCTTATAACTCTGTATAGGTGAGAGCAATGCTACCATTTCAGTGTTTTTCTTATTCGTTATCTTTCTTTCCATTTTCCTTGGCTACTGAACTAATCATGTTTTGCCAAGATGGACAGTTGCATGTTCTGGAATTTGGAAATCACCCCATACGTTTTAAACTTGTGTAGAGCAATGGGTGGTGCATAAAAAATTGAAATTGAATGGAGTTGGAGAAGAAAGTTCTGAATTCGAGCTAATACTATGTACTTTCAAGATTGGAGATGAAGAGGTGAGGGTTTTTTTTTCCGCATTTGTTTGCTTCAGCCTTTCACTTCACTATGATGATTTGTTTTATTGTATGATAGCTATTATGAGGCTTCGTTTTCTTAGTACTATTTTCTATGCAGGGGAAAATCGGAGTCTACTTACTCAATTTTGAGATTTTTTATTTTCATGATCTAATGATTTCTGCCATTGGTTCTGTATTGTTGTTTTGAATGTGGGAAAAATATTCTTATCAAATTTTGATTTGTTTGCACGAATGTACAATGATTGGTTAAGGGAGTTTTATTGGATTAGAGAAATTGATAAAAGTAATAATATTTAGTCTTTCTTTGCTTAGTTTTTTAATCAAGCTGATTATGTTATAGTGAATATCGTGGAGTTTGAGATGGCATAGATCATTGATTTGGCATGAAATTTTTTTATTGTAAGATACAGTCACGTTCTTTTAGTGTATACCAATCTTTTTTTTTTTGGTTAAAGCAGTGTATACCAATCTTTTGCCGCACAATGATAACCATCCAAGGAGCCGAAGTGAAATTTACTGGACCTGTTGGAAAAGAAATGTTGATGCCTAAAGATCCTAACCCCACCATTATAATGGTAGGATCGAACAAATAGCATCCATCTCTTCAGATGTGCAAAATATGCTAAATCTTGATTCTGTTTGTTGTCCTTCCTAGGATTTCAATTAACATGAAATATTGAATTTAATGTTTCTTGCAGCTTGTTTTTGGAACTAGAATTGCTTTTTTCTGTGGATTCTTGTGGAAGATGTTTTTTGAGAACCACGACTCCTCCAAGGTCTAGAATTCATTCGTTTGCAATTATAGACTCCTTGAGTTATGTAAACACGCCAAGCTGCTGTTTACCGCCTTTTTTATGGTTTGGCTTCGTTGGGTTAGGTTGAGCTTAAATCTGGCACTAAAATTTGAATTTCTCAATGTGTTTTTTTTTTTAAAAAAAACTTTTAGTAATAGCATGAAAAGAATGAATTAATATTATTTGTTTAAATTCATTTATAGAAGTTGATTCTCATTATAAATAAATTTTTATTTGTAATAGTTTTATAATATATATTGGGTTTAGCCTGTGCATGTACACGGGCCTACTCTAACTAGTATATGTTTAATTCGGTATAATTTCTATGAGGACAACAAACACAATTTTAGGCTTCGTGTTAAGCTTTTCGTGGTATGATGAGCTTTAAAGCAAAGTTTACATGTGGTTTTCCTTTTAGACCTAGTGAAGGTTTCTGGGTAGGGGCAGAGGGAGTGGGGGACCGACAGGGGTCTCAGTCCCCAGACGTTTAGAAAAAAGAAAAAAGTTTAATAAATTTTTAAAAAAAAATAAGATTTGGCCTCTCAACTAAATGTCTTTAAAAATATAAAGTTAACTGTTGTAGTTAGTTATAAACATATTCATATTAATGATGTGGGTTTAGATTACCATAGTTACATATTATGTTTTGCTCATAATATTGTATAAAAAAAAAAAAAATTAACCCCTCCGGGCAAAGCTACCTATAATTGCGCTTATCAAGAAACTCCACATATTATGCTGGGTGCAATACACAATATTTTAGATATTATTTGAGAGGCAAACAAATAGGGCTATTGATTGATTGGCTAAGGCTACAACTTAGCTCTATCTTCTATGAGACTGTTCCCCCAATGAGATTGGTTAATGTCTTTCCTTTTCTGTTTATTAATAAAGTGTTTGATATTTTTAACAAAAAAAATAATATTTTTTGAGGGATTATATAGGTTAGGCTTTTTATGATTTGATAGAATTAAGGGAAAACATTTTCAAGAAATATTATTTCTATTTATATTATTATTTCAAATTAAGTTTATATATTATTATTATATATATATATATTATATATTATTTTTTACATTGTAATTATTATATTTATTTTTATTATTCTATATATTATTTTCATTCCATTCATTTCATTTTTAATAATATTAATAATTATAATTACTATTACTTAAAATTTTATTGATAATTATTATTATTATTGTTTATTGTTTATTTTTATTATATTATTATACTATGGTTATTAGTTAGTACCATTAATTAGTTATTATAGTGATATTAATAATAATAACAATATTTGTATAGTGCATAATATTTTTTTTTCTTAAAGATATTTTGGCTATTTGAATACTAAATTCATTCCAAAACACATAAGAATGAATTATTTCCATGTGTTTTGTTAGTAATGGGTATTTCCAAATTTGTAAAAATAGGATTGTTGAGGGAATAAAATTCCTAAATTTATTACTTTATACAAGCGTGAGAATAGAAATAGAACTGAGAATACCATTTCACGTACCAATTGCCACCTAAAATGTTCCATTTAAATTGTCTGAGTTATTTCCTTCTCTTAGTCGGGATTGTTGAGTTAGTAAAGGGGGTAATTATGTTTTGACAGCCCTTGCACTTATGGTAAATGTGATTTAAGTCTCACACATTTTAACACGAGTGCTACACCCCTTCTGTTAGTATTTCTTAGAAAATTGATGAAAGACATTTTTGTCATTACAATGTTAGAGTATCAATGTATACCCATAAGGTCTCATCTAACTATCATTCTTTTTGGATCAGATCATCTAACTATTCATAACTCGTCTTCTTGCTATACAATTTTGGTCATTTGAATTTCAAATCAACATTGTAAATTTACTTTTGCTTTTTATAATATCAACTTTTTAATTTTATTTTTACGTTCTATAAACAATGCACTCATTCTTCACAAATAAGGATAAATACAAATCAATGTATATTTGGTTCAATCAATTTTATAGACCAATTTGTGTGGTATATTTTACCTGGTTTTAGTTAAAAATATTCAAAAAATTAATGAGAAAAAAATCTCCAAGAAATGCATGCCAAATTACAAATATCTTAACTCCATTAATTTAATGTAGGATGTGGAATTTATATCTATCCTCGAGAAGTGTTAGACATTTTGCATAACAAAATTTTACAGCACAAGTAGGATTAAAACATCAAAACACTGTAAGAAAATCATCACTGGCAAGTTTGTTGTTGATGATGATGAGTAATAGGAGATGCAAATGTAAGCCATCTGTTGGGTTTCTTTGTATATGTTCTTTCAACAGATTTCTTTGTATATGTTCTTTCAGTCATAATTTTGTGAATGACACTTGTATCCTTGATATTAAGGGGAAAAACTAACGAAACACTGATGAAAGGAGTGTAACTCTGATATATTGAAAAGTGTGGAATCTAGATTACACTTACTAAAATTGTAAGGAGTGTCAAATAAAATTACCCGTTAATAGGGCGTACTAAGACTAATTTAATCAACTATAAAATAATAAATAAATTATGTTTAATTAACAATATAAAGTTAATAATTTTGAAAATAATTTCGTCTCATCATAATCACTCATCTCATGAGTTACTCAAGTACTTGTCAAAATATTTTCATGACCTTTCTAATTCAATAAGAAAATACTATTTTTTATAATTATTTCTTTAGTAATTTTGTATAGTAAAAGAAGAGATTGAGTTTCCTTTAATTGGTGATCATTACTTTTATTTTCTTTATAATTACAATCATCATGAACCAAAGCTAGCTCTGTTTAGAATAATATAGTTTTTCAAACTGACATTTTTCCATCTGCGGTATAAATAAAGGAGGACAAAGTAGACTCCTCAAATTATTCATCCTCCCAAGTTAAAATTTTATAAATGAAAAAGAAAAGTTAATGAGTAAAAATTTGCAATTGTTCCTAATATCTTTCAATTATGTCATTAACGTAACAATGAACATGAAAATGATTATTTTAATAAATTTTCATCTAAAACTATTCAATCGTCCTCTATTCAAATAAAAAATTATAAAATTATTTTATTTACTTTCTTATTATTCTTTTGCAATATGAGTCTTTATTTGTTTTTTTTTAAATAACTTGTTAATAAAAAATAATTTTCTATAGAAATTTTTTATAAATACACACAACTACACGTACACACTCACACACACCACACACCACACACCACACACCACACACATGTATATATCACAACACAGATATATTTATCAGTGTGGTGGGTGATGGGGGGTTGGGACTGGGGTTGGGGGTGAACCAGGGATAAGGATCATAAAAATATTTTACACATTACTTAACTACAAATTTTTTTTGATTGAATTTTTTTTTTTGTTGACCTATTTTACGATTTTACTAAACTCCAAAAAATTACAAAGTATTTTTCAAAATTTTTTTTTTTGCAGCAAATAAATGGAGCCTAAACCAGTAAACTTTTTCCGTTCCTTTCATTCCTTCGTTATTTTTCCTCTACGTTACTTTTCTTTGCTTTCCCTTGTGCAATCAAACATGGTGTAATTTTCGACCAAAAAAAAAACATGGTGCAATTAGCTTCAAATTTTTATTTGTTTATTTCTTACATTTTCCCTAAGAGGACATAAATAAAGGAGTTCAAGGTACACCCTAACCCCATCCCCCCTCCCCCCCCCCCCCCCCCCCCCGCACCAAAATCTTCTCTCAAACATCAAAAGAACAACACCACAGCACTAGTAGTCTTGAATAGTAAAGAAGCTACAAGATGGAAAATCAAGAAAGTGATCATCAAAACTGGACAGAGGCAATGGAGGACCTTGTTCATGAAGGTGAAATTGACAAGGCCATTACTCTTCTTGAAACTATAGTCACCAATCTACAAGAAGAAGAAGAAGAAAACAACACTAGTAGTCTTCAATTATCAACTGCACTTTTGGACTTGTCCAAGCTTTTCACCATTAAAGGCTTCTCTCTCAAAGCTGATGAGGCTTCCAATCGTGCTCTCCTCATCAAACACCACCAATCTCATTTGCATAAAGGGTCAGCCACTCTTGCTTTTTTCCTTTTTCATTTTATTTTTATCTTGATATGTTTCTTTTATTTTTTTTTTCCTTCCCTTTTCTTTATGCTCTTTTTGGTTGCCAATTAAAATATGAAAAATAAAAGAAAAAACTGAAATGGGAATTGTTTTCTTTTCAATTTTTGTGCTTGTGGGTAAGCTGGGCATGATAGACCAAAACGGGAAGGTGGGTCTGAACCTGTGTGGGTATGTGCATACACCCGAATTGGGTTGCACTATAATTTTTGTACTTCTTTTAATCTATATTATGCCATGTTTGATTGCCAAGAAAGACAGCTAAGAAACTGAGATGTGATATTTTTTTATTTGATTTATTATGAGTGTGGGTAAGTGTGCCCAATGGGTCTGACCCTTATTCCGCAGATAGTGGGAGGTTCGTGACCAGAGTTCAGTCTGCCCCATCATTTTTGGTTTTGTGGTTTTTATTTTTTTCATCAAATGGAGATAGAGCCACATGGCAATTACTGGTATTTTAAGTGTGTAATGTTGTGATTGGTTGCGGGGAAAATGAAGCAAATTATTGTGGAGTTTTTTTTTTTTGGTCAATTATTGTGGAGTTAAAGATGTGATCTTTGTGCTAATCAAGTTTACATTTTATTTTTTGGGAAGTGAAAAAATTTATTAATATGCACCAAAGGGTACAATCCAAAAATATATACATCAACTATAAATTATCTAAGCGTACTTGCTATATACATTAGCTACATAAATTTTTGGGTTTACATTTTGTTTGGGTGTTATTTACTGAAAAAGATGAGATCTTTGACTATTACTTTGCTTTCTGATGTAATGTGCTCGTGTTTCAGTTGTTAAATGGTGTTTATTTGATCTAAAGAAGTTGGTATTTGTATTTATTTTCCAGAGATTTAAACATTGAAAAGGAGTTGGCTTGTGATAAAGTTTCAGGAGATCATGTTCCACATTGTGAGGCTTTGGCTTGTGGTGAAAAATCGGAAGAGAGTTTGCTCTCCTTCCCTTGTTTCTTTCTTTCATTGTTGTTATACATTTGCCATGAAATGTGGTTGTTCTTTTGATATCTTATGCCGAATGCTGCTCAAATTTTTATGCCAATTGTTTGCATTAATTAGATTTTCTTGTCGCACATTGGTGAATATCTGAGGGCTGATCACATTTCTTTTGTGAAGGTTCTCGTGGGGATTCTTCAGACTTGCAGAATGAGGCACATGAAGGCTCTATGGATGATGGTGCGTATTTTAGTCTCTATGATGTATCTCATTTAACTATTTTGTTTTACCTTAAGTTGATTTTGTCATGATCATATATGAGGTACTAAACTTGGGCATTTTAGTATTAACTCCTTTACCTCCTCTGTGGATAATATATTTCTCTCTTGTTAGAGGTTTATCAAATAACACAATTCACTGTTATGGAACCTAGCAAAGAAAAAAGAGAAACTCACTGCTAATGATAGGTGTCTCTCAATATTCAAATGCTCTGAAGCTAAGATAAGACTGTGAGAACGTTTACTACTTGGGAAGAAAAATCTTTAGCACAATTTAAGAATACTGTTAAGCATAAACATTACTGGTCCAATGGCAGGACGGTTTTAACATCAAACTGTCATGCGTTTCGAGAGAAAAGAAGACCAAGAATTGATTACTAAGGACAATTCTTCTAAAAAATGGACTATAAAAGAAGTTGAACCTGTCAAATAATCACATTATATATTTCTAACATTAAAGGAGCAGGAGTATGGTAAAGAATAGCATATACTCTTGAATGTTGTTTTCAACTGTGGAATATGTGAACTAGAGCATGGTAAATGCTATGGATGCATTGACCGGTTTATTGTAGTTTGCATCTTTTGCATTGGACTTGTCAAGAGGTTTTGAAATGTTGATCTTGACAATGGAGTAACTGAAGCGAGAAAATATATCTGACCTTTCATTTTGGCTTTTGCTCTGCATTTGGAGAGTGACAAATAAGTACTTGAATAGCAGATATAAATCTATTTACGGATATTGCATTTTATGTTGAAGAGGCTTTAAGCCTTTTCAGTCAATATCTACTTAATATTCTCTCACTGGTTATGTGTTTTTAATTGTTTTGAAGATATCTGTGGGCAGAGTTCATAATTTGGACCGTGATTGTTGTCTAATGAGTTTGTAATATTTAGCATAGGTTGTTGGCAATTATTGTCGATTCTTCTTTAGTTTCTTTGGAAGAAGATACAGCAAAATTTCTGTGAACTATTTTACAAACTAAAATTCAGGTTTTATTTGTCCTTCTTAGCAGCTAGTTTGATAAACTAAGTAAATCCTTTTTAATTGGAAAAATCATTGAAGAAGTTAATCAGGTATTGACAGGGAAAGGAGCACAGTGTCATTGTTAGCTAAAACATACCATATCTTCTTAATCTAATAGCAATTTTCAGAAAACATGATACCGGGAATCATTATTGTATCAGACATGCTCTCTGTTTATTTTTTTTTCCTGTCCTTTGTCTTAGCCGGCCCCACCTAGTGGCGCAAGGCTTGAGTTGGTTTATTTTTCTTCTTTCTCTGCATTTACAAATGATTCCAATTTGTTCTATTGGCATCAAGAAAAATGGTAACAGGATTTTTTTCATAGGAACTGTTAAATCTTATCAATTTTATAAGATGTTCCTCCTGTACTAAACTAGTTGTAGGTTGGGAGGTCTTAGCTGTATAATTTATTGAATAATTAGACAATTATATCCTTGAAGTACTCTTATCCAACTGGTGTTTTTGTTATTTGTAGACTGGGAAGCTATAGCAGATCGTGCTCCAGAAGAGTTACTTTCTCCACAATCCTTGCCCGGAATTTCAAAACTCTCAATAGAAGATCCAAAGGTTCAGCAGAGCTCCAAGCGACGGGGAAGGGGAACATTCTCGTATAGAACGCAAGGCTTATATAGTGATCAACAGTCTGATGAGCCCATTGTTGATGACTCACTTGACAATTCTGTATGCCACACTTCAGAAGAGAATACTCACGTCAGCAATGGTATGCCATTTCATTTAACGTTCTTTAACTTCAATTTATCAAATCATTCCAGGACTATGTTATAAAGAGTGGACTGTATCTACTTTCTTAGTGATTATATTGGGAGTATAAAACACATTTGAGATGTGGCAATTGATTTTGCCATAGACTGGCAACAATTATATTCTTCTGTTTTGTACATTAGTCATCTTTCGCACCCAGTGGGGATAATTTTGGTTTGGTTTGGTTTGGTTTGGCTTGTTTGGTTAGTCATGAAGTTGTTTGCAATAATTGCTTCAATGTGCAGAATGGTATACAGAGCAACTGCCGTCTCTGATGATTTTTGTATTAGTATGCTGAGTTCGTTGATGGTTTAAAATGTTCAATATATATCTAAAGAAAAGTCCATGATTGCATTGCATTTTCGAGAAAATCTTTGGCAACAATACCATGGCCAGAAATGACAAAAGAATTTGCTAGGTGTCTGCATCATGTTGTGTTTCTTGAAGCCATGGGTATAGCTAGGAGATCTGGCTAGCATTTGGTGAGACAATCTAGCTGCTTTAGGTATTCAGAAATTCTTTTAGACTATTTCAGTTATATAAGGGCATCCAAATAAAGTTTTGCATTTCTCTGCTTGGTGCAATTTTTCAATTTACCAGATATTTTCTATTTGATGTAGTTTAGGGTTTTGTTGTTCAAAATCTAATATTCTTGTTAATGGGAGATTGAGACCACAGAAATTAGTTGATAAAGTTCTGGTTAATTTCCCTTGTTGCTTTCTCTCATCATTCTCAAATCTGTATCTCTTATTATTCTCGCACTAATTGAACAAATAGCAAACATCTATTGCGAATGTTGAAGTATACTTAGATTTAGAATAACCCTTAGCGCCCTAGTGTAGGCTTGAATTAAGGAATTTCTATTTTTGTGCACCAAGTTTTGAGGCCTATAAGTGGGGTCTTGTATTGTACTTCACAATAACGAAGAATTCAAGATGTAGTTGTTATATCGTCCTCTTGTTTAGAGCCACTGTCAGTGGTGGCTCCAATTGTTTTCAGCATATATGTTTTTGTTTTTCTTTTTTATTGACTCATGTTGCTTTTGTGCCCTGTAGCTCATAATTCATCGCCTTTATTCTCAAGAAAGGAAAGGAAGGGGTGAGAATAATGGACAAATAAGAAACCGTCTTTACTATCCAAATGCTGCCATATAATCTGCTGCCATGGGGCCCTTACAAACCGTTTTGCATCTAACCTTTCCCTGTCCCTCCGAAGGACAATGATATCCTCTATCATAGAAGTTATGAAATCATATATGAGCTACTATAGGTATATGAATGAGATTAGTTCGTTCTGCAACCTTGTTTCACCAATTTTGTGAATCGTGATACAAGCCAGATTCCTTGTTGTCTAAACAAAACTGTTCTACGCCCCAAGTTCTTGTTTGGTCTGACTCTTTATTGTTGGGATATTTCAGTGAAGTATGGTACACGCCACGTGCTTGTTTTGGCTGATTTTCCACCAAGCACTAAAACTATGGACCTAGAGAAGTTGTTAGAGGATTTCAAAGATCGTGGAGTTGTAATTCGTTGGGTCAATGACACTGTTGCTCTTGCAGTTTTCAAGTCACCATCTCTTGGTAAGTGGTAACTATGTATACTCTTGTGTTTGGACTTCAGAGCCTTCTACTTAATATCTATTAGAAAACTTTCTGTATCTGAAATTTAGTAGGTTCGTGTATCCTGTGATAAAATGATGAATCCTCAACTATAGTTTGCGTCTTTATATGTTTTAACTTGTTGATTGCTGGGAAGTTTTTAATTTGATTGACATGGTTTTTAGATGGGTATGTACTGTTGTACTCTGGTTGTTCCAAGAAAGTGGGATCGTTTTGGCAATAATGTTTTAAGCTCAACATTTATCCTGTTTGGACTATAGTGTTCAATCCTTGAAGTTTAAGTTCAGATAGCAAAAATATCTTGATTTAAATAGATTAGGCTACTCTTCAGAATGAATCTTATTTGAAATGGTTTATTAGTGTGCGAATGGTTAACTTAGCTCCAACAATTGGGGCTTCGTTACTGAGCACCAGAATTGTCAAGTTCCATCCCAAGTAAATAAATAAGTACAATGAAGTTTAAAATTCGAAATGAAGTAACCACGGGACATCATTTGGAATAATCAGAAGTTTAGAATGTCAAACTGAGACTTTCGGGACCCCATGTATGCAATGTATGAACTTTACTGCTGCAAGTCTTAACAGATCGTTTTTACCACAAAAGGAAAGGAAAACTATGATATCATTGAGCAAAGTGGTGGTCAAAAGGACTATAATATGATTTGGGAATATTTATTGGTAGAAGAGAGAATTTTCATATCACAGTTTTTGGGGCGTAGTATTAAATTGTAATATTGTGCATTAAAGTGGGGCTAAAGGAGATTTCTTCTGTTGAATGTAAGATAGAAGGGCGCTGACATATCGAAGAATGATTTTTGGCAGCTAAAAAGCTAGTGTGTCTAGAAGCATTAAATAGCTGAAAGTCACAAGTGAATGTCAGCAAAGATATTGGCCTGACTCTTCATATGCCCTTGCGCAATAGTCCTTGGCAATTACTTGAATTTGACATTTGAATTATGTAACAATGCCAAGGACAATTCATAAAGGTTTATATTGTTCGTCTAACTGTGTTTCTTTGCAGACATATGGGCATCACGTCACATAGAAAGGATGGCATCTGTGTATGTGTGTCACTCGACATGCTTGTTGCTGATGCCACGTGTTGATTTTTATTCAGCTGTTTCTTATTTTATTTGCTATAGATAGAAATTATCCCTCATTTCCTCTGCTACTGACTCCACCGGTGGTGGATATTTTATGTTGTAATTGTCGCTAATTGCTGAGCTTAAATTAGTTTTGGGCTTAGTCATGCTGCGGATTTACAACTTTGCTTCTTTTTTTGCAGCTCTTGAGGCAAGCAACTGCATTAACTGTCCTTTTACAGTACGTATACTTGATGAAAATGATGAACTATTAAGTTCAATCCCACCCAGGGGTAAGTCTCTCTTCTGTTGATTTGATACTTGTGGTCTGTCCCACATTTATTTCTTGCTAAGAAATAAGAGTCACGAGAACTTGTGAGGGAGGAAATCATAGATTATGATTTCTTCTCTTTAAGTTTGATAATTCACGGTGCTATATATTTCTATCAACAACAAAGATAAGGTTTCATTGATTGATATAATAATATATTGTTTTATGAGGTAGCAGAGTGTATGATTTGTTTAGCTGTGTGTAGAGTTGTTAGGGTTATGAACTTTGTATACCTTTGGAATAAGTATAGATCATCATGTGGTATATTGGAGTAGATCGGAAGACAGATGTGAAAGATTCAAAAGACCAGTGATTGTTGGACAGTTAAATTAGATAATTATTAGATAAAAAACGTGAGTGAAACTTAAGAACCTGATGAAATAGTAGGATGAAAGATGATGACACTTAAATGTTGCCTCTTTACATTGTTTTTCAAAATGATGAAGTAATACTCTTAGCTTACCAAATGTTCGGGTGTTAAAATTGTGAATGTCTTCGTGTTTACTCAAGTTGGGTATATGTTGACATCTACCTGCTTCCTTTCGATACTTTCAATGGAAGTTACAACGTAATGATGCAAAGGAAACATTTGTCAAAAAGAAAGGAAATTGTTTTGAAGGAAACAGACCAAACTAAAATTAGCTCATATTGGTGATCTTTATATGTCAGGCAGACATAAATGGCGTCAGATCTAGAGCACCCTATTAAATTGTTTGAATTTTGAAACCTAGAGACGATATGTTTTGGAGTCATCCTCTTTTGCTATCTTTATAGAACCTTAATTTCTAGCTTTTTACAAGTAGATATAGATGCTAGAAATATATAAATTTCGCTGATGGATTAGTAACACCGTATAATATTATCAGAGTTGTAGCTTGCCGAAATTCTGAGGTTTGTGGAATAATTATACTCGTTGATTCAGAACCTCCTAGAGTGATGCCTGGGGATTTCCGAAGTTAAATATCTCCTAAATCCTCGGATTCTAGTATATTTTCATATTGCTGTAGAAGTTTACACATAATGAAGAACACGGTTAGATAATGTATAAGTCTAATTCATATTTCAGTCTTCACTGTTTTTCTGGATCGTTATAGTTGATCTGACATTTTGTTAACCATTGTCAGATCTTGAGCCTCCTCGTCCCAGGCCTAAAACATCAGCAAGAACTGCACAACGACTCATTGCTCAAGGAATGGGAATAAAGTTGCCATCGACATCTTTCGGCTCCAGAGAACTACGAAAACAGGAGGAAGCCGCCAGGAAAACTCGTATAGTTTCCAGACAGCATATGCGGGATGATGCGTGGGGCGATGATGTAAACTAGAAGTTCATTTGTTCAGAGGTATTTGTTACATTTTATTTGGATTTCGATTGCACATGTCAATTTGTTTAGCTGAAAATGGTGAACCTTTGATCGGTTTATCATCAAATTGAGCTTGCACAGGCAACTATTAAGCTGAACTGCTCACCACATTCAGAACCAAAGTCAAAATAAATAAAAGGAAAAAGAATTAAACAACTGTTTCATTGATAGATAAGATCATTGCTTAAAGAGTTTAGTTGTCAAATTGATTTTGGATTTTGATCCCAATGGTAGGCTTGCCTGTCGGTTAATTGAACCTTTTCCTTTCTTGGTCTTTTTCATGCACGGTAATCAACTTCAACTAGTGAAATAAGATTTGATTTGATTTGATTTGAGTCTTTTACGTACCGATTGAAAATTTTCTTGACAAAATTCATCTTCCATAAACTCCATGAGATGGAAGTTGCTAATTGTTTTCCTTGTTAACTAAAACATATCTAACTTTAGTTAGCATTTTTGTCTAACATATCTCATTAAATATGCTCTCCATTTCTTTTGAATGTCAACTAAGACTTAGTATTGGGATACTTTAACTATCAGAGCAAATCAAGTTTTATTTCACTTGATAGAGTCGATTACTAATATAATTTAAGTGTTAAATATTTTTAAAAGCACGAGATGATAAAGGAATTTCACAGTTTAGGGCATTTATTTCAAGATTTTTTAAATTGTAATAAAACATCGAATGGAATTCAACTAGTAATAAGATCATCTTTTACTGGGAAGATACTACCTAGGCTTTATAAATATGTTATTATTTTCTGGTTTGAAAATACACCTCGTTTATGGTTCAAAAGTTTTCTTTCTTTCTTTCTTCTTTTTTTATTTTTTGGGTCAAACAATAATTAAGTTCATGACCTTCACCCCTTTAACCAAATTGAGTCCCGACCACCCCCCCCCCCACCCCCCCCACCCCCCCCCCCCCCCCCCCCCCAAAAAAAAAAAAAAAAAAACAAAAAAACCCTAACGGAGTTAACTTTCCCAATTCAATTTATTTTTTTTGCTAAATTAGCATTACCAATCCTTTGCAAAAAAATGATTTTCTGTAGATGCCGATTGCTCATAAACTCTACCATTTCTTTCACGCCAAAGGTAATAAACTGATGCCATGAAAAGGACTTTGAGTAGCATTGAATGAATAATTTCCCATTTCAAGATATACTTTTACCCATATAAAATAGTAAATAGTACCGATTATACCATAACAATATTCAAATGAATGAAGACACTAAAACGAGACATAACTTGTATAGAGCTAACAGAGATGTTTTTCGATAGAAATAATATCAATAAATCTACGTAGTGGCTCCACCTAATGTCAAAAGGGTTGTTTGGTCTCGTTGGGTTTATTATCATTATCATCAATATTATAATTATTATTTTTGTTGTTATTATTATCATTTTATTGTTATTATTTTATTATTCTCTATCTAATTTGATGTTCGATTGCGTAAAATTTATAGTAGAATTTCTCTTAGATTCGAACTCATATATGATAATAGAACTAGAATATTATATATATATTTTTTTGGAGATAATGCCATTTTTTCACATGAGTTAACCCATAAATCCCAAAGTTCTCCCCGTGTTTTTGATATTACCCAGATTTTCCTATGGGGAATTTTGGAATTTACGGGTTAACTCATGGAAGAAAATGGCATTATCCCTATTTTTTTGTTTCTTATAAAAAATAAATAAAAAGTGTTCAATTGAAACATGAAAACGGTAGTTTTATTTTAACTATTATTATTAGAACGTAAAGAAAGTTTGAGATTTTATATTGCACAATCCATCAAATACTAACAAGATTGAGATAATTGTCAAAAAGGACCTCTAGCATATTTTCAAACCACGTGCGGACGGATACTAACGGGCTCATTTCTGCGTTACTATATGCATTGTCAAAAAGGGCGTCTAGAAGCTCCAAGAAGGGAATCAAATTATTTAGTTGACAAAAAATAATAAGGGATTCAATTTATTTTTCATAGATTTGGGCATCATATATGTTTCTCTCGGTTTAAATATGCATTTTCTCATTCATCCTTTCTTAAAATCTTTGCGGACTATAACATACACTGATATTTTTTTAATTGGACCTAATTAATTCTTTGTATGAAAAATGCATATATTTTACAAATATTGGTATAAATACACACACACACACACAGATATATATATTAAGTTTAGTTGGCGTTACTATAAACCTTCAGAATATACAATTAAGATTATGTGGATTTTACCTTCGTAGATCTATGATTTAGGCTTCGTTTGTTTGCCGTAAAATATTTTCCCATAAAATATTTTCCGGATTTTACGGTGTTTGATAACACTGAAAAATTGGTCAACCGTAAAATGTTTTCCGGTCAAAAATTGCGGCTGCTTTTTCTTAATTTTACGGTGTTTGGTAACACCGGAAAATTGGTCAACCGTAAAATATTTTCTGGTCAACAATTGTGGCTAGTACAAAATTATGTAAAATATTTTCATGTCCTTTGGGAGAAGAAAATATTTTACAAAACTTACAGCACATTCAAACACCAGAAAATATTTTTCAGTATTCTATTTTCCAGTAAAATATTTTCCTCCAACAAGTTATTTTACGGCAAACAAACAGAGCCCTGTAAAATATTTTATTTTCCAGGAAAATACTTTCCACGGAAAATATTTTACACAAGCAAGTTATTTTACGGCAAACAAACGGAGCCTAAATCACATGACTTATACCTCCATGATCTATTTCTTTGTGGGCACTAACAACTCACCCAAATCCAAAAGATTCAGAGGAGATTATGGTGTTTTTGAGAGTAGTGAGGGTAGAGGCCAAGCCCCACTCTAAGGTTTTCATTTGGCAGGACTATTTATAAAAATCTCTTGACTTGTGGCCCGAGTTAGACTTTTGGCTATATAAATGCTTGAATTAATCCAATTTGAATCTACTATCTAATAATAGGACCTAAAACTTTGACCAAATTCTACCACTACAGCTACAACCCAACTATTAATATACTATCTCTCCTCTTGTGTCATTGGAATTGAAGGAGACAATTTCGATTGTAAAACCTAAAAGTTTGCTATTGGACCCTCAAACCCCTCAAGGCTTCATGTAAAATTTCGTTTGGTAATATAGAAGCTCTTTTTTTATGATGCACACTTTCTTTAAAAAGTTTTTTGAACTATTATCAAGGGTATTAAATTTCAAAAAATATAATTTTATTTAAAAAAATAATTTAAATTAATTAAACATAACTAATCGGGATAGATATATACCTCACGCCAACTAGATGTAGCATTTGGATCGGATTGACATAAGCTCAATTCAGCTCAGCATACGAAAATTTGTGTCCAACTCAATTCGATTAAAAATGAGTTCGACTCGACCCAACCTATCACATATAGGTGAGCCGAGTTGGGTCATATATTTTTTGACCCAATCCATTTGTGCCCAAGCCCAAACCCAACCCAACCCAACTCAGCTTATAAATTTAGTCCAGCCCAGTTCGAACCCAGCACAGGCCCAACTCGAGCCCAACTCAGCTTATAAGTTCAGATGTTTGGAATCATTTTGCTTACTTTGAAGAATATGAGTATGTAATTTGTAACTATTATGAACGTAAATATATATTTCGTCGTCAATTTAAAACTGAAACACTTATAAGACATCTTGTATCTCAATACTCAAATATTCCAAACTATTTTAATTTTTCATCCACCGCCACCACTACCACTAACAGGCCTAGTATCCGTACAAGGAGCACTTATTCACCAACTTTCTTCAAGCATTTATGTAATGTTCGTTTATTATGTTTATTAGTAACGTATCTGTGTCTCGTGAATTCATGGTTTGTTAAGTAATATTTTATCATTTATAATAATATTATCAATCAACTTATGTCTTGTTAATTGTTAAATTAACTTTTTCGTAAAAAAGGTTAAGGTTAAGGTTAAGCTTTTTTCGTTATTAATCTAACTATCAAAATTAATAAAACACTAATCACAAAAAAAAAAAAAAAAACAGATGGGCTGGCCCACCCCACCTTGCGATTCGTAGTAGCGGGCTCGAGGGCTGAGGTGGGTCCTATATTTCAAGAATTGAGTACAACCCAACTCAACCCATTAAATATATATGCCAAGCCAAACTTATTTTTTTTAACCCACAATTCGATTAGGCGGTGTCGTGTCATGCCAAACTGCTCCATTTATCACCTCTAACGCCAACACCCAAAATGCTCCACCTAACCATTGGGATTGTATAGAAGCGTCTTGAGTGTCCTAGAAGTGAAGAATCTAACATGGAGAGAGCGACAGTGGCATGCTATACATCGTTCAGGGCATGGCTAATCTAAATCTAGTCAATAGTTTCTACCTGCTAAGAACAAGAGCCGCCAAAGACAACTGCCACTTGTATTTGTAAAAGGTTTCAGCAGCCAGAAATAGCAGACAAACCGACGTTGAACTTTTATTTGTTTATGATTGGAAGAATTCAAAGGCCAATAAAACAAGCAAGTTTGATGTTACGTTTACATTATAATTTTGCACCTATATCATGATACTCTTATTTGACACCTCGAAAAGACACCATTCTTGACAAAATAAAAGAAGAAAAATATACCATTTTGATGTAAGGCTCTTGAGAATTGAAGAGAGCCTATTGGATAATTGAGGAAGACTTGCACTTTTCACGTGGGGAAGACTTGCACTTTTTTATATATATATATATAAATAATACTAATAGTGTTAGACATTTATTTATTTTTTTATTTTTGTCATTAATAGGCTGAACAGTGAAATATATATAAGACTATCCAACGCCAAAGGTATCCTATCTGGTTGATAAACTATCAAAACAATAATTATGGACAGAGATTTACAGAAGGCGTTGGAATGATTCATTACTAAGTTTGAAGTAGTCAATATAGTCGCACCTCTTTTGCTAACCAATGTTAGACATTTAGAAAAATTTACCATTCTACAATGATTCGGCTTTAATAAAAAATGAGCCTCATAGTGTAGAACTTACTCTACGATCGAGTATGAGAGTGAACCCTACTAATGAAAGACTATGTCTTAACATTTTAGTTAGGATGTGTAACATTTCATTTGGTTTATAGGTGAAGCCTATACTAAATATGATTGACTTATTTAGGAAATAAATTACATAAGATTTGCATCTAAGAAGTAAAAGGTGGATATTAGTGAGTAAAATGCAAAACATCCTAGTAACACAATATTAATTATAGTCTTATATATCATCAAGTGTGACGTGTAAAGATAATATTTTTCTTTCGGGAAAACTAAATAGTTTAATATTGGACACAAAAGAAAATAAGAGTAAATAATAATACACAGAGAGTGATATATAGCTTTATTCATTGAATAAAATAATAGAATTAAGTTTAATATTTATCACATAATTAAAAAGAGTAGATAATTATACGCAGATTGTGGCATATAACATTTATTCATTAAGTAAAAATATCGAAATATTCAAGTGGCCAGCTTGAAGGGGAGACCCGTCTGGCTTTTCTATTAATAACTATTATTGCATGCATCTAGAAACCATACTCCTTCTTTGACCCACTAATGCACTTTGACTAGGATTTTTAAATACCATGAGAAAAATAAAAATATTAACTAATACTTGGCTTAAATTCTACACGGCATCGTTTGAAACAGAACACATTTTCCTTGCAAAATTCAATATGGTATATATCATGCATGACACATGATGAAGAAAATTTAATGAAATAGAACTGACTATTGCTGTCTAGTGAGAAAAAAAATACTCTAAGCAGTAAATTCTATGTTCAAATTTTAGACGTATGTTTGTTTATTACCACTTTTTTTTTTGTTGTAATATTTAAAAGTGTTACAAAAAAATTAAAAATAGTGAAATAATTTTATGCGGCGAATTTTTAATTATGAGATATGGTCTCATTGTAAATTCTCTATTATAACAATTTTTGTAAATAATGAGCTTTGACATTTTAAACAGTTGCAATTAAATTATACTTTCAAAATTATTGCGGAAAAGTAAAATATTAATGAACAATTATTAACAAAAACTAAAGAAAAAAATTAACTATTACCATTAAATAAACTGTTGTAAAAAGGTTTAGTTTATACAAAGTAAAAAAATCATTGTAATAAGACATCTATTGCAACAAATTTTTATTTTTCAATTGGAGCATTATAAAAGAACTAAAATATTGTAGTGACTGTAAGGTTTCTGGGTAAGTAGCATTGTTCTTTGTTAACATGTCAAAGCTACATTGTACCCCTTGTGATATTGCAATAGTTTTAGACTCTGTTTGGTCTAGTTATGAAATGTTAGTTTTTGAAATGTAGAGTTTTTAACAGTAAAATTTTAGTTAGAAGTGCTATTGAACAAAAGTCATTGACTGTGTTAGCCTATGTTAGGCAATGTTGACCTTTTAGAAATTTTGAAAGCAATGTTCAACTTTAAAAATATGAAGAGAGGTATATTTGAGAAGGAGAAATAAAATAGCTTTTCACATTATGTAAAAACAGTTTTGCAAAAATCTTTTTTTAAAAGTTCCAATTTAAAACTTTTTATTTTTTAGTTCTTTTCAGCTTTAACTTTTATCTCAAAGCAGGTTTAAAAATAGGCCAAACATAATAACTTTAACTTCTAAACCCACATGAAGAGCTCTCAAGTGTCAAAAAGATAAGTCAAACAAGGGCTTAGTTTCTAAACCCGTTGAAATGTTAGACAATAACTTCTTTATTAACATTTTCATGGCGATGATATATCACTTTTTTTAAAAAAAAGTTTAGGGAATGTTTAGATTATATATGACTAGACATGTGAGCCATTATTGATAGTTATTCCGGCACTATACATACGTCATATTTAAAAACTACCATGGCCTCCAAGATACGAAATAACTTCTCTCTCATATACGTGGAACCTCATTTAGTTTAAAACTATAGTGTAAATAAGAACTAAAACTATAATTACGATAACATAAGAGTAGGAATGGCAATTGGACAGGGTAGAGGCGGGGGAACTATCACCACGCCCCGTCCCGTCACTTAAAAAGATTCCCCATCCCCCGTCTCGTCCCCGCATTCAATACCCCCGTCCCCCGTCCCGTCCCTGCCCCCAAATCCCCGTGGGGAATGGGGATTACTCGCAGGATTTTTATTATTCTTTTTAAATTTTAAGAATTATAATTAATTTGAATAATGTAACTTCAAAATATAAATTAAAGTTATACTAATGATAAATATAAATATAAATCTTAAATAAAGTCTAATATTAATTATTCTTGCAATTAAATAGTAAAAATAATATTATAGTAATTGAGTCTCAAATATTTAAAATAAATTTTGACTTAATCATTGTGTATAAGAACTCTAATTGGAAAAGAATATTTTTTGTGCTAGTGAGATTGCATTGATTATTATAATTTTTTTTTCTTATCGCATGTCACATATAATATTAGTTGCAATTCTTTAAAATTCATCTTTAGTTATGTTATTTGAAGATTTTTGAAGTGCAACTAAAATAACTAACAAATCTTTTAATTCACTATGAACAATAGTAAAATTGAGGTATTTATGTCAAATGATAGCAAATCTCAAGTTATGGCATATAGTGGTTTTAAGAATAATTATAAAATCCTTTCAAATAATCTAATTTTTCTTCTCCATTTTATAATACGTTGTTTAATGTTATTTTTTATACTTTTATATGTATAATTTTAGTACATATATAATACTAAAATAATAAAAATAATTATCTATATATGCAGGGCGGGAAATGCTTATCCCACACCCCGCCCCGTCCCCTTGCGGGGATTAAAAGTTGATCCCCATCCCCCGCCCCATTCCCCGCCCCATTTCCTATTTCTCGCCTTAATCCCCGCCCCATTTGAAATGGAGGTGAGGCGAGTACCTGTAATCCCTGTCCCCATTGTCATCCCTACATAAGAGTATAACAAGCATTTTGGACAAATTACAAAAAAAATCTAGTAATTATGATGCTACTTACCCAACAACAAAATTCAAAGTTAAGATTCTATGAATGATGAAATGTTAGGTATTGTAAATGATGTTTGCTTCCTTTTTCACCAAAGGAGAGCTTTCGGCCTTGTTTATAGGGGCGGGCTTGGGAAGTCGTTCTTCCTTTTGCATTAGATGAGGATTCATTGACAATGAAGATATGATAAAGTCTAGTCTTATGATCCTCTATTCTTATCATGTTCATATGACTTTTATGTTTTATATATTTTAGCTTTGGAATCAAGCAAACACTAGAATTAAATTTAAAAAGTCACAGAATATATCTCGGTTTTATGTTTCTGATCATAACATAGAAACTATATTTAATATTTTGTCCTTCTCTGCCGTATAGCCTAAGTAAGTAGATCAATTATAAACAAATATAATAAATATTTCCGAGAGTAATTCCCAAATCGTTCCTGCTTTCCAAAAAAATGGTGGGTAGGGTGGCGAGGTTCTACGCCTCTAGCCCCTTCCTACCTTCCTACCTTCTTGCCTCTTCCTTTTTCTTTATTTTAAATGTCTCATCTTGACAGCTAGTAATTTCTCATGAAAATAATTTGAGAAAAATACATAATTCTTATTTTTTAATTTCATGCCCCCCTCTTTTCTATATATATATATATATATATATATATATATATATATATATTTATAATTCTTATAATGTTGTGGTATAAGCCATCATTGAACTGCAATGGATGCGCAAAGCATTTAGATGTAAACTTGAATCCAATTCCTACATAATATGACAAAATGATACTATAGACTTAATACATTTGATTTCTCAATACCATTTGACTTCTCTAGAAGAATTAACATCTCTCTCCATTGAGTTTTCTTCCACTTACCCCTTCATTTATTTTAAATAAACTAATTCTATATCAAAAAGATATTCTGATATCCACTTTATATATCATTAAATCAACTGTACTAAAACTCACTTCATTGGAAGATTTTTCACCATAAAAATTGTCATATTTCAATGGTGCAAAGTCATTTTGAGATTTTTAAATTACACGCGCAATAATTTTTTGTTTCAAGAAATATTTCGTTCTTACTGTAATCTTCCAAGACAAATTGCTCGTGTTTTATGTTGATGCGAAGTTCAATATTCACTTTTATTTTGAAAATTAAATTTAAGAGAAATACTCTTTTATGTAATAACAGCGTCATGTTATTTTCTTTCCATTCCCAACACGGTATTCGCAATTTTTTTTTTCTTTTTAGTGTGAAATTGAGGTGACTATGAACTTCTTGTATTTGGACTTAGCTCATCTACAATTTTATACAATACTCTTATTGATTAATGTCACTTGTCACTAAATCTTATCTACAAACCACATTAATCTTGCTAAATTAACTTTTCAACTATGGTTAGAAAGTATTAAATACCAAATCTAAACTACCATATTTAATTAGCAAACAAATATGGAAACATATGATTCTAAAAAAAAAACAAAAAAAAGAAAGAAGAAAAAGCCACAAGAATAAGTTGGAAGCTTTCAAACTATACATTTTTTGTGCTCCCAGAAATACATTTTTTTATCAGTGCTTGAAGTATATATTAGAAAAAGATATAGAAGTTGGACAAGAAAAAAAATTGAAGCCATTAGATTTTTTCTCCAAGTCATTCAATTTCTTCTTCTTCTTTTTTTTTTTTTTTTTTTTAAACAAAAGGAAGCCATATGATATTTGTTTGAGTTAACTTATGTTGATGAGGTAGAGTTAGTAGCTTTAAAATGATAGAAGTTGGACAAGAAAAAAAAGATGAAGCCATTAGATTTTTTTCTCCAAGTCATACGATTTTTTTTTTTCTTTTTAAAAAGAAGCCATATGATATTTGTTTGATTTGAGCTTCCAACTTGTTCTTGCTTCTTTTTTTTTTTGAATCGTTGTTCTTGGAGTAGAAAAAAGGGTTGTTTTCTTTCTTTTTATTTTTGATTTGTTAGAATCATATGTTTTCATATTTATCTACTAATTAATATGGTAGTTTAGATTTGATATTTAACACTTTTTAACCATGGTTAGAAAGTTAGTTTAGCAAGATTAATGTAGTCCATAGATGAGATCTAGTGACACGCGGCATTAACAAAAAGGAGTATTGTATGAAATTGTAAAAAATGAAATTTTAGAGGAGCCAAGTCCTTTGTGTTCTTGTAAGACTAATTAGGAATGACAATAGGGCGGGTTTAGAGCGGGATGACCTATCCCCATACCCTGTCCCACCATTTAAAAAGTCCCCACACACCCTCCTCCCCCTCCCCCGCTCATTTTATACCCTCATCCCCCGCCCTTGCCCCGTCCTCGAATCCCCATGGGGAATGGGGATTACCCGCTAGTTTTTTTATTTATTATTCTTTAAACCTTATGATATTAAATTTAATTTGAACCACGTAACTTCAAAATATAATTTCAAAGTATAGTAATTATAAATATTAATACAAGTTTTAAATAAAGGTTAAATATTGATAATATATCGAGTCTTATGCTTGCAGTTAAATAGTAAAAATAAATTTATCATAATTGAATCTTAAGCATTTAAAATAAATTGTATCTAAAACCATTGTGTATAAGAACTATATGTGGAAAAATATTACTTTTTTTGTGTTATGGGATTGTATTGATTATTATAATTATGTTTGATTATCGCATGTCACATATAATAGTAATTGCAGATCTTTAAAATATTGTCCTTAATTATGTTATTTGAAACTATTTTGAAGTATAACTGAGAACAACTAACAAATTTGTTAAATTCACTATCATAGTACAATGGAGGTATTCATGTCAAAGATAGCAAATCTCAATTAATGGTATGCAGTGGTCTTGATTAAAATAATGATTATAAAATCCCTATGGATAATCTATTTTTTTCTCCATTTTTTATAATACTTTATCTATTTTCATTTTTCTATATTTTTATATTTATAATTTTAAAATTTTAGTACATATTTAAAACTAAAGATATAAAAAAATAACTACACATATGTGCAAGATGGGTTATGTGGAGTAGGAAATGCTTATTCCCACTCCCTACCTCGCCCGTGCTTGGATTAAAAGTTAATTCCTAGCCCTTGTCCCATTCCCCATTTACCACCCGATCCTCGCCCTGTTTGGGACGGGGGTGGGGCAGGTACCCACAAAACACGTCTCTATTATCATCCTTAGGACCAATGTTTGCTTAGTGAAGCTCAATACAAGAAGTTTCCAATATCTAGTTACAAAATACGATTGTCAACAAGAGTGGGTGTACCTCAGGAGGAGTGGAGGCTACAGTTCCACTGAATTTATTCATTCTTTTAATTATATAGATATATTTAGGCTAAAATATTAATTAGCCCTTACCGGAAAATAACTATCTTAATATCTACCTCAACCTGAGGTATACTCCCTTTAAGCTTGATAGAATCTGAGAATAGTAGAAGACAAATTAAAGTACGGTAAAAAAAAATTTACATATCAGTACTGATTTGTGCGTCATAATTCTCATTAAAACAAAATTTAAGATCCGTCCTTAATTATCAACGTTTGACTACGTCTTATGAATAGTAATAATATTTGGCAAATCTAAATCGTGCTTGAATGGAAAAGAATAACATGGAAACTAGAAAACAATGTATGTTGCTTCTAAAGCAAAGTTAGATTTGTTCCCAGAGTTTGTCTACTTGAGATGTATATAATTCAAATAATGTAACTCTTAGCATTTTGTTCTTTTCAAAGTTCTTGACTCATGTTGTGCATCCCAACGAGAACACTGTATATCATACGTTATCCCTTGTCATCTTTCACTTTGTAACTCAATTTTTGCTGCCACAACAAAACCCTTTTTGTTTTGTTTATAGTTTTTCCATTGACAAATTGTCACAAATTTATGTCCCTATCTTTACTCCAGTTCGTTGCGTCCATGTCTCTCTGCTTCGTGTGCGCCGCATTTGGAGAATTGAAACGTGTATTAAGCGTTCTATTGGTCGGTCTTTTGGACAGTTGGTTGAATGAGCTGCATACTAAAATTCATTCCAACTTCTTGAATTGTGTTTACCGAGAGTCAAATATGTATATAAATTAATTTATGAATAATAATTCGAAAAACTTTTAAGAAGTTTTATAGTATCCATATTCTGCATATACTCTCTTTATTCTGTTAAAAAAAGATAAATTGGATAAAACATTCTCTAGAATGATCACCGAACAGTTTTACTAGGCCTACATTCTTTGTTTTGTTTACCAGTTTTATCCTCATTTAGACAAAAAGGAAAAAAAGTTGAAATTTTGAAAAAAAAAAGAAGTTAAAATTCATCCCACGCAGTTACTCAACATAAAGGGGTCGACTCATATATAAATCACTCCTAATATATGTTGGATGATGATCAACCCTGTATCTATCTAACAATAATTTTTAATGTAGTAAGTTTTCCTGTATGTTCTTATATATGTGAAATGTGGTCTTAGATTTATGGTCATAGTAACCTTTAAGTCATCTCAATCTTCTCTTTTCCCTATTTTTAGAATAAAAAGTTGATTATCCTTAACGTCTTTGGTCTAATGGTATACTCTATGTTGTAAGTATAAGAAATTGTGGATCAATTCTCCTAAATTTGACAAACTAAAATTTTTTAGATACGACCAAATTTGATGATCTCAAATTCCGATCAATTCTCTTAATTTTGACAAACTAAAAAATTTTAGACACAACAAAATTTGATGATCTCAAATTCATGAAATAAACTCGACGTCCAAATCTAAAAAATTTTAGACACGATCATTTTTTTTTTTTTTTGGTCATAGACACGATCAAATTTGTTGACTTGAAATTCATGAAATAAACTTAACGTCCAAATCTCCCCTCTCTGCTTCCTTGAAATTTATCAATCTTTGGATTCCCTAGAACATAACCTACAAAGCTTCCCTCTCCCATTAAATAAGAACGGAAAAAGAGAAAAGAAAATAAGAAAGGAAAAAGAGAAAAGAAACAAAAGTAACGATAAGATCAACAAGAAAAAAAAAATACAAGATTTTTTTTATTGTATTTGTAAAAAAGAAAAAGAAAAAAAGCACAAGTCTAATTGTCTTATACTATGATTTCCACCTAATCAAAGTTCATGGTCTGTGAAAGAAAAATGGGAGATACCAAAGGTGAGCCGTCGTCCTTAACCAATCACTTTAAGCCACTAAAATTGATGAATGCGGTGATAATTTGAGAAGGAAGTAGGGTTTTCAAGTGGTTCACTTATATCGAAAAGTTAACAAATGTGCAAATTAACTTGCAAATTATAGTTTTAGTAAATCCTCTTGAAACCTACACATTGGATGAGTAGTGCCTTTGTCTTCACTTTTAGAAAAAGATAAAAGTGATGAAACATCACCTAAGATGATTGTTGACTAGAAATTTTCTTTCGATTTACCTCAATGTAATTAAAAAATAAAAGAAAAAGAAAAATGGGAGACATCATATTTTTATAGTTGGAGTGCTAAATAAGCACAAAATAATTGATGTCAGCTGCTTCTCCGCGTCGTCATTCAACATTTTCTTATAGTTCTTTTTTTTTTTTCTGTCTTAAATCATTGAGATTTATTCAACCACGTACCCAAAGAAAAAAGAAAGAACAAAACCCACAAACACACACAGACAAAAGGAAAAAGAAGTAAACAAAAACATCATGCCCTTTAATTTCTTTTGACAAAGTTTACACGTTTAGCTAGCTCTTCCAGTTTGTTCTTCACTCCTAATTGGCCCCATGTTGGCCAAAATTTTGAACCACTAGTTTAAGAACCTTAATCCCTGGGGCACTTATATACCACAAACGGAACTGCAATTCTTACTGATTTTGAGAGTTGAATTATTGAGAAGTGAGTATTAGTTACGTTTTTTGAAAATAAGTATGCTTTTAAAGTATTTTTTTTGATTAAAAAATCAATTTAGTTACTATTAAAAAAAATTATTTATATATGAATATTAAATTATATGATTTTAATCTCCATTAGCGTAAATCTTAGGTCGGTCCCTGCCTTAATGATAATGGCATGGCAACTGCGTACAGTTTGCTCATATGGGCCGCTTGAGTAACCCGTCAAACACTCAAATAACTGCAAAAAACAGGAGAAAATCAAATTATTCGACGATACATGTATGTTGCTTTGTATAGCATAAAGTAGTAAATCTCATTATACTTTATTAACTTTTTACTTTTAATATTGGAGAATGTTTTTTAGAAGTTTTTCGGTTCACACCAATATATAAATCTCGGGACATATAACTTTGACTAAAATAGGTATGATTCGATAAGGATGGATCTATTTTTTTTTAAGGGGACTATAACATATAATTCAATAACTATACAAATATATTTTATTTTTCAAACGGAGGCTCATTAATATTTTGGACTTAATACAAATATATATTTTTGAAATTTGTTTGGTGCTAGTGGGGCTATCCCAACTAGAACAGTATACTCTATTAACTAATATTTATTCTAACAGTCTAACATTGCATCTAGCCCATACATTTTAATTTTGAACTACAATAAATTATGGGAGGAAAAGTGAAACATTAGATATTTAAATGAAATTTTAGAATAAAATACTAGTTAGGAGAGGATCTAATCCGTCCCAACTAGCTAGTCGTAATTAAGTTAAATTTCCTCATATGTTCTAAGTTAGTTATGCATAAGGCCAAACGAGACTAATTCAAGAAAATTATCTCTTACTTAATCCAATTCATGTGATCCGAATTAATTATGCACAAGGCCAAGCTGGACTGATCCAAAAAAATTGTCTCTTAATTAATTCGAATCTAAAAAATAGGCAAGTCTTTCACGAATACTTGAAATACTCCATCACTAAACTAATCCCGACTTTAATTTTTTTTTTAACATCTTTGGGTTAAAAGAACTTTACTAATTGAAGAAAACAACCTCCGCCTACATATTTTCCCAGATTCTTTATTCAACAATCAACACGAAAACACGTTGGCTTATTATCCCCTGGCCTACATGGTACAAGTACTTGGCTGTTGGTTCATCACAGGGTTTAGTGTCCAACATGTGAAAAAATTAAAAAGTCAAATGCAATTCCATTTGCATAGTTTTTTTCTCGTGCGTTGACCATCAAATCAGCCTTGAAAATGTCTGACTGGTAAACCATGGGAAAAATGTATACCAACCAGAAGCATGTTAACGTCATCTAGAATTTTTTTCTTTTTTTATACGATAAAGTCAAAATTATAAGTTCAATTCAAATATTTAATCATAATAGATTTCTATTCGACCATTTCACTTAATTTTTAAATTTTTCATATAAATTATTTTTGTTTTTTATATAATAGAGGTCGAAACTGTAAGTCAAACTCAAATCTCTAATTATACCAAATTGCTACCGATTATATTATTCAAACTCTTAAGACTTCATCTAGAATTTCCAATTCAAAATCTTGCATATATAGCCGCTTTCTCTTACCAATCTTTTTAATAATCCAAGTCTTTCAAACCTCTATATCTCTCTCCCCCTCTCTCCCTCTCTCAGAAACTAACAAATTGATCATAGTTCTGTAAAGCTAGCTTGCTTTGTGTTTTTTGTTCAACATCCAAATGAACATGGCAGAAAATGATCAAGAAATTGAGATACCTCAATACTTCATCTGCCCTATATCTCTGCAGATCATGAAAGACCCTGTGACGACGGTGACTGGGATGACGTACGATCGCGAGAGCATCGAGAAATGGTTGGTGACAATGGAGGAAGCAACCTGTCCGGTGACGAAGCAGCCATTGCCAAGAGACTCAGACTTGACACCAAACCATATGCTGCGTCGAATAATCCAGGGCTGGTGCACTGCAAACGCTAAATACGGCATTGATCGAATCCCTACCCCGAAATCTCCTCTCAGTAAGGCTCATGTCGTCAGGCTTGTTCGCGATCTCAATCTGCCTCAACTGTACAAGAATGCATTGAAAAAGATGGATGAATTGGCTAATGAGAGCGAAAGGAACAGGAAATTCATGGTGGAAGCTGGTGTAGTCAAGGCCATGATCATGGTGATTATAAAATGTTTCAAAGAAGGTAAAACCAATGGCCTCGAAGAGGCTTTAAGAATTTTGCATCTCATCTGGAGCTCCACAGCTGAAAACAAACAGCTTGTGAGCGATAATAGCGATCTTGTTGAATCACTGCTATGGATTTTCAGGATTGATATCGAGAATAATGTTAGTGTACGAGCTCATGCAATTACAGTCTTGAAAATGATCACTGAAGCTGCGAGTTCAAGCCTGTTGGAGAGACTAAAACTCGATTTCTTCAAAGAAATGGTGAATATTTTGAAAAGTAAGATCTCTCAACAAGCTACAAAAGCTGCCTTGCATGTGTTATTGGAGGTGTGTCCATGGGGAAGAAATAGAATGAAGATTATTGAAGCAGGTGCCATTTTTGAGCTTGTTGAGCTCGAACTAAGCCACCCTGATAAGAAAACTTCAGAATTGATTTTCTGCCTTTTGTCTCACTTGTGTTCTTGCGCTGATGGGAGAGCACAGCTTCTCAGCCACGCCGGAGCGATCGCCGTCGCGACAAAAAGGTTACTGAGAGTTTCTCCGGCGACAGATGATCGAGCACTTCATGTACTTGGATTAATTGCTAGATTTTCTGCCACGAATGAAGTTTTGCTGGAGATGTTGAGGGTTGGTGCTGTGTCAAAGCTTTGCATGGTTCTTCAAGCAGATTGTGAAACATATCTGAAGAAACAAGCAAGAGAAATCCTTAGGTTGCATTCGAATGTTTGGAACAACTCTCCTTGTATACAGATTTATCTCTTAACGAGGTATGCTAGATAGATAGCACTTTAGCACCGAAAATGGATCTACTTATAACGTATGATATCATGAGCGAGATTTACCGGTTGTGATTTGTTAATTATAAAAAAATGATAATGGTAGTTCACAACCGTTAAATTTTACTCATAACATATGATGTTATACGAGAATTTTTACCTGTAGAATCCATAGATATTAGATTCAAATTTTCAAATTTGGTTATACTGTATTTTAGTTCGCCTTAATTATATATATACATATACATCATGAAGAATTGGATCGTTCAAATCAGTTTTGCTTTACGAGAAATTGTCGTGTTCATGTTTGTGGATGGAGAAACGAGTCAAGAAGCCGCTGATATATTAAATATATATGGTCTTTATTAATTTTTTGTTTTAGGGACAACCAACAATCTCCAACTACTATCAATCTGGGATTTGGGATTATTGTGGAAGAATACAATTTCTAACATTAATAAACTTTAAATTTCAAGATTATCATGTAATATTATGAGTATATTTACTTAATATGATCAATTAATTTTAAGATAAAATTCAAGTTTTAACTCTTATAATAGGTGAATTGACTTGTTAATCTCTAATGTTCCTCTTTTCTTATTCCTTTTATTCTTTATTGCCACCAAATTCATGGAACTTGAGTATGAAAAATATAGATTTTAGCAAAACTTCACAGCTTGTTTGGATTGGATTTTTTAAAGGGAAGGAAAGGATGGGGAGGGAATAAGTAATCCCTCCCTTTGTTTGGATAACCCCTCCATTTCCTTTAATTAAAAAGATTTTACAATCCTTCTAATTTGAGATTTTTTGGAGTAAAGGAAAGGTTTAAAGATAAAAAGTCTTTATTATTCCTGACCTTTCTTTTTATTTTTACAATTACTTTTATTGCACTTTAAACCCTACATTATTTTATTTTCACTTCTTATGTTTTCTTATCTTTGTTCCTGTGCCGGTCGACTTCATTAGGAAAAAAAAATCTGGAGTTTAGCAAAAAAAAATCTGAACTTGCTTATTAAAAAGATTAATTTTATGGTTGAGTATGAAAAGGGCACTTAAGTAATTTTTCATTTAAAATTGTCATTTTCTTTCCTTTCCTTCTCTAATCCAAACAAAAGATTATAAAATCTTTTCCTTTTATTTCCATTATTATTTCATTACAATCCAAACAAGGAAATATTTTTCCTTTCCTTTGTGCAATCCAAACACCATGTAAAAGTAAAACTCTTACCTCTTTCTATATATAATATCTGTTGGGGACAAATGACCTTGGGCATAAGAGGGTCATGTGTCTCAATAAAAAGACAAACCTATTGGTTCACCCCCCACGTCCTTGCTTTCATATTAATCTCTAATTCTTATCTTTCTCCTCAATCTGACATTATGATATCTATATAGACCAAAATTTCTTTATAATCCAATTCTAACTAATAATAATTACCAAAACTTTGCATGCAATATTTTAATTGATCACAATTCTATATATTCCATTTACTATAAAAGTTCCTAGAAAAATTCATTAGACTTGTCTCACAAGTCAGGAATCCTGACTTTGTAGCTTGTCTAGAATCATTGACCATCAGCCAAGAGGCCATGCCCCATCAAAACCTCTAGGAATTTTGAAAGTCTCACAATAATCGATACAAGCAAAGAACGCCAATTGGTCACGTATTTGACCTCAGGCACATACAATAGCCAGTGTTGATCTATAAATAACCACACACACTCACTTGGTAGAGGGTAGGGGTTGGAGGGTGCGTAGAATAACCAAAAAAAAAAAACGACAGAAATAAAGGAAGGCGACAACCGCAAACGATTAGTTCAAATTGAGAGAGAGCCTCTTGCCCATTAGAAAAGCACTGTAAAATGCAAGAATGAAACCATAACGTTTCAGGATCGTACGTCTGAAACAAGAAGGTTCGACGTACAATTTTAACGATTATAAAAAGAGTATATCCCTTTCCCTTAATGTCTTTCCACTTTCGTCATTCAAAAACAAATACTTCGCCTAATTCTTTTGAATTCCGAGTATCGTTCCTCTCTTTCGGACCTCTTAAATATCCAACTAAGTGCTGGAGTGGTCCTCTTGGAAATCTCCGGGACCATCTTACGATTATTAATTTTTCCTGAATAACGGTCTTCCAAAATCTCTTCTTCAAGAGTGCTAACCAAATATCAATCACACTAGGACCAATTATGCTAAGACCTGGTCACTGCATCATCAATATCTATTGTTGTAAATTGGGATTTTTCTACTTCTATCAAATAAATTTATAAATTTATAAAGGATCGCAAATGCTACGTTAAAGAAGTAAATTATTTGGCACTTGGTAAAACAGTTAGTTGCAAGGCATTCTGTAACCGATTGTTATACCAAGAAATTGTTAGGATTGTGAATGAGAAATTTAATTAATAGATCAATCTTGAGAAAATAAAGATTGGTAAAGTGAGTTTTTCTCATATCGAAAAAATACTTTATTTTTGACTGTTACCAATTTAATCAAATTTTTCTGATTTAATGACCAAATTATGGAGTATTTTTCTAGCGTTTCTCATTCTTCGTGTGTGGCTGAGCTTTAATATTGATTAATGTCAATAACGCTCACTACAACGTCAGAAATGTTTCTTATGCAATGCTGGCTATTAACGTTTCTATGCTATTTATGATAATGGCTATGATGGCTTTTATGTTTGCAATGATGGCACATATATTCATAGTAATTATTACCCCCTATAGATGGAATTTCAAGTTGGACGGATTTGCATTGCTTTTGCTCACTATATATATCTTGCGATTTTAGCTTTTGGAAGACGAGAAAAAGCAACATTTTTTTAGCATTATAAATTAAAGAGAGAGTTTAACATTGTTAGTTCGCCAACTTCTGTAATTTGGAGTGTTACTATTACGGAAGGTTCGATCGTTAAATTATGGGAGGTTTGCATGTAAAGAGACGTTAGCACTATTATGGAGCGTGAAAAATCTTAAGGATATCGAGTTAAACTCGAGCCTCGATCTTCAAATTCGGCTTGCATTTCAATTGTATTTTATTTTTGTTATTGTGTATATATAATTCCAGTGGCATAGCATAATATAAATTTGTTGTTTCCTGCTTCTTACTGATTAGAATTTGCAACTCAGATTTGTGTTCCAAAATTTATTTTAACTACTGTTCTGACTTTGCCTGCTATATATATATATATATATATATATATATATATATATGTACAACTTGGATCAGTTGTATTTCTATTATTCGAATAATTAAGAAACTCAATTCGGGAACACATATCTACATTTTCTAACAGAAACTTGATGATGATCACCTTGGAGTCTTGAGGAAAAATAATTATTTTTCTGATTATAATAATAGGAATATCTCTTTCACTTATTCAACTTATTCTTTGATGAAAGTGATTTGTAAATTATAAATATATATATATAAAAATAATTAAAAAATAAAATTTAAACTTATTTTTTTAAGAAAATTTAATTTAATTATTAACAAGACAATATACAAGTTGATTGATAACATTAATAATTAAAATAAATAATAAAACACTACATAACAAACTACAAGTTAATGAGACATAGTATATTAATGATATAAACATAAAAATAAAACATTAGATAAACGCTTGAGAAAATTTAGTGCAAAAGTTAATTCTCTAATTTGTTATGCTCTTTGTACGGGTGTTGGGCCTGCTGGTAGTAGTGGTGGGCTTGGCAGTGGTGGTGGTGGTAGTTGAATAACTACTTGAGGATTAAAATAGTTTGTAACATTTGATTATTGAGATATAAGGTGTCTTACAAGCGTTCCAATTTTAAATTGACGTTGGCAATAGTTATAAATTACATACCGTTGTTCTTCAAAATATGTAAAATGATTCTAAACCTCTAACGAATATAATTGTCGTGAAAGATTTTCTTATCCATGGACATAGTTATATATAATGTTGTAGACTTGTAGTAAAATAAAGTTGAATATATTAAGTGACTAAAGCACTATGTTACTAAGTATTTATAGGAAAAATTATATGTACGATTATAAAATAAAAAAATTGTATCTAAAATCTTTTAAAAAAATAATATGAAAGGACTTAAAGTTGCAAGTTGCAAACTTGTAATATCATAAAAAGATTTAATAACAAGTCATTTAATATCAACTTAGGAAATAAATTTACTACTTTTTATTATTAGTTTGTTAAAAAAAATAGTTACTATGACTTGGTATTTTATTTTTAAAAAATAGTTATTACAACTTACATTGCATGCATAACGTATAATATCTCAAGTTCTTTTAACGAGTTCAAATTGTGCTTAATTTGTACTAGGTTTGAGTTAGGTTCGAGATGGGCCTTATCTGGGCTCGAGTTAGGCCTGTGCTAGGCCTAAGCTGGGCTGATCTCATGGGTTGGGATGAGTTGGGCCTGAGCTCAAATGGGCTTGGGCTCAAATGGATTGGATAAAAAATTATATGACCCAATTCGCCCCACATATATGTTGTTAGCTGGGCCGAATTGCGCCCACTATCAATCGAGTTGAGGTGGGCCGGAATTTTCTTGTGCTGGACATGTGTCGGCCCAGTCCAAATGCCACCTGTACCCCAAAGAAAAAATTAACCCATTTTCCTCATTGATTATCATATTATAAAAATATGTTTTTCTCATATTTTTTACCATGGTGTATTATATACTTTAATTTGATTTTCAACATTAGGCTTAATGAATACTAATTCATTCGATTAATTTGATAGCATAATATCAAGTTGTGAACGCTTCTAAGAGCAAAAGATAGTCAAGATTTTTCCTTTTTAATTTTTCATAAGTACATTTTAGTGATGGAAAATTTCAGTAATTACAAACTCAAAGAAGATAAATTTTCTATCAAAAAAAAAAAAAAAAGAAGAAAGTCTTTCACAAACATAAAAAGATTATCTAATCAATATTCCAAAATCCCAAACTGGCAAAATATAGTAAAAGATTTTCGAAGTGTGAACTCAATTTCATCACCAAAGAAAAAAAGAAAAAAGAATTCAATTGGTAAGATCTGAAGCATTTCTTTAATTTTTTAGGCATAAGATATGTTAATTGAGAATGATCATATCTTTATATACAAGGGATAAACTATGGATTCCGATCTAGTAGTTTTTTTACAAAAATTATATTGTGTTGGATGCTGATTATTAAGATCTATTTAATCTACTTAATTCTTATTGTTTTTCCGTGGTGCAATTTTGAAATCAAAATTGAATGCTAGTAAAAAATTTGAAATCAGGTATTGATCGTATCTGAATTATTCATAATATTATTTTGCATTGATTAAGAAATGAAATGTCTTTTATGCTACTTTTTTTTTGGTCAAAGGCTTTTATGCTACGTGACATTTGCTTAAAAGCTAATCTTTTTGTAAAGAATGTTAGACTTAATATGTAGATCAAATTGTAAATAGCTATCAAGGGCGCGATTATTTTGATCTCCTTGCATATTTTTCTTATTATAAGATACATCATTTACTCTGAGTACAATGATGTTATTTTAGAACTAGCAACCCTTCATTCCCTTATAACGCCACATTTCCATTCTTTTGACACCTTTTTCTCTTCATTCTTCATTGGAGAGATCTTCAAGAATGTTTCTTCGAGTCTTCAAAGATCTTCACTTGATCACGAACATATACTTGACACGCATGACTTCATGTTTGATCATATTAACATCCTTGACTAACATCTCTTACACGTAACTTATATAGCACAAGATTAGTCAATAAGATTTATATCAACTATCTAATGTAATGACAAAAGTAAAGAAACATAAGCAAATAAAAGACAATAATGAAGAAGAAATAAAACTAGTAACTCACCAATAGTGGTACCTCACCAAAGATACAACATCCTTTTTATCAATTTGTATCAGAGTACTATCTATTGGGTTTTATATTAGTAATAAAGGACATTTCTCCTCAATTATTCTTAAATTCTAACTTGTTAACTTGTACTAAATATTAAGGAGTAATCTAGTGGTAAGTTACTCTTCCTGATAGTTAAGAGACCAAGGTTCGAATCTGATGGGGTAAGGATAAAAAGAAAAAAAAGACACGTGTTAATTAACTTGTACTCTTATTTTTATTAATGCATTTTGATTATTGACCCATAAAAATAAAAATAAATAAAAAAAGAATTCCAAACCAAATCCTAGAGATATCTGAGCTTCACTTGAATTCCACAAAGTTTATTATGTCCACATTATTTGAATGTTTCATGTCAATTATCCACATTTTTTGAAACTATCCAAAGTCAACATCTACTTGGACAACGATAAAGTACCTCGAGTTGTGACAAAATCTGTCCAAAAAAAGAAAAGTCGTTACATAACGGGATCCAATGCCCATTTCGAAGTTCTATGAAGCTGTGGTCCTTCCTCCCCTTGAATATTAGTTTTTTGCAGTTATCCAATTCACCTGTCAGTTGATGGTCGGTACAGGAAGGCTTTGTTATACTAAGAAAGGTCAAAAAAATCTTGATAATGTATCGAAAAAACTTCAGTTGGTCAAAAATTGCGTGTCTCATAATTTTCAATTACTAGGCAGCTCTGATGAATTGTTTATGTGTTCTAGAAAATATGACCCAAACCACACAAAATACTTTAAATTTATGCCTACTTTTAATTAGAAAGGTTAATTAGTTTTTATTGGTCTATTAATTTTGATTTTCAAAATTATTCAACTCTTGTAGGCCAACTAATTTATCATCTGATATTAATTAGATTATTAAAAGCATGATTATCAGACTATATGCTTGTGTATTATATAGTTCTCATCGATAAAAAAAATCTTAGATCCGTCACTAGCACTACCTGTCTATTACGTGACACATATTTACTTGATATATAACCTATGTTGATGTTTATTTTCAGCAAGAATTAACCAACTTGTTTCTTTGAATATTCTTATCGATTACGACCAAAAAATTAAAAGAAAAAAAAAGAATATTCTTCTCAATCAGGAGCGACACATTTTTGAAATAAATAAGAAGAATCAGTCCAGAGGCTGACTTACGAAAACTACTTGCATCCAATCGGTGTAGTTTGCTGTCTTCACCAAATTATTATTTTGAGTAGTTGACGCTGCTTGCATTCTTCAAATCTATCACATGTTTACAGCCTGCAAATTAAATGAAGCGCGTGGTCTTCTTGCTGGCTAGAAAAATAATAATAATAATAATAATTCAGCTGTTATAAAACATTGTAAATAAAGCATTAATTAATATACAAAATTAGTTCAAGTCATAGAGAAAAAGCTTCCAATATATTTCCGTAGTTGGCCAGGATAAGATTATTAGTTTAGAGAGCATATATATTGCGTGATCAATAAAATTAAGAAAGGAAGTACTATTCAGTTTTGTTTATAATTAACTATCCATGATGCACGAAAATGTCAAATTAATCTGTTAAGAATCATGAAGTTCAATCCTAAAATCTCTTGATTTAAGGTGGAATAAGTGATTTAATTTTCTATGTAAGAGATCAAATGTATATTCCAATATCTCCTCAGGTGTCACCCGCGAGAATCGAGAACTGAGAGTTGACGTTGAGACGATTGAGTGAGCGAGAGCAAAATAGATAACAAAGAAGCTTCCGTTACGAATTATTTGGCCAGCTGGATATATAAGATATATAATAAAGTTTAGAGAGCATACATGCATGTGGCGAAATCAATAAAATCAAGGAAGAAACTTAATTCAGTTATGTTTATAATTGGGTAAATTTCACAAAGAGTCCCCATTGTTTATATCATTTTTCAATTTTAAAAAAAAGAAGCCAAATTTATCTAAATAAATCGATAGTTGATAGCACGATGCACGAGTTACTCTTCTTTTTCAGCAAAAAGAACCAAAATTATGAGACATTTCGTTGTCATATAATAAAAGAAAAGAAAATAAAGGCTTGATATACGCCTCTCTCTCTCTCTCTCTCTCTCTCTCTCTCTCTTAATTATTTGTAACGAGTCGTGTTAAACATATAAGGGTTTTTATTCTATGAATTTGTTGAATTAAAAAAAGGGTACCATATATATACATAGCCAAAAGATGTCAAATTACAACAATCATGTATACTTCGAAAAGATCGGCACAGAATTGAAGCATAATCCTACGGCATGAAAGTTATAATTATTTGCTTGGAACTCAATTTTTACCTAAACGCTTATATTAGAAAACCTCAATTCCATCCATTTATTCAACTTGCTAATGAATGAAACTTCAGAATTTTGGGCACCCTTTTTTATGACAATAAAGATATGCGGAACCTACTTATTGTTCCGGGTGTACAACCCTAATACGTTACGGTTTATTGGTTTCAAGGACCACTTATAGATTAAATACTAGCTTCATCCGAAAATAGTTTCATCTTTAGAAAAAAAAATGGTTTAGAACTCCATGGATGACCAGAAAAATACCTTCAATTTCAAGTAATTATTAAACATGGAAAAACATTATTTACTTTGGTATATTTTTTAGTTCGGCATTTACTTTGCCATGTCACATACTATTCCATAATATTTTCGATAATCGATGGAAGTAGAACATACAAAATTTACGATAATGTAGAAAATATTACGAATAAATAAATAAATAAATAAATATATATATATATATATCAAGATGATTTCGGCAAATAAAGAAAATTAAAATGTTGCATTAAATTTTATATATATATGACTTTTGAGGCTTTAGCCTCAATGTGCAACATCATGATTCAATTATAACACAAAAACTAGCAAATTTTTTTTTCAAGATGATGGATAAGAAGAGAGCAAATGAGGTGGAATACATGGAGACTCTTTCCAAACCCTAGAGTGTAGCCTGAGGATTTCTTTTGCCCTCTCTTTAGTCTTTGTACTACTTTCCACTTGAAGCACCAAACACAATTTTGCAACCACACTCACCTGCAACATCTCCTGAAGAACCCTAGAATTCGCCGAAAACCTCGAGATTGACGACAATATTCTCACTCCTCTATTACTCGCGACATGAGAAACCCTAAGTATTTTCTTTGATACAATGGCTAACCCTCCCCCATGGATTAATAATTCGGCGCGCCCTTCGGCACATTGGCATAGTTGATCCAACACCATTAGCGAAAGCTCACAAGGCCTTCTTTCTGTAGTATCTAATAGCAGTTCAATCAATGCTGAAACAGCACCAGCTTCTACTGCTTTGATTCGGTTTCTCCCCCATGGACAGAGCTCCACAAAAAGCTTCAATACGGCTTTAATGGCTTGCTGTGGTAACTTATCTCTCAAAACATGAACTGCTTCAATGAAAACATCAGTTGCAACACTGATCAGATGATTTGGATCAGCCACATTGTAAAGGGACTTTAACAGCATTACTGCAAATCCTCGAGATTGATAATTCCCACATTTCAAGACCTCCATTAATGAATTCAGGAAAGCTCCATCCTCATCCCTCAATAAATTCTTCATATCTGTTTCTGATAACTCAATATGGCAAAGAATATCTAATGCTTCATCACTTACCTTCATCAACTCTGCATCTTCTTCATATAATGCTGCAGAAACATTTTGCTTTATAACTGAAGCTAGAAATTCAACAGCACCTGAAGCCTCTAAACTCTTCCTGTTGCTATGGCTTCCATGTGCAATGGATCTAAGCTTTTGCAGACATTTCAGCTGTGTCTCTGGAGATCTTTTCGCTTCGTTGAGGAGTTTCAAGATCTGGGATTTGTCGACAGGCGGCTTCGGCGTTGGAATGCGCTCGACGCCATGCGATTCATTGAGTGTACACCATGATTGAATCAATCTTCGAAGAGTGTGGTTTGGTGTCAGATCAGAGTTGAACAATTCTTGTTTCGTGACTGGACATGTGTTGTTCTTGCATGAAAACAACCATCTCTCTATAGTCTCCCTATCATAAGTGATACCAGTTGATAAAATCACTGGATCTCTCATCAGTTGCATGGAGATTGGACATAGAAAATGAGGAGGCACTTCAATGTCAACCATTGTTGTAAACTTTTCTAGCAAATTTACAGGCAAAAAAAAAAAATAGCTAATTAATCAAGCTGATATCTGATTTTTTTTCTAAAACGGATAAAATTACTCTAGAAATAACAGATTAATCTTCTCTAAGAGCTCTCGTTGACGAAAAAGGTTTGGCACTTCGATGTCGGATCTTTGCGAAGAAACTAAACAATATGTTAGAGACAATATACAAAGAGGACTAGATCGTTTGACAATTTTTTTTTTTTTTCAGCTGTTGAAGAATTTGAAAGGTTGATGAAGTTTAAGGCTAGAGGAGAGGGTGTTATATATATACATATGAAGAGGAAGTAAAAAAGGAGTTGCAAAATAGAGAAAGTCAAAACACGGAAATTCCAAAAAATTGAAAGAGTTGAAAAATGGACTTTTTCCAAGGTTACGGACATGAATACTTAATATACATTAAAAAGCTTTAAAGGTTCAAAAGACGACTTTATTGGATGAACTAATGAATGAATGTGGCTCACATTGGGGAGAGACGTCGGCGAAGCACTTCGTGCAAATTTTCTCTTTCCTTTTGTCAAACACGGTAATTCTCTTAGAAAGTTTTTTTTATCTCGTATTAGACAAGTAATGATTTGTTCATAATATCATAATTTAATAATTATGAATAATTTATATTATTTTATCATAACTATATTGCTAATTCACAATTGTTGAATTTTACATATAACATTATAAAGTTCTGTGCAGACTATTCCCCATATCGAAGTGTCCATTCCAAAATAAATGACTTCACCTAGATTTAGAGGTGGATTCAGAACTTTTATTTAATGGAGTTAAGACACACAATTTTTTTTAATACTTATATACTCATATTTGTTTTCAATGGAGATTAAATTATTATTTTTTAAATTAAAAAAACTTAAAAAATGCGAATATTTCAAAAAAAATTGAGATAAATAGGGACTGCAATCTTTCCATCCATGCCTGAAACAGGCATAAATTTATCAAAATTAACCTTAAAAAAAATATTACTTTTTTAATTAATTCAAATTCAAGATATAAATAAAATTTTCACCACGCCTCTTATGCACTAAGGTGCTAGTAAATTTATTGAATGTATAAATAAACTTCAACATTAAGCCCCTTTGACTTTCTCAGTCTACGATGTTGTTCGATCTAGTGTAGCCTAGTTTATTAATTGGTAAATCTGGCTGTACATAGCGATACCACGTGCCGGGTGCCGACAACACCCTCATGGGCCAAGTGGGGTTCTTGCGTATTTCTTGGCAGATGCATGAAATTCTAGTATTGATAATTCTCCTAACCCATGCATCATATTCATGAGACGCACACAAAACAAAAAAAAAAACAAAAAAAAAAGAGCTTTACAATGATGATTCGATGCTATGCTTCTGTTCATAAGAACTTGGTCAGTTATTGTTAATTTGTCTGAGTTAGTAACATTTCTGGGTCGAAAATATTTGAAGCATTCATGATTAGAACTAAACTGGTAAGGTAAAAATTTTGGGTATGGGATTGTGTAATTCTTTAGAATAGTTTCTGACAATTAAGTTATTGATTATTAATTATAATTTTGAGATGGAATACTTAAAGAGAATGAAAGTATTTAAAATAAGTTAATCTTTACTACTTGTGGGAAATATTTTTTCCGATTTTACGAGCGCGAGGTGGCTGAATCAATGTCATTTCTTTTAATTAAAATGAATCTTTCCCCAAAACGACTCTCGAATTTTGCGATCCTCTCTCATAAGAACTGCATTATTATACAAGAATTCAGGAGGCTTCTCGCGGACCTCAACAAGTCGAGAAATGGTTCTCGACTCCAGGCCCGGGTCCCCCCAAACTTAGAAAAAAAACAAAAGGAAGATATATGTAACTTTAAAAAAAAAAAAAAAAAATGCTAGGGCCCCTTAATTTTTTATATTTGTTTATTGTCAATCTTCTTAATTGAATTTTGGCTCTCCCAAAATCAAATTCCTGATCCTGCTCCTACTCGGCTCCACTTGGTTGTGAGATTGCTGTCGGGTCAGTTTCTTGCAATTCCCGGGTCGGGTTTACTACCCATATCATAAACGAAGATAATTAACTGGATTGTTCTAAGCAGGACCAAGTAATTAACATAATATACTAAGACGATGATACAATGCTTCTGTTCATATGAACTTAGTCGTTCTTGTTTGACTGAGTTAGTAACATTAATTTCCGTGTTTGTGTCGATAATATTTGAAGGATTCATGATTAAACGAAGATAATTAACTGCGGATTTGTTCTAAGTAGGACCAAGTAATTAACATAATACACTAAGATAACGGTCAAGTAATTAAAGGTTAATTAGGATACACTTCCTTCTTATGTTTTTTTTAGTCGGATTATATCAATTGAAAGATTCTGCAATAAAGACTAAGAAGAATATTTCAGATTTTGATAGCTGCAGAATGAAGCGTCTATTTGAAAGCATGGATCAGTTTAAATTTGTGATTTGACCAAGTTTAAATTAGTGTTAAAAAATAAGATCACATATTATTTTCAACAACTTGAGTATAAAATGATAGAGATTAATAGCTATATATTATGAAGATATACTAAAAATCAAGATAACCGTCCACAAGAGTGAATTGATTAACTAGTAATTAATTAAAGTTGACTAACATTAAGAAAATTACGTTAACAAAAGGGAATATTTGGGGATCTTTATGAAGTGATGGTTGTTTGGGACGATATACAGTTAGCCCAGATTTAACTAGGTTAATCCTCGTAAATTTGGATTGACCAATACGTGTGATTAGATTAGGCTACAAACTCTAATCTCAACTCGTTAAGTTTCCTAAAGCATTATAATTATCTTAATGGAATATGGCATAAGTCTATCTCTCGTTAACCCTAGCAATTAGCTCCTTTAGGGATGTTTGGTTCGCGGAATTATATAAAATTCCCAGGAATGTGAAGTCTGGAATATGTTATTCTCATGTTTGGTTCACGGATTAAAAAAATATTCCCGAGAATATCACATTCCTGGGAATGCAATATTCTCATGATTTACTCAATTTCTATTCCCATGATTTACTCAATTTCTATTCCCATGTGAAGGGGTGGGAATCTTACATTCCCAAGTAGTGAGAATGTTTTAGAGAAAACAAAAGACATAAATATCCATCTTAAAAAATATAAAATTAAAACAAATAACATAACATAATTCAAAAAATAAATTAAAAAAAAAAACATAAAAATTAAAAAATTTAAAAAAAATAAAATAAAAATAAGAAAAAATAAAATAAAAATATAAAATATAAAAATATAAAAAACAAAATAAAATAAAAATAAAAATAGGATAAAAATAAATAATAAAATGAAATAAAATAAAAATAAGATAAAATAAAATAAAATAAATTATAAAATAAAATAATAATAAATAAAAAAATAAAAATAAATAATTAAATTAGTAATTAAAATAAGATATAATAAAAAAATTTAATAAAAATAAAATAAAATAAAAGTAAAAAAATACAATATAAAGCTAAACTAACATTTTATAATTTAAATAAAAAATTAAATAACATAAAATAAAATTAAAAAAAAAATAAAATAAGGTGAAGTAAAAAAAAATAAATAAGAATAAGAATAAAATAAATTAATAAGAATAAAAGTAAATAAAATAAAATATATAGAAAAAAATAAAATCAAAATAAAAATAAATTAAAATTATTAGTTATTTTTTTAGTTAGGGGCTTTGTTGGAAAATTGTTCAAAATTTATAGGAATATTGAGTCTAACCAAACATAACAAAAAAATATTCATAGAAATTTGACAAAATATTCCTAGGAATATTTTTTATATACCAAACAGTTATAATGACATTCCCGGGAATAACATTCCTGAGAATGTCATTCCCAGGAGTGTTATTCCCAAGAATGAAAAATCAATTCATGAACCAAACGCCCCCTTAGGTCCTTAAATTAGAATTCAAGTCAAAAGGGCATAGTCTATCTCTATGGATTACTATCTCAATATATATGCAAATTAATTATTCTTCATTTTCAAGGGTTAAATATTTCTTTTATTCAGTCATTCCCAGGAATGTTATTCCCAAGAATGAAAAATCAATCCATGGACCAAACGCCCCCTTAGGTCCTTAAATTAGAATTTAAGTCAAAAGGGCATAGTCTATCTCTATGGATTACTATCTCAATATATATGCAAATTAATTATTCTTCGTCTTTCAAGGGTTAAATATTTCTTTTATTCAACTCCAATTCTAGAATTTATTGTACCAAAGACGTTAGTGTAAACTAGAGTAAGAGATAGAAAAACTATGTGTTGACTGATAGATGTGATGGTATGGCTTTCCCTTCACAATTGTTTTAGTCTTCCTTTGCTTCTAAGACCTTTTCGCCTTCTCCCAATTGGTCTCTAAACTCTCCTTTTCGTTTGGGATAAAACATTAGTCAAAAGTCTCGTGCTTAGAGGTGGTATTTGGACCGGATCGACACAGGCTTAGTTCGGTCCAGCTCAACTCAATACATGAAAATTCGAGTCCAACCCACCTCGATTGAAAGTAGGTTCGACTCGTCCCAACCCACCACATATAGGTGAGCTGAGCTGTGTCATATATTTTTTGACCCAACCCATTTGTACCCAAGCCCAACCCAGCTCATCCCATAAGCTCAACTCATCCCAGCTTAAACCCAGCACAGGCCCAGCTCAAGTCCAACTCAGCCCATAAGCTCAGATGTTTGAAATCATTTTGCTTACTTTGAAGAACATGAGTATGTAATTTATAATTATCGTGAACGTAAATATATATTTCGTCATCAATTTAGAACTAAAACGCTTATAAGACATCTTGTATCTCAACACTCAAATGTTCCAAACTATTTCAATCCTCAACCACCGCCACAACCGCCACCACCGCTACCACCAAGCCCAGCACTCGCACAAGGAACATAATAAAATGGAAAACTTATCCACCAACTTTCTTCAAGTATTTATGTAATGTTCTTTTTTTTTATGTTTATTAGTAACATATCCGTGTGTCGTGAACTTATGGTTTGTTAAGTAATTTTTATCATTTATATTAATATTATCAATCAACTTATGTCTTGTTAATCGTTAAATTAACTTTTTACTAACAAAGGTTAAGCTTAAGCTTTTTTCGTTATTACTTCAACTATCAAAATTCAGAACACACTAATCACAAAAAAAAAAGCTGGGCTAGCCCAGTCCAGCTCGCGACTCATGGTAGCTGACTTGTGGGCCGAGCTGGGTCTTATATTTCAAGAATTGAGCCCAGGCCAGCTCAGCCCACGAAACATATGTGCCGAATTGGGCTCATTTTTCTTAACCCACGATTCGACCGGGCCATGTCGGGCTGATCCATTTGCCAGTTCTACTCGTGCCAATGTGATTTCCCCCATGTTAGACCTTTTAATACAACTTGTAAGTTTGTAACGCGAGGATCAATGTGAATAACAACATATTAATATATCTTTCTTAATGACTAGATTGATCTTGCGCATATGACATGTCCCAGGGTGATCATTTCTTTAGTTGTTTCTCAACTTCTTTCGTTTCAAGAACTCTAGTTCTTGTCATGCCAAGGGCCTATATATATTGCATGAAAGCATCATTAACTACTCAATTATAATCATCACTCTCAAGTACATGCAAATATATGGATTCAAATAGAAAAATTATAAACTTATCAAATGTTTAAAGTAATTATGTTCCCCTTCTCTACTAAAAGTACAGGCATGTGTTTCGACATATGCAATATCATATACAATAATCAATGAAAGATTTTTATAATTGTTAATTTGGTGTCATTTTCAAATAGTACAAGATTATAGTTGTTTAAAAAATATATATTGAAAAGTTAAACTCTTTCAAGTACTTATTGTAGTGGGCAGGGTCTGCCAGGAGCTTTGGACCCTTTCCCCTTGTTCCAGTAGGCTGGGCATCCGCCACTAGGCCAAGGCTCAAGGACACCTTACTTGTTGGGCTGTGGCTGTGACACCCCGTCCCGAACATATAATTATTTTATTAATGTGCATATATATATGTTTGCATAAAATTGTATATTTATTGATTTACATGCATTTGCCCTATTTAACTTGCATTTATGTTCCATTATGTGTACTTGTATATTTTACAACATCGTGGACAATAATTAAATTCTACCTCATAACATTAGTGAACTAGAATAGTTAGAAGTCAACTAAACGAAAAACCAGAAATAAACAATTAGTTGAAGGGGCAAAATAGTAAATGAGCTTAAACTAAATATCTTACCTACCATGAATTAAATAAAACACACACAAGTACACAAAACACACACATATAATCAGACACACACAAATTCACATGATCAGGAACAAAGGAAGAAGAAGGAATTCTTGAGCAATCTTCTTGCATTTTCTAGCTTCTAAAGGTGAGAGGTTCGTCCTATTTGTGCATTTATGTTGATCTTCTTGCTTATGGTGCATGATATAAGAGTTTAGTGTATGATTTGGGCATTTTACATGTTGATAGAACTAGGGCTTATCCTATCATGCTTTTGGTGTTCTTGATGAATTAAGAAGTTGTAGTATATGTTAAATGATGTATAAGCATGCTAAGTGAGGTATTGGAGTTGTGGTATAATGAAGATTGTGTGTATACTCATGTGTTGCAAGAAGAAGGAAAAAATTGGAGTCTGGAGGTTAAATTTGCGTAGCTGAGTATGCATCGACCTATTGATTTTGTGTATCGGCTAGCTGATTTTGTGTATCGGCCGACTGATATTGTGTATCAACCAGCTGATTTTTGTGTATTGACTTATATGCATTGGTTTATGGTACGGTTTTGTTGCCTAGTTTGCTAGCATATAAATGAGAGTTATTTTTGTGTTTTAATGAGGTGGTTCTTGGTTATATTCTTGCATGATTTTCATAATTGAGGTGAGGGATTTCATCTTCTTTGTGCATTATTATTGATATTCTTGCTTCTTTAAAGTTTAACTTAAGTAGAAAGTTGATCAATTGAGTTATTATACATATCTAACTTTTGAATTAGTAATCATAATGCTAGAGATGTTCTCTTTTAATATATTTTGCAAGTTTTATAGTAGTTGGAAGATTAGAAGAATGCTATGTTAGCCTAAAGCTAAGTTGTAGTCAGTTATTTTTGTGTTCTAATGAGGTGGTTCTTGGTTATATTCTTGCATGATTTTCATGATTGAGGTGAAGGATTTCATCTTTTTTGTGCATTATTGTTGATATTCTTGCTTCTTTAAAGTTTAGCTTAAGTAGAAAGTTGATCAATTGAGTTATTATACATATCTAACTTTTGAATTAGTAATCATAATGCTAGAGATGTTATCTTTTAATATATTTTGCAAGTTTTATAGTAGTTGGAAGATTAGAAGAATGCTATGTTAGCCTAAAGCTAAGTTGTAGTCTACATGTTTGTAAAAATGCTTGAATAAAGTGAAACCTTGCCTTAAACTCACTATACATAGCTTATGAGTAAGATTTCAAATAAAATTTCTAGTGTTGTGTGTGTGTGGATTTTCGACCAAAGGGCCATTTTGGTTATAGCCTTTTTCTTTTTGTTTTCTTAAGCTTTATAATGGCTAGTTTTGTTTAGTGGCTAGTCTAGGTGATACTCTTCTAAGATTTGAATTCTAATAAATGTTTTATGTTATTTAAGTAGAATGTGAAGTTTGTGAATTAGTTAGTTAATAATGAATGTTATAGCTAAAAGGTATTTGAAGTTATATGCATGGTAATGATTCTTAAACCAAGTTTTATAGTGAAGTTGAGTTGTTTCATTGCCTAAGTTATTGGAATTCTTGTGTAGTTAATGTCATTTAGAAGTCAAGAAGTGTCTTAGAACTACTTGTATGCTAGTGTTAGTTATTCAAAGATGACTTCAACTCATGTAAGGTAAAGAATGTCTTCAAACATGTTAGTGACATAATATAAAGTAGTTAAGTTTGATGTGTTAGTTTAACTACAATCAAGTCTAATTTACTCTTAATTATGAATCCTATGTGAATTGCTAGTTATGGTGCAATTGGATAAAGTTTGAAGGAGTCCTTGGCTTCTTGAGGTGAGGGAGTTTGCATTTGTAGCATATTAAAGTTTATGTCAACTTTTGAGATTTTGAGATTTGTTGATTATAGCTATTGAATTGCTTGAATATTATGTTATACATGTTTTACATGCTATATAGAACTTGCTTGTTTAGCTTAAAGGTTTATTCCATGGTTGAAAGCTTAGATTACATGAAAGAGATGATGAATAGTGCTCAGTTTTAGGGTTTTGCTATAAATGGCTAATTAGATCAATCTTGTACTTCCTATAGATGCTTTAGATGTTGTTGAACATAGTTAAAAGCTTGTGTGTAGTTAATTTGCCCGGAATTGGATTAAAATGTGATTTTAACCAAAATTTAAAAGGGGTTTTTTTTTGAAAAATGTAATCCGGGCATAATTGAACCTCAGATTAGGTACTTACTAGGTATAGAAGCACTTTTGGTGCTTTCGTTGCATTGGTTTGAGTGGCGGTTAGGGTAGTTGTAGTTAAAATCGACTCGGGGCCTTCCTGAGCTTTGGTCTCCAAAGTGGGTTTTTAGAACTTAGAGAGGTGCCTTTTAACATCCTTAGAGATATAGTATAGCCGGTTTATGGAATTGAAACCTTAAATTTCGTATGGAAGTAGAATTGTCTAGTTGTCAAAGGGGAAAATGTGAGAATTGAATACTTTAGTACTTGTATAGACTTGTAGTTGCTTATTATATGTCTAAATGCATGTCTAAAGAATATTCAAGCTATTTGTAGGGTTTCGTGGAAAAAGTGTGATATTTGCCCTTTGTGTTTATTTGGTTATTTCATGTGTAAAAGCTCAAAATGAAGTTAACTGCAAGAGCGGCCTACTTTGTCATCCATCATATGTGATTATTGATGTTCTTGGTTCTTGTGATCATGACTCGGGGTTACGCAACCTTCTCGGACATGGTAGTATTGAGAAACTCCGGGCAGTATCGGGCTGTCGGTCTAGCTTGGTTACCATGGTTCCTATTCCCTTTCTCGCTGAGACATACTCCCCTACCTCAGAGGTGTGGTTCACCTCGTTGGGACATACGGACCTATCTCGGGAGAAATAGGTCACAGGATCGGGGTATATCCGGAGTACCCTATTGGAGAAATAAGAGGTTTGTCGACATTTGCTTGAAAATCATGGTTCGTGGTTCGAGATTGAGGACAAGAAGAAGAACCGTATCCTTTTTAATGTGTTTATTGTTATTCAATTAGTTGTTATATTGTATTACTTGTGTTATTATTTTTGTTACATTGCACGAAATCATTTGCAAAAACAACCCCGGTTTATTGTATCCCCTCCCTCACTGAGTAACCTTGGTTACTCATTCCTCGTTTTAACATGTTTCAGGAGGTGCAGTTAGAGCAGTTGTTGTTGCCTTGAGTGTTGTTTAGCTGTGTTGCTTATCTTGCTGAGGTTGGAGTGCCTATATGCTAGCTTTGTAAAGAATATGTAGAAGATGTGATTATTATCTATTTTGAGTCCTATGGGTATTGTGTATAATTGAGTTGACTTGGATGAATGTAAATTGAAGTTAAAAGTATTGTATGATGTTAGTAGTTAGTTGAGTTGTAATAATTTCATGTTTTGCTTTAGTGTTTAATGTTGCATGCTTGGACATAAATTATAAGAAAGCTTGATAGATAATGTAGAGTGGTATGATAAGCAGATTAAAAAGATAGAATTTCAATGGTTTTAACTTTGCATGCTTGTGTGTTATAATGTTGGGTTCCAAGGCTCGGATGACCTTGAGGAGTTTGTCGTATGTGATGATAGTGGAAGTTGGGTGTTACGGGGAGGTTGGACTTTGATTTTGAAGTTATAATTGATTGTACAAGTTTTGGATGGTCCTATAAACAAGGAAAACTCCGTCCATTTTTCCTAAATTTTGTGCCCGGGTTTGGAACTAGGTTGAGAATAGCATGATTGATAGAAGTCCCCGTTCCGTGAGGGATTGGGGCGTTACAGGGGCCCCTGTCCAAGCTAAGTAACATCTATGATCTTCGAGAATGGAAGGAATAGACACAACAATCTTCGGGTCTCAAATTTCAACACGCGGCTACTCCAGTCAAGGCGGTCAAAGCTCCTCGAATCACGCCTCCGAGGCTTCCTAAAGAGCCAGAGCTAGTTGCAGGCAATAGGACAACACTGCATAATCCTAAACACTACCTATCCCTCTCTAAACTCAACCCTAACAGTGGAACACCCCCGAAACATCTCCTTATCAGAGCCCACAAAAGATAAAGGGATTACAAGTGGTCTAATCTATGACCTACCGCAATCTTAATTGTGAATTATGAGACTTCACACTTATATGTTCTTAATGCATAATTTTAAAGCTTGTTAAGAACATATTCGTAAAATCATTTACAATAGTAAAATAAGGGAAATGGAAAAACAAGTTGTCTTAGAGTAGCTACTAGTCTTATACCCGTGCATGTTGCACGGGTGTAATGTAAATACTATAGAAATATGAAACATAGAACCAATTCATTCAATTGTTTAACCACAGTATTGAGAGGGTACTATAATATATAGCAACTCTATATACTATATCATTACAAAAATAAACAAATAAAAAAACAAATATATGCACCTATTTTCTAAAAAATGTGACAGTAAGTACTATTTTACATATATCAGGTGTTTCAAATGATACATGTATATATCTCTTTTCCTCAAGTTGTTGTCTCTACAAAGTTTATGTCATCTCTTCCTAGTTTAAAGCCATTTTACTCCTTGCCCTTATCTTTTTAAGATAACGCTGAAAACATATGATCTGATTGAAATTAAAATAATAAGCAAATCATCTCAAAAATCAGATAGTATAAGACTTTATTTTTATGTCTACCATTACAATATAATGTAAACATTAATGATGAAAGGAATCATTACAAGAAATGGGAAGCTTTGACGGCGAAGTTTTGGCGGCGTTTGACATAGATGCCGCCTATGAAAATAAGCACTAGGTATTTAGCAGCGTTTTGGTGGAAAACGCCACTATTACAAAGAAATATCGACGCTTCCAGTACGTAGCGCCGCGAAAAGTATGCTTGGCAAATGGCGGGTACTTCCCCGCCAATATCGCCTAGGAAATTACGGCGCTTTGTTGTAAAACGCCTGCATAATAGAATATACATTAGTAGCGTTTCTCCCAGAAACACCGCTATTTTTAGTTTTGGCGGCGCTTTTAGAAACGCCGCCATTGGTCTGCACATACTTAACACCCTACGCAATAAAACAGTCTGCATCAAATACAAACCCCCATCAAATTTTTGCATCCTCTGCTTTTTCAGGTGCGCCAAACTTCATTTTTTTCATGTACATATATATATGTGTATATATATATTCTTATAATTGGCATTAAACATGTGTATGTATTTATCTATACACAATTGTCATTATATATATATGGTTATAGGTATAAACAATATGTATATCTACACACACACACAGCATCTATGAATTTTGATTTGACATTAGTCCCTTGCACTTTTAAATTTTTATTTTGTTTTTTGTTCACTATATACTTTTAAGATTTCTTATCAATTTGCAATTATTACATGATTTTTAATTCATAGCTACTTAGGTATTTAACTGAAAGTTATTGATAAATATAAGGAAAAAAAAAGCTTTATCTAATTTATTATTTTTTTGGTTTCATATTATAGTAACACTATCATTGAATGGATAAAAGTTGGATTAGAAATCCAAGATATAGCATTGAGTATGTCAATGGAGTCGAGAGCTTTCTTGATTTTGCATTCGCTCATAGTTCAAAAGAAAAGATTTTGTGCCCTTGTGTTCGGTGTGTCAATTGTCTATTGCAATCTCGACACATAGTAAAAGAACATTTGGTATGTCATGGAATGATTGATGGGTATACCACGTGGACTTGTCATGGAGAATTTGTTAAAAATAGAGATGTGCAACCTGTTGATAATGTAAAGCCACCAATAATTGATTCATTTGAAAGTCGATGCAATATGGATGATTTAGTGAGGGATGCATTTGGAATTCAATCGGATTTAAGAAATGAATGTTTAGAGGGTGAAGAAAATTGTGGAGATGATGATGATGTTAATGTTAATGTTGATGTTGATGTTGATGTTGATGTTGATGTTGAGGTTGGACATCACAATCACTTTGAAAATGGACCTAGTGAAGAACCTTCGAAATTTTTTAAGTTTCTTGAAGAAGGCAACCAAGAACTATATCCTGGTTCCAAAACAACTGTATTGTCATTCACGGTCCAACTAATGCACTTAAAATGTGATAACAAATGGACAAAGAAATCAGTTGATAAGCTTCTTGAATTCTTAAAAGACCATTTTCCTCATTCAAGAATGCCTAAATCTTGCTATGAAGCTAAGAAGATGACAAATGCATGGGCTTGAGATATGAAAAGATTCATGTATGCCCAAATAATTGTATGTTGTATAGGGGTGTTAGAGAATCGCAACAATCATGTCATGTTTGTAATTCATCTCGTTGGCAAGAAAACAATGAGGTTAGCGGAAGATGTAAGAAGAAAAAGGTTGCTGCTAAAATTTTGAGATACTTTCCATTGATCCCGAGGCTTCAAAGGTTGTAAATCTCCTCGAAAACATCATCTTTAATGAGATGGCACGACGAGGGTCGTACGAAGGACAAATTTTTAAGGCATCCTGCGGATTCATCAGCGTGGAAGGATTTTGATTATCGATATCCTGATTTTGCTTCTGATCCTCGAAATGTTAGACTTGCATTAGCCAGTGATGGTTTTAATCCTTTTGGATTGATGAGTAATGCGTACAGCATATGGCCTGTAATTTTAATTCCATACAATTTGCCCCCATGGATATGTATGAAACAGTCTTCATTTATATTGTCAATGATTATCCCAGGGAAAGAGGCCCCCGGAAATAAAATCGATATATTTCTTCAACCACTTATAGATGAGTTGCTAGAATTGTGGGATGGAATCAAAACATACGATGCAATAAGTAAACAAAAGTTTTTGATGCGAGCTGCATTGATGTGGACTATAAATGACTTTCCTGCTTATGCTTATTTATCAGGTTGGAGCACCAAAGGAAAATATGCATGTCCATGTTGTGCAAATAAGACGCAATCAAGGTGGTTAAAAAATGGTGGTAAATTTTGTTATTTAGGGCATCGTCGCTGGTTAAATGACTCACACAAGTATCGTGAACAAAAGCAATATTTTGATGGTACTGAGGAATGGGGAATGGCACCTAAGACATTATCTGGGTCAGATGCTATGAAGCAGTTAAAAGGGCTTAGTTTTATTGATGAGTACACAATAAGTATGAAGAATAAGGCAACTACATCTAAAAGAAAGAGAACAAGTATTGAAGATGATTGTTTTGATGAAGAACAAACAGAGAAGGGTGACAAGGATGCTAGCGAATCAACATTGTGGAAAAAGAAAATTATCTTCTTTAAATTATCTTATTAGGAGTTCAATACATTGCGTCACAATCTTGATGTCATGCATATCGAGAAAAATGTTTGTGAAAATGTGCTTGGGACATTGTTGAATATCAAAGGAAAAAGTAAGGATGATTCAAAGGCACACTATGACTTGGAACACATGAAAATAAGGCCCCAACTTCAACCTGTGAAGTTAGCCAATGGCAAAGAGTTTTTTCCTCCTGCATGTTACTCGATGACTAGGAAAGAGAAAGACGTATTTATCAAATTATTGAAAGATGTGAAAGTACCCGATACATATGCATCAAATATATCAAGATGTATCAATATAAAGGATAGAAAACTACTATCTCTCAAGACTCATGATTATCATATTTTGATGCAAGACCTGCTTCCTGTTGCATTGCGCTCATTTATGACCAAACATGTGACAAAGCTCATAATTGAACTAAGTAGCATTTTCAAGGCCATATGTTCTAAGATACTTGATGTTGGAGACATGGACAATGTGAAGTCTCGTGCGGCAATGCTATTATGCGACATGGAGAGATGTTTTCCTCCCTCATTTTTTACTATCATGGTTCATTTGGTGATTCATCTTGCAGAAGAGGCAAAGATTGCTGGTCCAGTTCAATTTAGATGGATGTACCCAATTGAAAGGTATTTTTTTCATATTAAATATTAATTAATAATTTCACATAGCTTAATGTAATCATTTTTCACATCTTATAGGTGTTTGAAGGTATTCAAAAAGTATGTTGGCAATAGAGCTCATCCAGAAGGTTCAATTGCCGAGGGCTATATTGCAGAAGAGGGTATCACCTTTTGTTCTAGATATTTTGATGGCATAGAAACAGTGTTCAATCGGCCACGCCGAAATGATGATATTGATCCTATAGAAAGAGATAAATATTTGCTTTCTAGTGGTGGCAAAGCTATTGGAGCACCTGAGATTAACGAGTTGGATGATTTATCATTGGTGCAAGCACATAGATATGTCTTGTTAAATATGGATGAACTAAAACCATTTGTGGAGTGAGTTGTTTGTTTTACCTACTTCAATGTATTCATATATTTACATCAAATTTATATATGTGATATTAATTAATGACATTTGTTATTTTGTGCAGAAAATTTAAAAAGTACAAGATCCGAAAGTACCGTCCTAAAAGATATGGTAATAATTCAAGTGCATTGCAAAGTTTGGTTGCAAAAGAATTTCATGCATGGTTTAAAACCCATGTAAGTATATAAATTTATGTTTTTAAAATTTGTGTGCAATAGAAGCTATGATCAAACTTATATTTACTAATAGTCTTTTTTCAATATCACAGGTATCGGATTTGGGTTACGAGAATGTACCAACTAAAATAAGATGTCTTTCTAAGGGTCCATGTACAATTATAAAAAGGTTTAAGGGCTTTGTTCGAAATGGGACTAAGTTTCATACAAAAGATTGGAATAAAGGGAAAAGAACACAAAATTATGGAGTTGTTCTAATGTCAACGACGCCAAGCGTTGCTTCTGCCCGAGATCCAAATCTTGTAGAATGAGAAGTTGAATATTTTGGTGAACTTACAGATATAATTGAGTTAGATTACTCTAGACAATTTAAGGTTGTGCTTTTTCGATGTAATTGGGCTGATGTAACACATGGTAGAGGAGTGAAGAAAGATGAATATAGGTTTACAATGGTCAATTTCTCACGATTGTCACATACGGGGGAACGTATTACTCATGAGCCATTTGTTATACCATCACAAGTTCAACAAGTTTTCTATGTGCAGGATCCTTTAGATCCAGAATGGCAAGTCGTGATAAAAACAATTCCTAGAGATGTGTTTGATCTCGGTGATGAGGCTTCATCAACGGTTGTTGATAACAATGAGGATTATGATTTTGCCACTGTGTCTGCTAGGTGTGCTTACGAATGCCAAGAGTTAGAAAAAAGTGATTGGCTACGAAATGACATTAATGAAGATTTGTTATGTGATTTTGTGCAACAAATGTAGGTTAAATTGTTTGTTAAAAGATGGTACATAGCTTCTGAGATTGTAGCTATGGCATTTAGATCATCTTCTCGCTTTAGCTCTTACGTTTTTTTATGCTAAGTCACTGTTTAAAATAAGTTGTACACACAAACAAAGTTGTCTTAATTATTAATGATTATCATGTGATGATGAAAAATAACAGAAATTCATAATTTATTAATTTTTTATACTTGTAATGTAATGTAACTCCTTAATGATTCCTTATTATTAAGTGTATTTTGGTGTGGTTTCATCTTAAAATGAATCTACTTTAGACAGAATAAATCAAAATTTTATATTTCGATTCTGAAATTCATAATTTATTAATACGAGATATTTGTTTGCACTTATGGTACTGTGATCCTTGTCATTTATATAAGTACAATAATTTGTACTCGAAAGATTGAGATAAGTATCACTTAATTTTCAACAGTAACATTTCAGTCTTGTGATTAAAATGATTTAATAGAAATGTGAAAACAAATTTAACATCATTGATCAATTGACCATTGTGAGTAAGTTAATTAAGAATTGAAATTTTTTTTGCTTTTCAATTAGACATTAATTTTCATCAAGGATTGCAGGTACCCGTCCCACCGCCCCGTATACATAGATAGTTATTTTTATTATTTTAGTATTATATATGTATTAAAATTATACATATAAAAGTATAAAAAATAACATTAAATAAAGTATTATAAAATGGAGAAGAAAAATTAGATTATTTGAAAGGATTTTATAATTATTCTTAAAATCACTGCATACCGTAACTTGATATTTGCTATCGTTTGACATAAATACCTCAATTTTACTATTATTCATAGTGAATTAAGAGATTTGTTAGTTATTTCAGTTGCACTTCAAAAAGTTTCAAGTAACATAACTAAAGATGAATTTTAAAGAATTGCAACTAATATTATATGTGACGTGCAATATCAAAAAAAATTATAATAATCAATGCAATCTCACTAGTACAAAAAGTATTATTTTTCAATCATAGTTTTCATACACAATGGTTAAGGTAAATTTTATTTTAAATATTTGAGACTCAATTACTATAATATTATTTTTACTATTTAAATGCAAGAATAATTAATATTAGACTTTATTTAAAATATATATTTATATTTATCATTAGTATAACTTTAATTTATATTTTGAAGTTACATGATTCAAATTAACTTTAATTCATAAAATTTAAAAAAAATAATTAAAATCCCGCGAGTAATTCTCATTCTTCACGGGAATTGAGAGAGGGAGACGGGATATAAAATATGTGGACCGGACGGGAGATGAAGAAACTTTTTGAGTAGCAGGGCAGGGCATGGGGATAGCTCCCCGCCCTATTGACATTCCTATTTGAGAATATGAAAAAGCTTTAAAAAAAAATAAAAAAATTTCACCAAACCAGGTCTACGCCCCTGGTTTCTCTACAAACTCCTACCAAAAACTTTTCACCTCACTCACTCGAAACTCACCAAAAACTTTTGATCTCCCACCAAAAACTTTTTACCTCAAAAAAGACTTTTCATTTCCCACCAAAAACTTTTCTTCTCAGAAAAAAAAAAAAACAAAATCGCTAATCTCACCATAAGATTTTCATCTCACTCGTGTTATATTTTCAGCCATTTGTTAATCTCACCGTAAGCTTCAAATATATCAAAGCTTCAAGTGATTCAACAAATTTAGGAGAAAGCTCTTGAGGTTCAAGTTTTACTCTAATTAATTTGAGGTGCGATTTTCTTTTTCTTATCTTTTTTTTTATTATGAATTTTTTGCTATTTTAGATGAAATTTATATATTAAACTTATCTAATTAATTTTTAATTATGAATTTTTTGCTGAAGAAATTGGATAGTGTTCAATAGTCTCTTTTAGAACAATGAATTAGTATTTATCTAATTAATTTTTTTATCTAATTCGAGTACTTGATTCGCATTGCTTTCAGCGTTTGGATTATTTCTGATTTGCATTGCTTTTAGCGTTTGGATTATTCACGGCAATCGTACTGGAAACGTTTCCGAAGAAGATTCAACCACGCGTAATGCTTTACTATTCTCTCAATCTATACATACATGTATACATTATTTAGCCCTAATTTATATGTAAATCCACTTTCAATATCTTTGCTATAATCTGCATGATATTGAAAAGCAGGGAATGATGACCAATTATAATGAAATGTGTTTTATTATGAAAAGCAGGGAATGATGAGCAATATCTGAAAATTCCTTTTTAATCGTTAAAAGTTCATTTTATTTTTTGGTCTCATTGTATTTTCCTTTTTAATCGTTAAAAGTTCCTTGTTTTTGTTCATTCTAATTGTGGCTTACGCTACTGTAGACTCTAGCTCGATGAGATGTTTTTATTGTCTTGTTAGTATGGTCCTCTCTTGTTTACACATAAGAAAAGGAAAGACATGACTTTTCTGCTGTCTATTCATGCTTTCATTGTATTGCAAATTTTTATGCTGTTGCTTTTCTTCAAAATTTTGTATTGCAAACGAAAAAGCCCCTTTTGTGAATTAAGCAGCTTGTGGTTTTGATGTCACTTTTGACAGGATGGCTAGAAAAAGACCAAACCCTATTGCAGCATATTCTTCGAATGCTGAAGAAAATTCACCTGATGTTGATGATTATAGTGCATCTAACCTTGATGGTAATTCTTTATAGTTTTACTTAGCTTCATTTCAATATGAACTTTATAATACTTATTAGTCTACTGATCTTTTAAATTATGCCACTTGTTTAGTTGCCCCGAGCCGGCCTAAGAAAAGAGGGCCAACAAAGCTTAAGAGGTTATGGAATATCAAGGAGAAATTAAAGATTGTCTTTAACACTGATGGCCAAGCGGTTGGGCCCAACAAGGCTGTATTTGAGAGTATGTGTGGAATTGTTGCAAGAAATGCAGAGTTTTGCCCGATAAACCATATGTCTTGGAATAAAGTTCCTGAGCCCAACAAAGATCTAGCAATCGAGCACTTGCAGGTAAGAAGTTATGAGTTCAGTCATAATTTGAGCACCTTGTTTATCAATATACATGTGGATTCCCTTTCATAATCCTTTCATGTCTATGCTATCATTAGTATCTTAGTATGAAGATGTCTTTCATGTCTATACTATCATCTATATCTTAGTATCAAGATGTCTTTCATGTCTATACAATTTGTTTTAACCTGTAGTTTATCAAGTACTTAAATGGCAGAGTTCTCTAACTTAAGCTACATATATAGATAGATAAACTATCAATTCATTCTGACTTTTCAATGTAATAATCACTCTTTAATTATAAGGATTTAAGATACTAAGAGGACATGAATATAAAATATTACAACAGCTATATGATCTAGCTTATTCTTTTCCTGATATATATATTTCATTTTTTGCAATTATACAATCTTCTGAAGGCAATATTTTGTTTTTTTAGACATTTTTTTGTATTTGACGAAGAGAAGTTGGGAGCTTATATAAGGAAATCACTTGGCAAAAAATGGCGAGAATGGAAGCAACGTTTGAGAGATAAATATTTTGACCACGATAAATCTGTGGCGTATAATATGAAAAAAGAGATAGATGACCCAAGAGTGGACCTACAACAGTGGCATTGGTTGGTTAATGAATGGTCAGACCCCAACTACAAGGTGAACTTCATACATTTAGCATAGCATGAATTTTCAGTTTACTGCCTTTAGTACTCACATAATTACTGCATTAATTCTATTTCACTGTCGATAGGAAAAGTGTGAGAAAGCAGCAGAAAGTAGAGAGGAACAAAAGGAGCTTCATAGAACTGGGAGACTAAGTTTTGGCCAAATGCGTTATGATTTGGTACTTGAATCAATATTGGCATTTTATTATTAGAATTTTGCATTGATTATATGCTCATATATATCTAACTTTGCAAGTTCAATTTCTAGGAGTCAATTGGGTTGGAAGTGCATGAGGTCGACTTTTATATAATCACCCACACAAGAAACAAGGATGGACATGTTGATGAGGATGTAGCCGTTAAAGTGGTAATTTTAATTATTGCCCTATTTCCTAAGTTTAGTCATGGGGGTTGTTTTAATAATTTTGTTAACTTATATTTCTAGGACAAATGTAAAACATATATGGATGAAAGGGCTTCGGAATTTGAAGGAGGTGACAAAAACCCTGCCTTACAACTAGAGGCAATTAGAAAAGTAAGGGGAGAAGAACGCCTTGGACGAGTTAGAGGTCGTGGCTTGGGACCTACACCTTCGATGGTTTATGGCTCTCAAGCATATTCAAGTAAGCAACAAAAATTGGAAATAGAAGTAGAAGAGTTGAAAAAGATACACAGCGCTACACTAGAAGAAATGAAAGAGATGCAAATTAAACATCAAGCTGAGATTGCGGATTTGCGAGATTTGATGCAATCTTTCATAGCTAAACAACAAAGCCAAGTTGTTCCACCTCACAACTAGGTTACCTTCTATAATCTCACTCTATGTATATGTATAGTTTTAATGCTTAAAGGCCTGAACTAAATTAAATTTGCTCAATTCCGGTTAGATTGCTTCTAGAATTCTATTTTGTGATTAAAATAATAGAACATTTTACCAATTGCATATCTATCATATTCATACCTTAGTTGCTTCATAAATTACTTTTTTTTACTGACTTAGGGTCAGTGATGACTTTGAACAGGATGACGATGAAGATGGCATCTAATCAATGAAATGGAGGCCAAAGATGGGAAGGGTTACTTCTCAAAAAGAAAAAAAGAAAAAAAAGAACATGAACTATTTTGATATTATGTAGAATGTTGAGATCATGAATTCTTTTGATATTATGTTGAATGTTGAGATGAACTATTTTGATAATATGTTGAACGTTGAAATCATGCACTATTTAGTTATGGAGTTTTTGTTATATATGATTGTTAAAAATCTTTTATCTCCTATTAATATTATGAATTGATTTTTTAATTTTGGAGATAAATATTTTTTTATATATCCAAAGTTTCCTGTAATTAAAACAGGCAAGAAAGGATGGGGAAGGAAAGAAAAAAAATAATTAAATCTTAATGTATTAAGGGCGTTTGTACAAACGCCGTGAAAGGTTCCGCAATAATTTATGGCGTTCATTTATAAAACGCTGCTATAGTTTGCCGATGAATTTGTGGCGTTTAGTTGAAACGCCGACATATATGTGTACCAGCGTTTCTAAATAAACGCCGTGAAAGGTTCCGCAATAATTTACGGCGTTCATTTATAAAACGCTGCTATAGTTTGCTGATGAATTTGTGGTGTTTAGCTGAAACGCCGACATATATGTGTACCAGCGTTTCTAAACAAACGCCGTGTAAACAAAAAACAACGCAATTATAGACGGAGTTTTTTTAAAGTGCCGGTATAAGTTTTAACGGCGCTTATAAAATGCCAATAAATGTCGAAAAAAGCGCCGCTAAATCTCCAATTTTTTGTAGTGAATATAAGCATATTAAATAGAATCAAATGTATGATGTAAATAACAAGAAAGACACACTTGCCTAATTTATTCTTTGGAATACTTCATTGTAAACCACATTGATTGTAGTTTTTTATACTTTATCATTACCATGTTTTATCAAAATATTAAATCCTTGTTTACTTGTCACTTTTGAAAGTACAACAATATTTGCCCATGATGGAAGACAGGTCTTGAAAGATATAACCAAATATAAGAAATAGTTTGACCCTGACTTTTGTTTACAATCATGGCAAAACTTTCAGCCAAAGGAATTGTCTTTGCTATAATTTAATAGGCAAATTGTGGTTAGATGGGATCACACTCATCCGGGGTATTAACACAATATTTTCTATGTTTCTCCCATAAATAAATTTAGTTTCAATAACATGTTTAGTAAGGTTAGTAATTTGCACCCTCGTTCTATTGCATAAGCTATTAGACTAATGAATATTTCTCAACAATAACACAAGAACTCGAACCTTGAGGTTTAACTTGTGGTTTAGGAGTCTTGAATAGGAAAATTATATATTCAAAATCTCTGGAGAAAATGCATCCAACTCACTATAACATTTTCATCTTCTTTGCAAACGCTATTTGAGCTTAATTATGTTTTCTCTTTTCCAGGTACTATAGACATTAAATAATCATTTATCATCCCAACTATTCTAATATCGGAGCAAGAATGGCTCTTTTCTGAAAAAATAATGATTAAACATATTACTCAATAAAGCAAAACAAACAAAACTCACAAGTTCAGCAAACCTATCTTGAGTCTTTGATGAGCATTTCCTCAGGGATTTCTACAAACATGGCACCCATGCATCGCTAAAGTTATAATTAATAATATGAACAACATTAAAAGGAACAATAATTTCATTATTGGATGTTTGAAATTATCCATTATTGATATTTATAACTGTATATTTATCATTTCCCAGGTCACTTGTTACGGAATTCCTCTTTATGCACCTCTTACTAACATGAGTTCTAGGACTTTGATCGTCTCATATTAAACAATATTGTGAGAGAGATCCGACAGTGGTAAATTTTCCACTTCATCTCACCATGATTGTATATAACTACATGAATAATTTATCGTTCTCCAATTTGTCACTTTGTAATGAGTCAAAATTGACATAAGTTTGTCTATCTTTTCTAATTCTCTCATTAGATCATATAATGTCTACAAGTATAAGTAGCATCTCTAATGTCTCAATAAAGTATAAAATTTTGAATGGAAATCTTTATTTTGTTCTTTGTAGTGATAAATGCATAAATAAAAAAATAAAAAACAAAAGTCTATAACAACATAAAAAAATTCAACGAAATAAAACATGATGTTAAGAATGACAAATTTTGTTAATACCATATCCTCTCATATAGTCAAAAAGCTTCCATTATACTCAATAATTGACATTTTTTTTAGTAAACAAAGGTGATGGGGAGATTTTCTTAAGAGGGTCAACTTGACAATTTTTATAAAGAGTTTTATACACTCATTATTTGAAATTTTTCTCAATGAAATTCTACCATTTGAAATGTTGCTATTTGGATAGAATAACCGAAGATTTTGTAGTTAAATTCAGTATATTCATAAACTGAAAGTTACATAAAAGAAGACTAACCTTTTATGTAGCGAAAATGACAGAACGATTAACGTATTTTTTCCATTGCGTATGCCGAGAATCCAAGTGTAAAATACGAAATTGTACTCTGTCTAATTCATAGCCTAAATACCCAAGTTAATATGCTATGAGAGAGTTTTTTGCCTTTGTTTTGTTTTTGCCTAAAGATAATAGAACGAACGTATGTTCTATTATCTTTAGATCAAACTTAAATACCAAGTAATGAGAAGCTTATTAACTTCCTACTTACTTGGATTAAACGGGCCAGGTCAGCCCATCTTGGTCGACCCATGACCTTAGTCCAACAATAACAAAGAAGATGGTGCTTCAAGACATTAAGAAGATAAATCTCTATGATTGTCACTCATCACACAATTTTTCTTTATGCACCTTTTAGTATCATGATATCCTAATTGGTCAATAATGCATCCATATTGTTGCAGTGATACCTATTAAAAGAATAACAACAATAGGGAGACTAAATTATAATACATTAAAGGCAAGTAAATATTTTCCTAAACGAACCAGTTGAAATGCATTGATAATTTACCTTGAAACTTATGGGTATTTGAAAAACGAAGATTGTTTGAAAAGATGTTCAAAATTGAAATTAGGGCCTTTATAATGGAATTTTTGTATCCCATAATTCTTTTAGTACTTTACTCATATAATGTACTTATTAGTTTTGTTGAACAATAGACAACAATGACAAAAATTCACATTACTATAATTATTAAATTTATTTTAGATAAGGATGTCTGCTTTATTAAAAAAAAATCTAATTGTTACACCAAAGTAACCAAACATATCCATTGAAAATAGATCAAGATTGGTGCATTTAATTCACCATTCAATAGACCATCTCTTTAAAATGATTAGGTATACAAAAGCTAATTGCAATTAGTTTTGCTCCGTTCAAAATTACTTAAAAAAACACACTCTAATTAACTCTGACAGGGACAATATATAATATTACATAAAATATAAAAACAGTACAAAAATAACTTGACAGTAGCTCGTAAACATTACATGGTATATAATTAATATTACAAAATAGAACAAAATTAAAAAAAATTTAAACAATCCAATTAAGGGCTTATAACCAACTCTAATCATTTTCTTTCTTAATCATCTTGAACTCTCTTGAAAGGGGTAGCCTACAAACTTGAACTTACCAAATCATAAATATTTTCAAAGTACTGAAATATTACCTCACCTTTCTACAACACTAAAAAATAATAGCGATAAGGAAAATATGAAGAACAAATAAAATCAATAAAGATTAATGAGATTTAGATCCGATGCCACCGTTGTTATATCATCAGCTATCTTGTCACCATCACATCACATAAGCCAGGAGACTATATATATGTTTCAGAGTGTAGATTTTAGCCACCATCACATCTTAGTGAAAATGCTTATTGGGACTGGATAAAAAATTATAGTGACTCTCCCTTAAAGCCCTTTTGCTTTCTTTTTATCTTTTTCAGACCTTAAATTAACAGATACATTTAGTGAACAACTCTTTACTATGAGCAGCAAGACTCATCTGATCATATGGACCATATACAAACATGTGTTGATGCATTAACTAAATAAAGTCGCTTATCATGCAAGTAGTAGGAATTAAATTCAATATGCTATTAATGGTTGTAAATTATTATTCCCAAATTTCAACTCATTATCTGCTGAAATATATTGAAGAATGTGATAACTACTTGAGCTTTTTATCTTTCTATGTTAATAATTAAGGGATGCAGTGAAACATGAGGAAAAGCGAAAGACCAATACAAAAAGAAATTGAGTAATGCTAATTTTTGAGAGAGCAGAAGTTTGTACAATGTTATGAGATGCCTCAGACGCCCAATTTGAGGATGAATTGGTCATGTTAGCTTATTATTATGTAGATCCCTACCATACGAGAATTATATAAGAGTTCAGAAGCTCCACAAAAACTACTAAGTAATATTATTTCCCGTGAACAAATCGAGGTAAGAAGAATGCCTTTAACAAATTTTATTTCTTTGATAAAATTAACATTTAAAATATTTTCTTTCTATTTTATTGACCCAAATATTTCATAAATTAATAATTAAATAAAAATTACATAATAAATTAACTGTGAGAAACTTGTTATAGTCCTAATCTTAATATGAGATTAGAGAAACTTGTTCTAATCCTACTAAATTAGATTCTTATCTTCTATTCTCATTAGATTTTTCTACTTGTCTTTTCAAATTAGCCTAAAACAATATGAGTCACTTGTCAAAAAGGATACCATAAATATAATATGTTTACTATTAAACTAAAATTTTTAAAACTATTTGATAAATTAATAATTATTAATTTATCGATAAATTGATATTTCACTAAATTAATAAAATTTAGTGATCCCAAGACTATTAATTTAAAGATGTTATACTGTATATATAGCAAAGCTAGATTGTAGAGTCATGACCATAAATTTTTTTTTTTTTATAGTGAAGTCAGATCTTAAATATTTTTTTTGGTGAAGTCACATCGCAGAGTCATGAGCATAATGGAAGTCAGATCGTGCATGAGTACGAGTCTCATGACCACAATGTTTTATTTGTTTTGCAACTAAAAATAATTAGTTTGAACATGATTTTTTTGTTTTTATTTTTGTATTCTTTCTTATATCAATTTTCAATTTTTGTAAGTTCAATTTTTCAACTTAGTAACATTTTGAGTTATTTTTAAAATTTTGTATTGTCTCAGGATTTAATATCTCATTGATATATATTGTTTATTTTTTTGCTTAAAAGAATAGGCGAACCCAGTCCAATTAACCCATTTAACTCGTGCAAAATTAATATATCGAGCTAAGTTTGTTTGTTTTAATCTCAAACCAGTCCAGCTTAGCCCAGATAATAATGGTTTAGGATAACTCAACCTATTTATGAACTGGGCTAAATGAGTTCACGAGTCGGGTTGGCTCATCTCGGCTCAAATAACATGTTGAGGTACAAGCTTGATATTTACCATACCCAAGAGTCAATGGGTTCATGCATTTGAAAGGTTGGATGTAATTAATGTCATGCAGGCAACACAGTTGATAATGTAATAGAAAATAGTGAAAATGTATGATTTTTCAAAAAGAGTTGAGATACAAAAGAAAAGAATACAATGGCTAAGATGAGCAAATTGTTCCTTATAAATAATTTTAAGTGTTCCAATTAACTGAAATAGCTTGAGTTGTTGTTCAATTTATATTTTTCTTTTAAATTTTAAGTACTTTAGTAGAAACTACAGTGAGTAATATCTAAGCTATTTCGAGAGCTAAATTCTCATTAGAAGTTTAACTCTAATCAACTCAAAACATTCTTCCTTCCACACTACAACATATTTCGAGAACTAAATTCTCTACTTTAAGAAAAGTTCTAACCATTTGACGTAAACTTGTATAAGGATTTCATCTCAAGTTAAAATTTCATGTTACACCAAATTGAATTTAATATTTTCGGCCTCAACAGACGTTGTAATAATGCAACAAAAAAATTATAGCAATAACATAGAACACAAATTGAGGCAATAACTATGACGCCCAAGATTTCTCGTCGCATTTATACATAATTGTGGCATATCTTCTTGAGCATTTCTATGTGCATTTCTTTTTCTTGCTTATTTGCTTTATTAGTGGCCACTATTCATAAAGAAATCAACTATCTAAATTGCTCAGTTTAATATTTTTCTTAGATAATATGACTTTTAAAAGGAATCAGGAACTTGTGGTTTTGAGCTTCAGAGGTCGTGAACATGCGTTAGGAAAATGATTTGTGCTTCGTTGAATAGTGTAACATTAGTATAACATTGGTTTTAGCTAATTAGCATTTAATTGGAGTTTTAACTTAGTTTGACTAAGTTTATGCTAGCATTTGACTTGTCATACTAACACATATACATGCATATATCACCCAACATCCCACATATATACATAATGCTCACAAAACAAACAAAAAAAACCCAATATACCCCCCCAAACCCTACAGCCGTAAGGAGAAAGAGGGAGGAAATTCTTCAACTTCTATGCATGCAATTGGTCTCTTGACTTGGTTTAGAAGAAGTTTGAGGCATCTAGGAGCATCAACCACTTGCCTACACCTATTAATTGTGAGGGAGTTTGCATTTAATCCATGTTAAAGTTTTGTCAACTTTTGAGATTTTGGTGATTTGTTGTTTATAGCTATTGATATGCTTATATATTGTGATATACATGCTTAATATGATCTATAGACCATGTTTGAGTAGCTTGTTAACAAATTTCATGGTTGAATGCTTGAGTTGTGTGAAAGAGACAATGAATAGTGACAAATTTTAGGGTTTTGCTATAACTTGTTAATTAGAGTGAATTGATACCTCCTTTAGGTGCTCTAGACATTATGGAAGCTAGTTAGAAGCTCACATGTAGTTAAATTGCCCGGAATTGAGTTAAAATGCAATTTAGCTAACTTTTTAAAAGGAGGTTTTTCATGAAATGTAATCCGGACACATTTGGGCTTTAGATTAGGTATCCTTGGGGTATGGAAGCACTTTTGGTGCTTTTGTTGTGTTAAATTGGGGTTCGGATAGGGTAGTTGTAGTTAAAACCCACTCGGGGCCTTCTTGAGTTTTGGTTTCCAAAGTGGATTTTCAGGGCCTAGGTAGGTGTCTTTTGCCTTCCTTAGAAATGTAGTATGATTGTTTTATAGATTTAGGACCTTGAATTTCGTATAGAATAAGAATTGCATAGTTATAAAAGGGGAAAGTGTGAGAAATGGGCACCTTTGTGCTTGTATGAGCTTGTAGATGTTGTTATGTGTTTAAATGTATGTCTAAGGTACAATCAAGCTAGTTGAAGAGTTTGTAGTAAAGCATGTTATTTGTCTCCTTTGTGTTTATATCGTTATTTCATGTTTAATGGCCTATATTGTATTTAACTGTGGGCGGCCTACTTTGTCGTTCCTCTTATGTGATATTTGATGACTTTGGCTCTCGTGATCTTGACTTGGGGTTGTGCAATCTTTTTGGACATGGTAGTGTCGAGAAACTCCGGGCAGCGTTTAGCTGTCGGTCTCCCTCGACTACCATGGCTCCTATTCCTTTTCTCGTTGAGGCATACTCCCTTACCCCAGAGGCGTGGTTCACCTCGTTGGGGCATACAGACTTACCTTGGGAGATATGGGTCGTAGGATTGGGGTACATCCGGAGTACCCCATTTAGAGGAATAAGGGGTTTACCGGCATCTACTTGAAGATCGTGGCTTGTGGTTCGAGATTAAAGACAAAAAGATGAACCGTATCCTTTTTATACGTGTTATCTAGTTGTCCCATTAGTTTGCTTATTTGTGTTATTAAGGTTGCTATCTTTGTTGCATCTTATGTAAGCACTCCTCGGTATGCTGCATCACCTCCCTTGCTGGGTAACTTTGTTGTTCACTCCTCATTTAACATGTTTCAAGAGAGACTGAGGTGAACCCCCGGCTTGTAGCCGTAAAGGGAGAGGAAGAAGTTCAAGTAGAGCAGCTTCCATGATTGCTTGGATGTGAGGTTGGATGTTCTGTGTGGTGTATGTGAAGATGTTGTTGTTGTTTCACTTTTGAGACCTTTATGGTCTTGTATGTAGTTGTGTTAAATTTGAGAGCTTGTAGTTAAGTTGTAATCTTGAATGGTTGTCGGAGAAGTTGGCTTGTAATAGTTAATAGTAGATCTTACTGCTTTTATTATTTGCATGCTTGTGTGCTAAAGAAATAGACAGTTAAACTTAGCCTATAAGTATAACTTGTTACTTATAACTTGGAGTCTTAAAGAAATGTCTTGCATGCTTGTATGATATACTTTTGTTGAGTTCCAAGGCTTGGTTGGCCTTGAGGAGTTGGTTGGTTATGTTGATATGTAAGATGGGTTTGTATGAGAATGTTGGTTGTAGGTTTGTGGTTATATGTGATGTTTACAGGTACTAGTTAATCCACGGCACAGAGGAGACTCTGTCCGTGTAACCGGTTCGGACTTGACCTGTAACGTGGGGTTGGGTTCGGGGCATTACAATAACTAATAAAATTAAGGAGCAAAACATATATATCCAGGATCAAGGCCTTTGGGAACAATAGCACAAACCTCTTGATTAGGGCAACTTGTGCAAACGTATGATTTTCTAGCTGACTTCAATTTTCCAGTATAAAGTAGAGATAACGCTATTAATAAAATAAAGATTTCTACAGATAGAGATAAAAAAAAAAGTTTAAATGAAAATATGATAGAGTCCTACAATAGATAGAAAAATCATTTGAAAATATATGATATAAATTTAAAATAATATGATTTAGATAATACTGCATCGAATAATTATTTGGTACATTATAACCTGTAAAAATCATTTCAAAATTTCAAAATTAATTATCTAGTACATTATAACCTGTAAAAATTATTTCAAAATTTTAAAAAATTTGAGATGCTTATAATGCTTATACGTGGCATGATATGATTGTTCCTGTAGAGATGCTCATTAATTGACACGTGACATAGCGGTTATTCTTTTTGAATATTAACTAGCGTTGTACCCGTGTGATGCATGATGTAATGTAAGCATTAGCGAACCTAGATAGGATTCTCAACTTGGAAAAAACTATTTTTTTCTTATTTTTTTGGTTTTTTTCAAAAATAATATTATACTAGACACTTTCATTGTATAATGATACACCTTCACCTCTCTCACGACAAGAGTACACCCTTTGAACTTGGGTGCCTAAGTCCGCTACTAAATGTAAGTAATCTAAAAATATGTAATATATAATTACTCTAAATATTCTGCCATTACATAAAGAAACCAAATAAAATAATCATATATTTTTTAAAAATATGTGGTAGGAAGTACTATTTTATAAAGATTGTGCCTTTCAAAAGACACATGTATCCTAGCAAAAACAAATACACACATGTATCTCTTTTCTTCAAATTATTATTTTACTATGAATACCATGAATATATACTCTAAAAATGATTAAGACTACCTACTAACTTATCACTGGTAGTTGTAATGAGTTCAAACTGACACAAATTCATTATCACTTTCACTTCAAAAACTTCTCTCATTAGTTAGAAAAATATTAATAATATTTGAAGTAGAATTGTTATACCATATTCATTTAAAATAACTTTATATCCTTGTCGGGTAACACTGCAAATATAAGATCTGATTGAAATTCAAATGAATTGAATGAGAAAATCACATGAGAAATCATATAGCATAAGATTTATTTTTATTGATACCATTATAATACGAGGTAAATAATGATATATAAAGTCATAAACATGTTAAATGGAATCAAATGTATGATAAAAATAACAAGAAAGATATTCTTGCCTAATTTATCTTTTAGAATATTTAAACTAAATTAGTTATAATTTTTTAGACTTATCACTTTTGAAAGTGCAATATATAGTAGCCCGTAACTGTGATCTTAAAAGATATAACCAACCATATGAAAGAGTTTGAGTATAACTTTTATTTATAGTCATTGAAAAATTTACAGCCAAAGGAATCTGCCTTTGTTGAAATTTAACATAAAAAGTGTGGTTAGATGAGATCATAGTCATTTAAGGTATTAATACAATATTTCCTATGTTAGTGCAAGAATCAATATTTAATATATGGTGTATTTCAGTAATTTATAAAAGACTTAAAAACTAATATGAAGTGTTACAATTTTTATTCCTAATACATATGCTCAGAAAACATACTCTCAATTCTCCGTCAGTAGAGAACATCACCAACCATTTTAATCCAACAACTCTCCCATACATGTTTTCACCTGATCATATTGTTTTGTAGCAATAGAGTTTAAAAAGTCTTCTAATGTAGAATGATGATTTCTAAATGCTCGTTTGATTTATTCCATGAATATAGTCTATATCTTCTTCTAACAAATCCAGTGCATAAAAAACTTCCTTAAATATAGGATACTGCATAATATTGATAGTTCTAATATCCTTCTAGCATTTGCATCCTTTCTTAAAATTCAAAAGCATCCTAAGATAATGGTCCATTTATTGACTTGAGGCATATGTGATATTCTTAAAGTAACAAAACTTTTTTTCTTGAATATCACTTATATTCATCTTCTTTGTAAATAATTTTGTTAAAAACTCTGAGTAATTCATCTTGTTGACTTCCTCATATTCTTTTTTTTTGTCTTAATCCAAGCTTCAAACATTGATTTCTTTTAACTTATTTGAGTGCTTATTGTCCTTATATAAACTTTTTCCTTCTTGAGAAGATGAAATAATAGCATTTGTTTAACTGAACATCTAAAATGAATATCAAAGCCAAAAGTTCACCAAGTAGCCTCACAAAGGGATATATACCTGCAATCATGATAAATCTTAATTTCATCATTGAGTTGAGATTGATACACATTAACAGGTCTATGATACAGAGTTGTTGTCACTTGATTGTGACCCTTGGGAATATATGTGAATAGATATTTAATTGCAATTGTTAGACACATATACTAAACATTGATGTAAGTGGATATATATAAGGAGAAATATTTAGTTGTAAGGGACAACATATTGATTATTGGGATCATTCATTTCCTTATAACAATTTGTCCATCTCCTCTTCTTCTATATTGAGGAAATACTTTCTCATCAAACTTAAAATAAAAATTTTGATTTTGTTATTAGCAGTAATGAATACTTTGAAGGAAATAAAAATCAAAAGTCAATAACAACATAAAAATAAATTCAACATAAGAAGACATAATAATAAGAATAACAATTTTTGTCAATACCTTTTCTATTATACAGTCATAATGCTATCACCAAACTCAAATATTTATACATTTTTTAAGTACACCTTCAAGAAAATTTCTTTACTGCATAACATCATAAATATATTGATATTTGTAGAAGATAAAAGAAATCTAAGTGTTCATAAATAGTTTCAAAAACTTATCATTGAAATTTCTCTTAATGGAATTCTATTATTTGGCATGTTGTTGTTTGGATAAAGTAACAAAGAAAATGGTGTGTCAAGACATTGAAAGACAAATTAGATTTGATTACTATTCTTCTTCACAAGCACTTTTCTAGCATTATAGATTTTTTCCCATCTGTGCATTCATCATGCACCATTAATTCCTATTTGTGAGTTATCCACAAACAAAATTAAAGTGAAACATAAAATAGTGAAATTATATTATCCAAAAGATGGGACAACAAAAATGAGAATTCAAAAGGAGTCTTATTGCAATAAAATTATATACACCAAATAAGTTGTATTCAATGAATTTTTTTTACTCAATTTCAAATACAACAGATAAAACCCATAATATAGAAATATACCAACATAACAATCAAGAGTTTTAAAAACATTAACCAAAGAGAGAACTTGAATTAAATTGGGAGAATTGCATTATTTGTCCTAAATATGTGCAAAACGTTGATTAACATCCAACTGTCCTAATGTTAAATCCTCATCATAATATCCTTATAGGATAGGAAGTCAAATCCATAGAGGTCTAAAACTTCAAAGGACAAAGAAATCCATATCAAATTTAAAGTATGAAAGGTTTATTCTAATAAAATAAACAAATAAAAATCATCTATGAGTCGGGGCTTAATTACACATTAAAAAGATCAATTTTAGTGGAAAATGGTGCTATTTGATCTTGCAGTACTGAAAGCTCTACCAAATAAAAAGGTAGTATCAAATCATGGAAGATATATTTGTCAGAAAATATAATTATATTTGCTAAAGCATGACATTTACAAACGTTACTGAATAAACTATCAAAACAATTACACAGTTCCTTTATACATCTCATAAGCGACTTTAGAATTGAAGGTTTTATCACAGTTGATATTATCACTCAAATATGCCTCAATAATATCACATGGTAATGTAGCTACACGCAAAGTTATTTCTTGATTGTGACTTTGTTTGTTAATTGTAGTTGAAGCGCTGGTGACCATTCTATGCATCTTCCCCTTGATGTCGTAGAATGATCACTTATTGTCGTGTTTTTTGTAATTGATTATGGTTTCTTTGCTCAGACTTTGTTCATTTCATCTATGAAGTCAAGGTTTGGTCGTTGTTTTACTCCACGTTTCTTTGTTCAGACTTTGTTCATTTCATTTATGAAATTCAGTTATTTGCTTGCTTTGCAAAAAAAAAAAATATTTTTTTTTCTCCCAGTCAAGTTACCTACTGAGAGGAATATAATAAAAAAAAAAAAATCGAGTTAGTTATTGTACAAAAACATAACAATAAAATATTAACTAAAAATACAATGATACACTTGGCAATAAAAGCAAAAATGAAACACAAATTACATATTCTCATGTAACTAATATTTTTAACATGTTAGTTCATTTAATAAAAAACATAATTTCAATATGATGTGTATTTAAGAAAAAAGAAAAAAAAGAGCAAATATGTTTCAAACACATTACAGAACAAACAAAGCAAATATGTATGATATTTATATATTCATATATTCAATAAAAATTCTGGAATAAAATAAAGAACCTACATACAAAATCTAACCTGGAACCAACCATTGAAGAATAGAAAAGTATTTCAACTCTTTTTTTTTTATCAGGAGAACCTTTGTAGTCTTTTATGGTAAATAGAAGCACATTTTCTTTTTTGATTGAGAAACGAGCAAAGGATAAGAAATGTAAAAGTTTACTTCCAAGGATCATGAAACTTTGCAAATTTTAGTTTAGAGAGCATTGAACGATAGAAGACAACAAAATGAAAAGAAGTGAAAGCATAATAATTATTTGAGAAAAAGATAAAGTAATACGTTTTTTACTATAAGTAAGTAATCATTTATTTCAATTCTTTAAATTAAGCAGTTAGGGGCTACAAGAATTATTTATGTTAGAATCATGAATAATTTTAATCATGTATGTTTCAAACACATTACTGAACAAACAAAGCAAATATGTATGATATTTATATATTCATATATTCAATAAAAATTCAAGAATAAAATAAAGAACTTACATATAAAATCTAACCTGGAACCAACCATTGAAGAATAGAAAAGTCTTGCAACTCTTTTTTTTTTTTTTTCAGGATAAGCTTTGTCGTCTTTTATGGTAGATAGAAGCATTTTTTTCTTTTTTGATTGAGAAATGAGCAAAGGATAAGAAATGTAAAAGTTTACTTCCAAGGATCATGAAGCTTTGCAAATTTCAGTTTAGAGAGCATTGAACGATGGAAGACAACAAAATGAAAAAAAAGTGAAAGCATAATAATTAATTGAGAAAAAAGATAAAGTAATATGTTTTTTACTATAAGTAAGTAATCATTTTTTTCAATTCTTAAAATTAAGCAGTTGGGGGCTACAAGAATTATTTATGTTAGAATCATGTACAATTTTAATCTTGTACCATTACACGGCTAGTCAAGCCTTACGATCGCCAACTAATTTTCGAAATCTCTTGTGACTCGCTCATTCTGCATGTCAATAAATAATAGTTTAACAAATGATAGAAAAGGACATACTACCACTCATAAGTGATAGAATAAGACATACTGGAAGCTATCTTACAGTCGGTGTGACATACACGAACAAGAAGATCAGAAGAATACTTGGCTTGAGAGAGAGATAATATCCAATGGAATCAAATGATACTTCGATGCCCAAAAAATAACAAAGAATGCCAAGATCCTTCATCTCAAAATGACTATTCAAAAAGCGCTTGAGATCAGAAATACTAGTGAGATCATCTCCGGTGATTATCATATCATCAACATATAGAAGTAACATAATCACCCCCAGAATCAGATTGACGGATGAAGAGTGCAGAGTCATGAGCACTTGAAGTAAAGTCGAACTCAGTAATAACATAGCTGAATTTTGAGAACCAAGCTCGTGGGGCTTGCCTAAGACCATAAAGAGCACAACAGAGTCGACACACCTTGAGAGGAGGATGATGGTAGCCTAGATGAGGTTTCATGAAGACTTCCTCTGTAAGATTACCATTGAGGAAGGCATTTTTAACATCCATCTAAAACAATGTCTACTTTCTAACTGCAACAACAGCAATAAGAGTCCGCACAGAGGTAAGACGAGCGACATAAGCAAATGTATCCTCATAATTGATGCCATACTCTTGAGTAAACCCTTGTGTGACCAATCAAGCCTTGTATCATTCTATGGAACCATCAGACTGAGTCTTAATTTTATACACCCACTTGTATCCCATAGCATGCTTTCTTGGAGGAAGATCGACCAAATCCCAAGTATGTTTGGTTTCCAAAGCCTGTAATTCATTTGTCACAGCTTGCTGCCATAGAGGGTCAGATCTAGCCTCACGATAAGTTTGAGGCTCATGGAGTAAAAGAATAATGGAAAAACAATGATAATCAAGAAGATGAGAAGGAATTGCTCTTACTCGTGTAGATTGACGGAGAGATAACTTGGTAGAAATAGGAAGTAAAGTAGTAGGAGATGACTCGTTATCGGGCACGGACCCCATCAGGTGGGGTGGTCTCCTCAGGATAAGTCGTATTAGGTATGGTGTTTGATCCTGTAGTTATACATGTGTCACTATCATCATCAGAAAATAAGGAAATGAAAAGATCTAAGAAATATAGGGTGGAGACGGCATGAGGAAGGAAAAAATGGTGAGAGTGAAGAAAACATATTATTTTCAAAGAAAATCACATGATGTGAGACTCGAAGGCGTTTAGATAATAGGTCCCAGCATCAATACGCCTTGTGTTCAATACCATATCCTAAGAAACTACATAACCGAGTTTGAGGTTCAAGTTTGGTACGTTCTTGAGGAGGAAGTAAAACAAAACATACACAACCAAAAACACAAAAATGGCCATAGTCAGGTGGGCGACCATAGAGATGTTCATAAGGAGTGAAGTTATTGATAGTAAGAGAGGGCAAGCTATTGATAACGTGAACAGCGGTGAGAACAGCTTCTCCCCAAAAGTGCTTGGGACATAAGGCATAAATTAAAAGGGTGCGAGTAATGTTAAGAATGTGGTGGTGTTTTTGCTCTACACGCCTATTTTGTTGAGATGTATGGGGGCAAAAGTGATGTGAAATAGTCCCATGTTGACGGAAGAGGTCAAGTATGGTAGACTCTTTATACTCCATGGCATTATCCGTACGAAGGATCTTAGTACGTTGTTTGAAATGGGTGAATACTATGACAACAAATTCAGAGTAAATGCGAGACAGATTAGAACTATGATACATAAGGTATATCTAGGTAAATCTAGAAAAGTCATCCACAAAGATCACAAAGTATCGAGATCCTTTCATGGTAGGTATAGTAGAGGGACCCCAAATATCATAGTGAACCAAGTCAAAGCACGCAATAGATTGAGAGTCGTTTTTATTAAAAGGTAAAACATGTTATTTTCCAAGATGACATGATGAACAATCAAAAGGGTACATAGAGGGTTTGTTTAATATGCCACTAGATACTAACGACTGCAATTTTTCTAAAGAAACATGACCTAATCTAAAATGCCATAAGTGAAGAGAGGGAGAGTTTGATGAGGTGGTAACTGATGCAGCAATGCTGAGGTAAGAAAGGAGGTGCAAACTAACAAGCTCAAAAAGTCTCGCAACCTTTCAGCCTATCCCAAGAGTCTATCCTGCACAAGACAACCAAAAGCAGAGAAAGTGACAGTTAGACCAAGTTCGCACAATTGACTGACAGAGATAAGATTAAGGGTAAGTTTAGGGACAAGATAAGTATCTGGAAATGACATGTGAGATATGGACACAAAACCTTTATGACTTACGGACATTGATGTACCGTCGGCAGTATAAATAGAAGGGGCAGAAGAATTGATGACTTTATTGGTTAAGCAAGAAGAATCAGAAGTCATATGGTTAGAGCAAGTAGTGTCAAAGAACCATGAAGACTTATCAAGTGTGGCTGAGAGAGCAGTGGAAAGAGAATGATTAGACTAAGATAAAACTTGTTTAATGAGGTTGGCAACTGAGGAAGGAGGATCAAGGAAGATGTCTGATGTACTTTGAGCCTTGAAAGAACCATCCTTTGGTCGATATCCCTGAGAATTTATGTTAGGATTTTGATATCACTTATGTAGGTAATGGCCAGGATGAATTTTCTTGCAAAATGAGCACATTTAAGTAGGACAGTGCAAGAAAGAATGACCAGAGAAATGATAGTACTTATACTCCTATTGAAAGGATAAGTGAGGCTTTGTATTGTTCATTAAGATACCCATACGCTCCATTGTAGGTTCAAAACTGATATTTAGAGTCGGAATTTGAAGAAATGGACTGCAAAAATGGACTCAGGACACTGAAAAACCTTGGGAAAGGTCTGGCCTTTTTTTTTTTTTTTGGAACTATGATGATGTGGCAGAGACTACTGATGTGATGTTGACTGGACACTAATGTAGCAGTGACTGGACAATGATGTGGTAGTGACTAGATATTGACGTGGTAGTGACTGGACGCTAACGTGTCTAGGGTTGATATCAGTGCTAATGTTGGATGATGTCAGCAAAGCCTTGTTTGGCTTATTGAAAATTGCTGAAAAGAGCTCAAACGATGCTGAAACTTTGACCGGTGATTACAGGCGCGTCCAGATGAGTTTGGTGACAATCTTGGTGTCTTCGGAATCATATCGACTAGAACTACGAGAAGGTGTAGTGTGTGGGCCAAGGCGGTGAAAGAAAAAATTCAAAAAATCCCAGAACAGACCTAAAGACTAATGATTTTCGATATTTTATTGCAATATATTTTTAATAGAGGTGAAGCGATGACAGTGGCATAAGCTACTAGGATGGTAGCTTTGATACCATGTCGAAAGAGAAAAGAGACATAGATTACACAAGGAATTTGTGTATTGATATTGAGAGAAGTGATGTACAATTACAATATACAAAGGGGTCTTATATTAGGTGTGAGGCAATTTGGGCTCCACGTTATACTAAATATGGTAAACCTAACTATGATAAGGAAAATCACATCTGATAATTTTTCGGAATGTTAGGATATAAATTTAAAATAACATGATTTGGATAATACTGCATCTAATAATTTTCCAGTATATTATAACCTGTAAAAATTATTTCTAAATTTGAGATGCTTATAATGCTTACACGTGGTACGATATGGCTATTCATGTAGAGATGTTCATTTACTAACATGTGTGTCATAGTAATTATTCTCTTAGAATATTAATAGATAAATAGATGTTCTAAATATATATAGGTGAAAAGATTGTAATATATAGAGTCATGTTAGGATAGTAGTGCGATAATTTTAGTGAGATTGATAAACGCTTATGTTTTTTCCAGCACTTGCGTGTAACAACAAAGTATATTCAAGTAAGACAATGCTCATTAGTAGATATTTACCCCAGTAACTAGGGATATTTTCTTTATCGATAGAAAAAGATAGAAAAATTAATAAATATGGGGTAACTCTTTTCAGTAGTCTTTGAATAGATAAAGGCTTTGTGTGGCCAAGCTATGAAATTTTAGTTTTAGAGCTGTAGATCTTTAGTTAGAAGTGTTGTTGAACAAAAATCGTTGACTATTTGGCCTATATTGGACAATATTGAGCTTTTAAAAAATTTAAGGGTAATATTGTAATTTAAAAAATATAAATGGGTATATTTGAGAAAGAAAAAGAAAACAGCTTCCCGCATTTTATAAAAATAGTTTCGCAAAAGCCTATTTTGAAAAGTTCCAATTTAGAACTTCTTATTTTTTAATTTTTTTCAGCTTCAGTTTTTACCTAAAAACACTTTTAGAAATGAGTCAAATAGGTGAGATCAGCTTCTAAATTCATAGGAAGCACTTTTTATGAGGCCTCAGACCCAACATATAGCGTACAGTACATAGTTGCATATATTAATGTGTTACTTTAAAAGTTTGTTATAGTTATGTGAATAATTTAATTCAATTTATTCATTAATTGCACAATTTATTATATTTTTAAAATACGTGCGAAAAGAATTTAGAAAAATTAAATAAGGTAACTATTTTAATATTATAATTATTAGAATTTATTCTTTTGTATTTAAGTGTTAGATCCCATTATTTTTCATTAATTGCTTAAATAACCCAAGCCCGGACATGAAAATTTTCTATTTCTTTTTCAGAATTTTATATTTTTTCTTAATTACTTGCTATTTATGTATCATACGTTCATTGAATTTGCGTGAATAGCATATCGGGAGCATTAGATAAAAAAAATCATTAGTGTCCTCAAATGAATAGTAAAATTTCAGCTTTTAAACATTTTCATGATCCAACTAGCTTCCAAACTTGACCCATATGAATTTTATTTGATGCATAAGCTTGACCCTTTGACCTTTGACCTTGACCACCTTATAAAACACTGTCTTCAACCAATAGTAGTCAAAAAAACAAAAGAAAAACATGAAAAAGAGGCCGTTTGGCCGATTTTCAAAGGAAAAAAAAAAGAAAATAAAAATTCTTCAAGCTTGCAAAGTTGATCTTCTAGTTTAGAATTGGAGGTTCTTGGCGCAACCTAGAGCAACAACAAGTCTTCTACATCTTGATTTTGTGAGGGAAATTCATATTCTATGCATTCGAAATTCTAGTGTTACATAAAAAATTTTGCAATTGTTATTTATCACCTTATTTATGCTTATTGTTGCTTGTAATACATCTTATGGAGGTTGTAGAGTACTCTTTTGAAGTTATTTGGCATCTTGAATGGCTAGAAATGGTGAATGTTACATTGTAGAAGGTGATGAATAGTAAAATCATTGTGTTCTAGCTTAATTTATTGCTATATAAGTGTGATTTAGGAGTTATTAAACCTAGATTAGAGCTTTGAATGGGTTGGCAATGCTTGAAATGCAAGATCAATTAGTTAAAGTTAGTTTAGCGGACACAATTCACGCAGACCCTTTAAATTATTTCACGAGATATAACGGAATAATTACAAATAAACATGAGAAATCACAAAATAACAATTAAATAGTACATATAAACTTTATCAATTAAACTAAATCATACAATCTAGAAGCAATAAAATAAGCTAAGATGCACGAAAGAGATGAAGACTCCGTCACCTCTACCAAGTAGCTAAAGGGTACAACAACTAGCGTTAGTCTACTTTCAACACTTTGGACTGGCTCAATGGATCAACCCTAATATGTAATAGAACATACTTATCACAAAGAATCTCCTAGAGATATTCGTAACCAGCACAATAAAATCACATTAATGGCTCAACTCACAAACTTCTCCAAGTAGATAAACATTCCACACAAGCGTAATTAAACTCTTAATTAACCAATTCCAAGACACTGACAAGTAATAAGAACATTACAACCATATAGACAAGATACAAGATATTCTAACAAAATACTATGCAAGTAACTTTAAATCATTTCTTTAATCTTTCAAATGACATTAACTACACCGTAAATTTTAACAACCTAGGTAATGAATGATTCCACATCATAACAACAAAAGTGACTACAGTTTAAACATATAATGTAATACAATTATCATGTACCTCTCATCCTCTAGCATGCATTTAACTCATTAATGCCCTCGCACATAGTTATAATCTATAAGTAATATAATAATACAATCAAGATATGCTCATTTTCCAACAAGGTAGCTAAGCAACTCAAATCACAAACCTCACCAATAGGGTATACACATGCTATACAAATGCATATAAACACCCAATCAATCAATTAGAAAGCAATCACCAATATTTAATTAAACTTTGATACTTTTTTCTCCTTTGTTTACTAAAGCAATTTGACACATAAACGAAATGCAAGACTCTAGAATCACAACAAGCTATTTAATACATCTCGAGACACATCATGACTCTACTTAAAACCACAAGTCCACACTTTAAGCTACAATTAACACAAAAGCTACAATTGCCCCTTAGTATATTTGAACTACAAGTATCCTAACCGACCATCGTTTAAGTACCATAAAAGCGCGTTAAGCTCTATTCTACCTATTTAAGTCCCATTAGCACCCTAAACCTCACCCAAGTACCTTACTTTAATTGATTTCTATTTTAGATGCAATTAAAACCTTAATTTTTGACAGTCTCGAAATTTAATATTTTTTATCGTTCAACCATTTTAGCATCCCTAGAGTCTATATCAAACGTTAAATCAAGCATTCTCGAATTCTATTTCGGGTTGCGCAACCTTCTCGGACATGGTAGCATCGAGAAACTCCGGGCAACATCGGGTTGTTGGTCTCCCTCGACTACCATGGTGCCTATTCCCTTTCTCGCCGAGTATACTCCACTACCCCAGAGGCATGGTTCACCTCATTGGGGCATATGGACCTACCTCGGGATAAATAGGTTGTAGGATCGGGGTACATCTGGAGTGCCCCATTTGGAGGAATAAGGGGTTTACCGGCATTTGTTTGAAGATCATGATTTGTGTTTCGAGATCAAAGACAAAGAACCTGAACCATATCCTTTTTAAACGTGTTTAATGTCTATTCAGTTAACTTGTTGTAATGTATTACTTGTAATCTTGTCTTTGTTGTATTGCACGAAATGATGTTCAAAAACACCCCTGGTTTACTGTATTCCCTCCCTCACTGAGTAACTTTGGTTACTCATTCATCGTTTTAACATGATACAGGTGCAGTTAGAACAACTACCTTGAATGTTGTGTTGCCGGTTGCTTTTCTGCTGAGGTTGGATGCCTTTGAAGATGTGTGTTATTGTAATATGTCTTATTTTGAGACCTTTGAGGTCTTGTATGTAATAATGATAAATTTGGTGGGTTATGATTGAAGTTGTAGTCTTGAATAGTTAGTGGCGTAGTTAGTATGTAATAGTTAATGATAGACTTTACTACCTTTTGATTGCATGCTTGTGTGCTAAAGGTAGTTGAGTGATTGACTTAATATTTAAGTAAGCATGGTAATTAGAATTAGAGTGGTATGATAAGTAGATTTAAAAGATAAGATTTCAGTGGATTTTAACTTTGCATGCCTATGTATTATAATGTTAGGTTCCAAGATTCGAATGACCTTGAGGAGTCTGTTGTATGTGATGACATTGGAGGATGGGATTGTATCTTGGGGTTGGATTGTGGCTTTGAGGATAAATTTATTATTTGTGGGTGAACTGATAGCCCTATAAACAGGGGAGAATCCGTCTGTTTTTTCTCATTTTTCGTGACTTGGGTATTGGGATCGGGAACTCTAATCTCGAGAGGGATCGGGGGGTTACACTTTTGAGTGTAAAAAATCTAAGCCAAACAGAGCTAAAATCATTAACAACATGACAAAGTATTCTCAAGATGAAGTTGAAGTTTGAAGTTGATGATGATACACAACGTTTGAAACTAATTCATACCAAGAAGTACTCAAAGCATCAATCATACTCCAAAACTTCTTGTTGCAAGACGAGAAACCAACCCTAAGACTTTAGGCGCATTACGACAACTAAAGATGAGATTCAGATAAATTTGAAGTTCAACAAAAAAAAAAAATAGTCTTGATTCATATATTGAGAAAATTCATAGTCAATTTATTATGTATTTTTTAGTTAATTATTAATTTATAAAATTATAAAATACAAAAAAAATATTTTAAAAATATTATCTTCTAATTTTATAAAAATTATTAATTTTTTGCATTGGTCCTAAGTTAAAATCAAATAATTTTATTATTTAAAAGATATAATTTAAAGAGGTCCTATGGTAGGTCTTTCCTCATTCGCTGGTCATGTGTTTTTTTAAGTTATATAGCCTTTTTTTTTGGTCCTCAAGGAATTAATATAGCTTAAATTAGAGGATGTTGGCGAGGAAAAAGAAGCAAAAAGAAAGAGAAGCAAAAAGAAAAAGAAAAAGAAAATAGAAAAGGGAAAAAGAAGATAAGAAAAAAGAAAAGCAGAAAAAAAAATTTATTTCATGAAAGGGGTGGAAGAAAAAACGAATAAAAGAAAAAGTAAAGCCAAAGCAAAAAGTTTCTTATCTCAAAAGAATGGAGGCTCGATTGAAGCATAAGGAGAAAAGCAAAAATGTGTACAATAAAAGATGACCAACTCCGGTTGACAAAATCGTAGGAAAATAGTAAAGCAAATAGTGGAGACAATATGAGAAAAAGTGTTGACCAATAAATAAATATATAAAAAAGATTAAACAAAATAATTCTTCAAATGGAGTTGAAAACCAACAAAGGAATTCTTTTTGCAATTTGTTACTTGAAAGGTAAGAAATTTGAAATTTTGTATACGAAGTGTACCACAAAAGAAGCCAAAAAATAATTATTCTATGCCTTTGAGTTTCAAATAAAATGTGTTGGGAATATCTTGTTGCGACTTCTATAAACTTCCCTTACTCCAAATTAATTAAAAAGAAAAAAAAAAGAAAAAAAAGATAAGAGGGTTAAGCGTAGTGGGAGTAGCCCTCATTTGAGACCTAAATGATCTCGAAATCGAGTCACTTAAGAAGTAGGTGAGGAACCACTGTTGATCTATTTAAAAAAATTAATTAATTAAAAAGAAAAAAAGAAAAGAAAAGTCCGATAATTTACTATAGAAGGATTAAATGGTTTGCAGAACAACTATCAGCTTTTTTTTTTTTTTTTTTGGTTGATAAACGAATACAGTGCATTACTGATATGATTAAAATCAAATACAATTAAGGCTATACCATTAGACTTGTTAAGAATTCTGAGGTTCCAACTTAAAACCAATTGGTATCAAGTGGAATGACCCAAGATCTTATAAGGTGGTCTTAGAGTTTCTGATTTTTTGATACGGGACAAGTGTTATATTTTAACACTCCCCCTCACGTGTGACCTGATTTGAGAGAGGAGTCACACGTGAAAGAGTTTATGATTTTCCGATGTGGAAGGAATGTATATTCCAACACCTCCCTTCACGTGTAACCCGGAGAGAACTCAGAAACGAGAGCTGAAACTGTCAGCGAGAGCGACACGAAAGAGACAGATGAGTCACAAATGGCAAGACATGAAAGATGAACAAGACTAGACCATGGGCCTAGCTCTGATACCATGTTAATAATCCTGAGGTTCCAACTTAAAACCAATTGCTATCAAGTAGAGTGACCCAAGATCTTATAAGGTAGTATTAAAGTTTCTGATTTTTCGATATGGGACAAGTGTTATATTCTAACACTCCCCCTCACGTGTGACCTGATTTGAAATGAGTCACACGTGAAAGAGTTTTTGATTTCCGATGTGGGAGGAATGTATATTCTAACAAGACTCAATATGCTAATTAGATCACAAAAGCTTTTGGGAATATCTGCTGGCATGTTGCTAGTTCTTTTTTATCAGAGAAAATCAAATGTCGGGTAAATTATTTGCCAAATTTCTAAATGATGATACTCGAATTGCTGAAGCGCCTTGCAAGGATACATGCTTTGCGAACTGCAGTCGTACAGTTGATTTTATAAAAGAAGACCAAACATTGTCATCAAGGAAGTTTCCTTCATGGTCCCTACACGGTGCAACAACTTAGGTCTCCTATTAAATGACCTCAAACCTATGATTACTCGGCTCTTCTTTTGTGCGCTTGTTTATATTCTTTGGAGGGAACGTAATCATAGAATTTATGATCAAGAGTTCAATTCAGAAGAGCAAATCAAGTGCAAAGTGATGCAGCTGGTCCGATTGTGTATTTGGGTGAGTAGGAAATTTAGAAGAAATATTGTAAACGAAACTATTAACTCAAACTGGAGTCTGGGGGATATCTTTGTATAAATTCACTTTGGTTTGATAGGTTTTTGTAAATGTTTTTTTTGAGTTCCAATTAATACTTTGCTTACTTAGAAAAAAAAAAAAAAAACTAAGGTCTCCTATTTGAGCTGAAAGTAACATCAAAGCTGATTTTGATGCAGCCCAGGGGACGGGGGTGACCACCTTGCCTCAATTACCAACTTTTACATTGCTAGATACATGTTGCTTTTTTATCATAAAAATTGCGAAAGCTACATATATAATTCAATCTGCGAAATTACTTGTACAAAAGATAGATGGTATTTTTATCTTACTCTATTCTATCAACTTTAAGTAGACGTTAACAAAAATGAGGCGAGAGTACCAAAGAGTTGGGGCTAAATAAATCGATAGCGACTTGTTCTAATTAAATATTTAAAATTTAAAATATGACTTCGACCTTTATTATACTTGTTAAGGTAAAAATTTAACTCGATCAATTTGACTGCTATAACTTGAAAAATAAATAACGTGAATTATATTTTAGAGAATAACTCTGACATCCAAATAAATAATTTTAATGGGAGAATAAAAATGAAAGTAGCCAATAGTTAACAAGTTGCCTTCTTGGTGTATTTATAGGCACAAATGTTATTTTCCAAGGTGATTGATGAGGATGGTTTACGGATTGGCAGATCGTACGGATTAGCATGTTGGAATGACCGTGTATTAATGGTGATGAGGATTTTCATGATTAGGGGAAGAACCATATTGCATGTCAGGGGTAGGTGAAGTCATTATTTTATGCGGATAATTTTTTTTCTCTTTAAACGTTACATCAGCAAATTATTTTAATACACGAAATACAAAAAGTAACTGTGTTGCCATTTTACCTTTTTTGTCGAATTTAGTGCACTTTTTACCCTTAAATGCAGAAATCACAAAATTAGCCTTGTGGATAAACTTAGCACAGGAAATATCAGCCAATTTTACCTTTCTATCCTCACGCAGTCCCGAGAAATTAATCACAACTTTGACTCATCATTAACATGAACATGATAAACAATAATATTAATAATAATAACATGAATAATATAAAATAATAATAATAATGAGTATTAATTTTACATCATTATTTATCAATTTTTATTAGTATTAACATTATTATTATTATTATTAGTTACCACTAGTAGTAGTAGTAGTAGTAGTAGTAGTAGTGGTATTAATTTAACTAAAAATATATATACATATAAGGGACATGATTGTAGAATATAATATTTTCATAGGTTAATATTACGTATTTAAGAAATAAGTCTATTCTCAAACATATGAAAATGTGCTAATCCTATGTATGGAGGAATGATATTTTATTCTTAAACGCATTCCAGTGTACCCATAAGAGTAAACATTTTATAATATAACATGGTTACCTTTTTATTATTGTAGTATTCAAATTAAGAGTAAAAATTAACATAATTATAAATAACATTAACATAACAAATAATAATATTAATAATAATTATCTTAATAATAGACTTAAGAATAATAATAATGAATAATAATTTTAATACACTATCTATGATTATTTATTATTATTATTAGTAATAGTAGTAGTGGTGGTGGTGGTGGTGGTGGTAGTTATGGTAGTACAATTTTACCAAAAGAATATATACATATAAGGGACATGATTGTATAATATAATATTTTGATGGGGTTTCATTAGTCATTTAAGAGAAAAATTTATCCCCAAATACATGAAAATGTACTAACTCCCATGTACAGGGGATTGAGAATATCTTGGGAATAGAAATTTTAATTTATTTCTTTATACCAAGCATTAGAATCGAAATAAAGTTAGAAATGTCATTTCATTCCCAAACGCATTCCAATGATCCAATCACTAAAAGTGTTTGTCACTATTCATCTTCAATTCAAATTCTTAATGTGTATGTATGCCCTATCATATAATGGATATGACTTATAACACATGCTATACGTGTTACCAAAATTAGGTGAAAAATGTGTGATATCTCCTCCATTATAATTATTACATAATTATATTAGGTTCTTCCTTTAATCTAAATATTAAACACTTATATATCACCGGGAGTATGCAGTGAAACAAGTTCTTGAAATCCATGAAAATTGAGCTTAATCCCAACTATAATTCGGCTGCTCTTACTAAAGGGAAGAGTCACTATTAATTAATACATTAACAAATGCTCTTTTTTTTTTTGCTCACTATTCTTGGGCACGCCTCAACACTATTCGATGAAATCAAAAAAAAAATTACCATAACATGTGCACAAGTATGTGTATTCTTACGAGCACACACACATATATATCATTAATTAATATTATGTAACTACTGTTCAAAAATTTGGACCATTAAAATATAAACATATTCCAAATAGTAAAAAAAAAAAAATCGAGCCATTATTCTTTGGCTTATTTAAATGTTGTGCACAATAGTCATATTCATATATGAGTTAGCAATGGACTTTTGCTGTGACATTGACTGGTAGGCCTAGTTGGCCCAAGTTACATATATACATACATCCTTGTCAAGTTAGGCTAATATTTCATATATGCTTATTTTTATAGGCCCAATTTATGAAATAAATGTACATTTTAAAGATTTGGGCTTCGTGGATTAGCATTGACCTTTTTTATTTTGGTAAAAGACTAGCCATGACTTAATATATTTATGAAGATAGTGGTTTGTTGTCACTTCTTAAAAAAAAGGCCCATCGAGGATAACCAAAGCCTTTTGAAACTGGTGTTTACGATTAGCATATCACATATGCTTAACAACTACTAATTTAACAATACTATTTTTGAAGACTTACTAAACATACCTCATTTAAAATTGAATATGATTTTTTTAACACAATCTTATCTATGTTTAACATAAATGGAGCAAATTAAAGATTAGGCTATTAGAGAATAATATGACGATTGTTGTGATACTCTCGTATTTCTTTGCTCCTCTTATTTTTAAATATGAGATCATGCAATCATTGATCAAAAGATTATATATGATTCATACATTACTTTATTTATAAATATAACTGAGTAAAAAAAGAAGATGAGCTAAACACTAATTGCTCACTCGTGTATTAAAGGAATCTAACTATGATGATGTGCAATTTACTTTATTCATATTCGTAGATTTTGCTTAAATGTAGAGACTTGCATGCATATTTGTATATTCTTTTTTTGATTATTTAAAAGAATCTAGACTTGCATATTCATAGATTTTTAAATTCATTTCATATTTTTTATCATCATTTTCAATGGTTTAAGTTATGTATGTGTATATATATATATTCGGTAAGTTATGCATTACGTACCAACAAAATACTAACTATTTTTTGAAATTTAATCATTAATTTTATTGATATGCCCATTTTTGCATTATTGTTCACATTAATTTCTCCATGTTGCTTGATTAAAACTAATTCTGGCTAATTTATAGATACCGATCTACATATTCCTATATTTTTATAAAATGATAAAGTAATTTTTAATTACATTTCGACAACGATTTGCTCTTGAATTAAATATTTGGCGTAAGTCTATAGTAATAATAAAAAAAATCTTATCGTAAGAATAAAGAGAGTTATTTGGTTTGCTAAGACACACTACACTTATAAACAAAAATATTGCATGCAACACTTTACTACGCGTGGAAACAAAAAAAAAATAAGTGTATGCATAGAAGTGGGCGTGGGGACAAGTTTAAGGGACCTAATATGGTCATTTAGCAAAGTTTTTGGTCATCACTTGCTTGTCTATTTTAGTCATTTGACATCTCTTCTTTTTTTAATGTGCACATATCAGACACCAACATAGAAGACTAAAGACATCTTCTTCTTTGCTCAAAGTGGGGACAAAGCCTCCCATTAATGCATGCCACATGTCAAACAGACATTGATTAGATTGTCACATCAACAGTTAACGTCCGGATATAATAATTTTCCAGGTAGGTGAGCTCCTACATTTCGTCTCAGGTCAGCGGGACCAACTTGTGAGGTAAAACCATTCAACCGTGACCCACCTACTTTAGGGACAAGTGTTACAACTTTTGGGTATCCACTGTAAGAGGTTTTTGCTTAATGTGATTTTCATAACTACATAAAGTGTAAAATAAATTATGATAGTTTAATAATCAAAGTCATAAATCAATGTATAACCTCCTTCACAATAAAATAATTAATAGATTCATGAAAGGACAAGAGAAATATTAGAGTCTATGTATCTAATGTCATCTTGAATCCATGTTCATGAAAAGTTTAATAATCATCTAAATTATAATCTTACATAATGGTATACTTAGTGGGATTAGTGGTTCATTATAATCCTATATTATGGTGAAGTTAGTGGGATTAGTGGGTTCATAAAAAGACATGTAACATATACTGTAATTAAGTCTTTGATGAGTAGACTTGATATATGAGTATTATATAAATGACTTTTCGTCTCTTTCTCCACTCAACCATAATCATACCTAATGTTTGTTATTCTCATCAATTAGAAAATATAAAAGTGTATAAAGAAATGGAAGAGAAGATCAAGTTAGTCATAAGGTGCATGTAATTCATGATATACACTATTAGAGATCTGTATATATTAACTTTATATACCATTTTGTATAAATCTAAAATGATTAAGAATATCAATGTATGTTTTACTTTTAATTATGTTATGATGTTATAAGACATGAGCTAAAGATCCGATTTTCTTCTTACATTCATATCATCTTTCAGATTTACCCCTAGTTGTATTGGGGACACGTGTCTGCAGTGTGGGCCCAATAGAACCATCATGCCATCAACCCCGTTCACACACTTGGTCATCTGAAAAGTCATCATTTTACGACGCACTAGCAATTAATGCTCATTGATTCTCGCGCCCAACCAATGTAACGTTGCGCTATTTGCGTCGATTCTCATTCTTATTGATTTACGTATAAATAGGCATGTTGTCGGCGCCTTGAGCCTCCATCATTTTCAACCACCATGCCTATATTTCTACTAACAAATAACTCATCATGCTCGGAGACTTGTTTGTTCGTCCTAAGAATCCTTCATCCAAGTCGGGAAGCAGTAGGTACATTTCATTTCCTTTGTTTTTTTCCTTATTTTTTCTTTATACACTATGCGTAGCAACTATGTCTAACTCGGGCGACTAGGAATATATGTCAGAATGTGGCTCAAAGGGAAGGGGGAATGAAGAAGAAGTCTTTTAATGACTCATTCTTTACTTGTCGAATGGTGAGTAGCGACACAATGAGCTTAAGGAAGTCTTTTAATGACTCATTCTTTACTTGTCGATTACAAGTTGTTCAAAGGCGTCTATCAAGTTCTCGAGTAAACTAGAAAACCATCTTTCGACTACCCCTGTAAGGGTGGTAAGGAAGGCTCGGCATTTCACTGCATCAGGAACTCCATGGAACATTATGGTATGATCAAAAGTCAAAACACAGTCATCCGAGTCCTGTAACGCCTTGATCCCTCACGGAACCTGGATTTTTATTAATTATGCTGTCATCAACCCAATTCTAAACCCGACCACGAAAATTTAGAAAAAACGGACAGAGTCTCCCCTGTTTATAGGATTATTTAGTTTCCTGTACACATAAGACTATAGCCATAAAAACAATCCAAACAACATCCACAACAAACCCCAACTCCAAACTCCAAACTTCAACTTTTCCCAACATCAAGGCCATCCGAGCCTTGGTAAAAACAAAATAACATTACCACACACAAGCATGCATCATCTTAATCTAATGAATTATCATGTTATAAGACCAAATATCATACCACTCTAACGTTGCTTAATTAACATCCTTATAGATTGAGTTACCAATCATGCATTCCCGTTCATTAAACACCCAAGCATCCAAAATACATAAGCAACAAGGTAACCACAGTTATTACAACCCAACTTCAACTACTAAGCCAAATAAGACTTCAACTAAACATTACAAGTCTTTAACCACATAAATATATACAAGACCACATGGGGTCACAAAATAGAATATATTCCCAACGAAACACATTCTCCACATTCAACAACCAAGCAAGCCAACCTCACAAGCAACAAGCTAAACAACAACTCAAACTCAAGACGCAGGCTCAATCTGAACTTCTTTTTCTTCTACTAGCTGGGGCTCAACCTTAGCTTCTCCTGAAACAAGAAGAGTAAGCAACACAGTTGCTCAGTGAGGAAGGGGATATAGAAAACCAAGGGTATTTTCATAAATAGTTTCGTGCAATGCAACGAAGACAAGAACATGAGAACTACAATATAGCAAGTTATATGAATAACATTAAACACGTTTAAAAAGGATACGGTTCAACTTCTTTGTCTTCAATCTCAAACCACGAACCATGATATTCGATAACAAGTGCCGGCAAACCCCTTATTCCTCTAATGGGGTATTCTGGATATACCCCGATCCTACGACCCGTTCACTTAAGGTAGGTCCATATGCCCCAATGAGGTTAACCACACCTCTGGGGTAGTGGAGTATACTCAGGAAAAAAGGGAATAGGCACCATGGTAGTCGAGGGAGACCGACAGCTCAATGCTGCCCAAAGTTTCTCGACACTACCATGTACGAAAATGTTGCGCAACCTGATATGAATTCGAGAATTCATGAGATAATTGTAAATAAACACGAGAATTTACAAAATAGCAAGTAAATAGTACATATAAACTTTATTAATTAAAACTAAATCATACAATCTAAAAGCAATAAAATAAGCTAACATGCACAGAAGGAATGAAGACTCTTTCACCTTGGATTAAGCCAAGCATGCAAGAAAAATAGCTTACATTCATTCCAACCTCCTTGAATTGGCTCAACTATGCAATCTCTAACTTGTTCTTATAAGTATAACACTTTAGCAAATAACTCACAATACCAAGTGAATTAGCTTCACAAGAACACTTCATAACTTTATTTATACTCCAAGCATTTGTAACAAAAATTGTAACATAACACTTAACACATATAGATAAACTAACTCATTAGCCTTTAGCTTGTTATCTCATCCCTACTTCCAGTTAGCAATTTAGTCCTTCAATTATACAATGACAACTAACAACTCTTAATACAATCTTGTTTACTTACTCTTAAACTATTCACATTCTCCTTAAGCTAACAATTCATTTAGCAAATAAGCTAAAGTCTCAAGTAACCTAACTATCATTCCAACTACTCTAAAAGCTATAACAATACAAGGAAAACACGTATAATACAATTAACAAGCAATGTAACAATGCAAACGAGATACAGGCATGTTTACTCAACCTTTAACAAAGTAACATCTAACTCAATTTACGAACTTCTCCAAAAGGAATTAACATTCTACGTAATTACATTTAAACTCTTAACTAATCAATTAAAGGCCAATTACTAGTAACTATCTCAATTTACTATAACTAATTCCCTTTAGTCCAGTTTCAAGGTCATACAAATGAAACTCAAGCAACCACAAACCAGCCATTCAATAGACATTAAATGAGCATGAAAAGTAGTATTGTAATGCAATTACAACATTAACCCTATATTTAGCCCATTTCCCCTTTGTTTACCAATACGATTTTATGTCCGTATGAAACACAAATCACATTTTCCATAAACCAACTATCCTACAGCTCTAGGCACACTAAAAGACACCTACTCAAGCTTTAAAATCCACTTTTGACATAAAAACTCGGGAAGACCCCGAGGTTACTTTGGACTACAACTTATTGGTATATGTCAATATCCACCTCCTCATAATAAGTATCATTAATTTATGTGGTAGCATAAATTAATGATTCCGACTTTAAACGTCAATGAGGTCAAAAGAGACCGCGATGCCTACAAGAAAGAAGTTCAGGAATTTGGAGTTACATATGATGACGTCGAGATGATGCAATGCTAAAGTTAACAAATTTGACCAAAGGAAGCTTCCTAAAAGTTGGCTTGGATACTAGCCACCCATGTGGCCAATTGTAGCCACCCATGTGATAAATATGGGTGGTCAATACTTTGAACATGGTTAGTAAAGCCAACCAAGATAGAAATGTTTAATAGGAAAGTCTCCTATGGCGGGCTAGCTGAATTCTATAAATAGCTATGCATTAGTTCATCAAAATCATCCACAACATACCTTCAAACACAAATCCTAAGTTAGTCTTTCTTTCTTGTATTCTTCTTGTAAGTCCAGAAGCCATTAAAGCTCTAATCTTGAGAGTGCACGGTGGGACAATTATCTTGTAAGTGTTATATTGAATTGTTATAAAGAGTAGTGTTGTCTTTCTACTTGATTGTTGTTAAGACGTTTCTGAGAAATTGATTATATTCTTACATGGTATCAAGAGCTTAAGGGGCTCTTAACAATAATCTTGTCTAGTAAAGCTTAACAACTATGACTACTCAAGGTGCTAGTTCTTCTTCTACCAGTTCTAGTTCCAGTTTAGTACCGACAATTCGTATACGTCCCCCTACCTTTACAGAAGGAAAGCTTGATGGCATGAACTATCTTTTGTGGAAGTTCAAAATCACTACAATTCTGGACTCCTACGAACTCCTTGATATAGTGTTAGGCACAGATGCAGAACCAGTTGCAGTCTATGCTGAAGATGACACAAAAAAGGTCACACCTCCAGATCCTCAACTTGTCAAAGAATAGAGGAGACGAAATGCTGATGCACTTTGTGCAATTGTAACAAGTGTTCAGGATTCCGTCCTTACTCTAATTTAACATACAACCAAGGCAACTGAAGCTTGGAACATACTGAGAAATCAATACGAAACAAGGAATCAGACTCGCATTCAGAACTTGGAGAATCAGTTAGCTGCTGAGAGATTAAGTGAAGATGAAACAGCTGAGTCATTTATCAGTAGGATGAAAAACCTACATGATCAAATGGCTGCAGTTGGTATTGCCAAATCAACCGAGGAACTAGCTCGAAGGTGCATTAGAGTGTTGCCTCCAAAATTTGACGGCCTTGTGACAGCATTCAATACACAAGTTCGCATTCCTCTTTTGACGTTTGAAGAATTCACTGCCATGTTGATGGAGGAAGAGATGAGGCTAAAAAGCAAAGAAAATCAACTTGACTCTGCCTTTGTAGCCAAAGCGAGGAGTAGCCAAGAAGAAAAGAAGAAAGAAAAAAAGAAGTCATTTTCTGGATCGTGCTACTACTGCAATAAGAAATACCATGCTGTCAAAGATTGCAGAAAACGAGTCCATGACGAGAAGAATGGAACTCTAAAGCCAAATTGGATAAATAAAGAATATGCCAATACGACTGAAATAGAAATGTATCTGTTTACTGTAACGGATGTATCGGAAGAAACGTGTACTAGTGCACATGTACATCAAAGAATGAGTTATATGACTCAATAAAACCTTTACAAGAACCAATGAATGTTGTTGTCGAGAATAATGCTAGGTGTCCTATTAAGGGCACTGGAACCATCTTGCTCGTGTCTAAAGATGGAGGAAACAAGAAACTGTCTAATGTACTCTTTGTACCCCAGATCACCAGAAATTTGTTATTTGTAGCTGCTATTACAGATAATGATCTAGAAGTACAGTTCAAGAAGACAGAAGCTTTGATTCTTGATAAGGATCAAAATATCGTAAGTAAAGGTATTCGCAAAAATAACCTTTACGAAATCAGCTCTCTTTCTGTCATCATGGATGCCAAAACAAGTAAACTTTGGCATGAAAGGTTCGGGAACATTTCCTATCATGTGTTAAAGGAAATGCAAAAGACGAAGATGGTGGCCGACTTGCCTTCAATTGAAGAAGTTGAAGGACCATGTGAAGCTTATATGCTGGGCAAGCAACATAGACAATCATTTCCCAAAGAGAGTCATAACCGATCAAAGGCTCCTCTAGAGTTGGTACATGCTAACCTTTGCGAAAAAATGACTACCACGGCGTTGGGAATATCTTCCTACTTTATGATGTTAGTCGACGATTATAGTAGGAAGATGTGGGTGTATTTCCTTCGGGACAAGGCTAATGCTCTTGAAAAGTTTAAAGTGTGGCACAAACTTGTGACAAATGAGAACACAACTCAGTTGAAAAAACTTCGTACCAATCATGGAGGGGAATTCTATTCTACAGAGTTTATCAACTACTGCAACAAGCTTAGGATTAAACGCCAATTGACTGCTCCATACACACCACAACAAAATAGAGTTGTGGAACGAAGAAATCGAACAATTTTAGAAATGGCTCGATGCATGTTGAAAGGTGCTGGCCTACCTGATACATTCTGGGCTGAAGCAATCAACACAACGGTGTATATCCTCAATCGGTGCTCAACCAGGGTACTCAACGATAAGACTCTTAATGAGGCTTATAATGGTACGAAACCTTCTATGTCTCATTTAAGAAAATTTGGGTGCGAGTGTTTTGTACATGTCCCAAATGAAAATAGAAAGAAATTGGATGACAAGAGCAAGAAGGGCATTTTCTTGGGATATAGTGAAGAGTCTAAAGCATACAGACTCTATGATGTAGAGGCCAAGAAGGTGATCATAAGCCGATATGTGGTGTTTAATGAGCGACCACACTTAATGGAGGATAGCGGTCCTGCCATTTTGTCATCAACCGATGAAGTAATCCACTAAGTGCCTGAACAATGACCGTTGAACAATGAAGAAGTCTCTAATGATGAAGAGACTGAAGACCAACCTATTGTATCCACAAGGAAGCTACAACCGAAGTGGTTCCAACAGCTCTTTGATGGAAGAAATCCAAGAGTTACTAATGATAGTCCACGTCCTGATGGACTAAGACGATCAAAGAAAATAGAAGAGTAGAATAGATCAGGACAATAGCTAGTAAACATGGCTTTGATAACCCAAATCATCAATACAGTAAAAGAACCGGTAACTGTAGAGGAAGCCATGTCTGATCCAAATTGGAGAAAGCTATGCAAGCCGAGTACGATAGTATCATGAAAAATGATACTTGAAAGATCGTTGAAAAGCCACCGAACAGAAAAATTATCGGCTCTAAATGGATCTGGAAAGTGAAGTACAAGGCATATAGAAGTCTTAAAAAATACAAGGCACACCTTGTAACACAAGGATTTTCACAAGTCGAAGGTTTCGATGTATATGAAACCTTTGCTCCAACAGCAAAAATGTCTATAATCAGGCTAGTTGTTGCAGCTGCCGTGCATTATGGATGGATTGTACATCAAATGGATGTCAAGTCAGTTTTCCTTAATGGGCAACTTGAAGAAGAAGTCTATGTTGCACAACTCCCTGGCTTCCAAATACCAGGTGAAGAAGAAAAAATTTGCAAATTGAAAAAGGCTTTATATGGGTTAAAGCAAGCATCACGAGTTTGGCACAAACGTATAGACTCTTTTTTCTTGCAGCATGGTTTTTGTAGAAGCAAATCAGAGGCCAACCTGTATGTTCTAAGTGAACAAGGAAAGAAGGTAATTGTAGTCCTATATGTGGATGATCTTATAATCACTGGTGACCATGAAGATAATATTCGGAAGACGTAAGAATGGTTGAGCCAAGAATTTGAAATGACAAATCTTGGTCTTCTTCATTATTGCTTGGGAATCGAGGTATGGCAAAAACCTCATAATATTTTCATCTCGCAGCAACGATATGTTCGTGAGCTCCTGGTTGCATTTGGTATGTCTGAGTATAAACCAGTTGTCACCCCCGATGGAAGTGAATACAAAGTTATCAATTGACGATCCTTCAAAAAAAGTTGATAACAAGCTCTATAGAAGGTTGGTGGGAAGTTTAATCTTCCTTTGTAACACAAGACCTGATATTAGTTATGCTGTGGGAGTTTTTAGTCGGTTTTCAAATAAACTGAGACAAAGTCACTGGAAAACAGGGATGCGGATCCTCAAATATCTCAAAGGCAAGTTGGAGTATGGCATATCATACAAGTCTAGAGACATTTTATCTGGGTACTGTGACTTAGACTAGACTGGTGATGTTGACTCAAGAAAATCTGTTACAGGTTACGTATTCATATTCGGTGGTGGAATCATCTCATAGTCTAGTAAGAAGCAATCTACCATTGCACTTTCATCAACGGAGGCGGAATACAAGGCTGCTTGTGTAGCATCCTGTGAAGCTGTTTGGCTACGACGCATCATGACTGATATTGGCATTCCAATAGAGAAAGCAACAATGTTGAAATATGACAGTCAGAGTTGTATAACCATGTCAAAGAATCCTGTATTTTATACTAGAACAAAACACATAGAGATTCAGTATCACTATGTGAGGGAATTGATCGAGGAAGGTGAAATCTACATGGAGTTTTGCCCTACAGAAGATAATTGTGCAAATATCTTCACTAAAGCGTTAGGGAGCGTCCAGTTGAGCAAACATCTTCAAACATTGGGTGTTGGCCTAATAACTTAGTCAACATGAGGTGACCATTGAGGGGGGTGTTGGTATATGTCAATATCCACCTCCTCATAATAAGTATCATTAATTTATGTAGTAGCATAAATTAATGATTCCGACTTTAAACGTCAATGAGGTCAAAAAAGATTGCGATGGCTACAAGCAAGAAGTTCAAGAAATTGGAATTACCTAAGATGACGTCGGGATGATGTAATGCTAAAGTTAGCAAATTTGAACAAAGAAAGCTTCCTAGAAGTTGGCTTGGATGCTAGCCACCCATGTGGTCAATTCATCCTCAACACACCTCCAAACACAAATCCTAAGTTAGTCTTTCTTTCTTGTATTCTTCTTGTAAGTCCAGAAGCTATTGAAGCTCTAATCTTGAGAGCGCACTGTGGGACAATTATCTTGTAAGTGTTATATTGAATTGTTATAAAGAGTAGTGTTGTCTTTCTACTTGATTGTTGTTAAGACGTTTCTGGAAAATTGGTTATATTCTTACACAGTTACCCTAACCAAATACCTAACAAATGCCATAATCATACCAAAAGTACTTCCATGCCCTACTAAGACTATACCAACACTCAAACCGAGCATAATCAACACTTGGTCAAACGACCCGTTTAACTCAAGACTCAATTCAAGGCACATACTAACTACAAGTTTCTCAATCCACAAACCAACTATACTACACTTCTAAATGCACATTATGACACTATTTAGAACCATGAAATCACACATTTAACTATGTCCAACCGAAAAGCCCAAAATGCTCTAAGGGTGTTTGAACTACAAGTACTCTAACCAAACCCTAATTTGGCACCATAAAGGCACATTAAGCACAACCACACCTAATAAAGACTATCTACATTATTAGATTTCACCCGGATTAATGTTTTACCCGAAGCCTCTTTATAAAATCAAGCCAATTTAGCAATTTATGCAAGTTTATACCAAGTATATTCATTCTAATCCCTACACTATGTTCAATAGCATCTAAGGTATCACTAGATATTATAAAATCAAGCTTAGAGGCAACATTTCACAAAAACCCTTAGAATTTACTATTCATCATCTTCCTTAAATCACCATGTGCAAAAATGTCAAAGCCAAGCCATGAAACTTCACAAATCAGGTCTAGATAGCACAAAGATAAAATTTTACAACATTTCCAATCATTATATAAGCAATTGAAAGCAAATCTAAGAATTTTCTAAATTTGACATAAACATAAAAATGCTCAAATATGTCAACTACCTCAGCAATAAAACTAATAGAAGCTAGGAGATTGACTAGGATAACTTGAATCCACTCTTAGATGCTTTGGTTGAGTCAAATATTGAAGAAGCAAGAAGATATTTTCCTTTCTCTTTGGCCTTATGGCCGACGGGTTCTATGGGGTGGTGGTTGGGTTTTGTGTTTTGTTTTTGCTATGTAATGTATATGTATGTGGTATAAATATGTTATATATTATATATAGCTAGTTAGTTGGGCATAAAATTTGCAAGACAAACTTAAATCATAACCCAAAATGCAATTAAAAGTCTAACTAATTTAGTTTATGTAATAGAAGTTCACTATTCATTAAGGATGAAAACTATTTTCCTAACGCACCCTCCCGACAAGCAATGCACAAAATGCCACTTTTCACATTCCTCGCACATGTCACGTAACATGAGAAAAATATAATTTCAAAGAAATAAGACAGTCGAATTTTGCTATGAATAGTGACTTTTGCCAAAAGTAGAAAAAAAATGCACATTTAAATGCACAAATAAGATATGCAACAGTTAATAGAAATATAATGAAGGTCTTGGGCATCACAGGTCCCTCGAGCCATTATATTTTGGCAGCTGTCGTAACTTAAATCGTGATGGTATCAACAAGACCATCACATCTTCGGTGAACGGGTATTGGCCTAATAAGGGGGTTCTATGAGTCCTTCGGTTGTTCGAGTGGTCCCCAGATTCTCGGGTGTTATGCCTCAGTGCTGTTTGTTGATCTCCTTGTTTGACCAGAAAATGATAAAAATGTTATTTTATTTATAAAATTTCTCATTTCTTTTTATTTCTTTTTTAATTCAAATAAAGAATACACATAACCATTTATGAACCTTTCCTTTATAATTTTACTCCATCCAAACAAGATACAATCCCCATTCCTTTTCCTTTATTATTATTTTCCTTCTGAATCCAAACAGACTCGCCTAACTTTTAGACACTTAAAAGCATTTTCGGTGAGTTTAAAAGTTAAAGCTAACCTATTTAGTTATTTCTGAAAGAGTTTCTAAGCAAAAGCTCAAACTAAAAGAAGTTAAAAATAAGAAGCTCAAAATTATAGTATTTTAAAAAAAGGCTTTTGCGAAATTATTTTGTCATAATGTAGAAAGTTATTTTTTTTTCCTCAAATATACCCCCACCATATTTTTGGATGCCCGACATTATCCTCAAAATTTTTAAAAGCGCAATGTTGCCCAACAATGCCAAATACTTAATAACTTTTATTCAACAACACTTCTAACCAAAACTCTATAATTTAAAAGCTAAAATTTTACAACTAGGCCAAACATAATTGTATACTTCTTTTTTTATTGGAGTAGTTGTAATTTAACATCAATAATAAAATATATATATATAATATTTTTCTTTATGTCCAAAATTTACTCGTGCTCGTTCTTACTTTTTACTTCTTCTATTCTATACAAAATTATTCAGCTCTTTAAAACTCAAAGCAAATCAACTGACATATATTGTGTCAATCCTAGAGATGGAAACCCTCCCAATAAACAAAATCTTACATGAAACATAAGCACTTTAACTATCTTGGTACTTATTTGACCAACTTGTTAGGTCATCTCCAATAACTTTTTTTTTTCTATAATAGAGAATGAACGAGGTGTCTCTACTTTTTGGGACTTTCTATTAAGTTTCGTTCCAATAGCACTACCTATTTTTCTTTCATTATAATATTAGTTTTTATTTTAACTAACATATTATTTTAATACTTTTTAGTTGTTAATGACTATATTCCAAAAATAATTGATAATACTAATGTTATTTTTTATTTTAATTTTTAAAATTAAAAACTTTTTCAATAATTATATCATTTTTAAAACTTTTTAAATAATAATTGATAATACTTATATTATTTTTTTATTTTAAAAGTTAAATATTATTTTTATTTATTTTTTATATTTTAATTATATTTTTTTTATTAATTTAAATATTTAATATAAATAGGGAGCCATATTTGGCTTCTTACATTTAGAGAGTAAAAATAAAAATATATAAAGAGCCCCTGTTATGGCAAATGTACTTAAGAGAGAGAATGGATTAAGTGAAGGATAAACTACCATCAATTAAAATTTTAGCTACATGCAACAAATGCTTCAATGAAATCCTCTTAGACAATTTATCAAATACTTTGCGTGTATAATGGTGTGAGTTGGAAAATATATCAAACACAAGATGTGCAATATATAACATAAGGATTTTTATGTGGTTCGTTAATCTATATCCACCACTTAAGGTCTTCTCCCCTTAGGATTTCTACAAACTCCACTATAATGTCTCTTCAAATATTGGTGAAGCACAAACTAAATATACAACCCTCTCTTGAGTCCACAAAAGAAACACAAGCTTCTTCTAATGTAGGTGAAGCTAAGAACCTACTATAACAATTTCTTGAGTCCACAAGATATTAACCAAAAGTTCTTCAAATGTAGGTGAGACTTCAAACCTACTCACTGGTTGCATCGGTGAACGATAAAAAATAAAGTGTTAATTCAGTTCAGTTTTACCTCTTATTACCACATAGACATAATGAGTCGAGGGTCAATCCACTGAGATTGGGCTTACAGTTTCTTGTTAAGTACTGAATTAAAGTATGGTCCAAACATCTGAGGCACAGTAGATTTTTACTGAAGTCCAAAGAAACGTCCAAATATTTCAGGGATAATATCCAAGCTCGAGAAAATTAAATCAAATTACAAAGTCACGAAATTAAAAAGGACAACACAACTTTAGTTATGTCCAATGGATCAAATCTAATTCGGGGTGGTAAATTGCTCAGAATATTCAAGTATAATATTATGGATTCATATATGTCAATTAAGTTCTTTGAAAATTAGGCTACACAATATATTCCCTCAATAATTGGCCTCGAGATTGCAGGTGATGGAATTAATTTATCATAAAAGCACACTTTATCCTAACATAGGTTATAAATTAGCTTGACAATGCATTATGAGGAAGATTAGTTTTGAAGTGTTTGTGTACTTGTTAGAATTGTGAATTATCATTCTAGTTTGAATTATTAAAAGTACATAAAATATTACAAATACCTCAATCTATATCTTCCTTGGCACAAGAAACTTTTATCCAATCTGGAGTTGTGTTGCCATACAAAAATGACATACATGTAAATGTACGTTGAATTTCATATAAAACATAAGTGCAATTTTGATTATTTTACCTTTTATCTCACTCCATAACCAGCTTTGTGCACACATTAAAACACCTAAAGTCTTTGAATGAAGTCTACTTCTATGTGGACTAACTACCTTTCCACCAGTACTGAACACTGATTCAGATGTAACTGTAGATACTATAATTGCCAATAAATCTCGAACAATCAACTGCAAAGTAGGATACTTTATTCCATTTGTCTTCCACCAATTAAGAATGTCGAAGTACTGAGTCCATAGTAAAACTGGCTCTTCCAAGTAATGATCTAATTCCAATTTCGCGTGCTATTGTAGCACTAAAATTAAGAAACTGTACCAATTTTATCATATTTTCTCCTTCCCCATCAGAAACAGTTGAATCCCCCAAATCAAATTTATTAAGTGGGTCATGAACATTTCTGCTAGATTTATCAATGGAAGTCTTTGACTGATACTCTTGAAGCAAATCATAACAAGATCTCTTAACCTTCTCAATATCTTCAATTGCATATTCCCTATAAATGGAGGGAAAATAAAACTCAACAACTTTCATTTTGAATCTTGGATCTAGAATAACTGATACTACCATAACAACATGTACAACACTCCAATACTTCTCAAATTTTTCAAACATTTTTTTTTTGACAAAGAAGCAATCAATCCATCTTCTAACAACATCCATTTACACAAAGATTCCCTAATCTCACAAATTTTAATAAAATAAGTGTTTGAAGTTGGATAATTCAAACTAGAAAAAAGCTATGTCATATTATAAAAGAGCCTAAGCTTTCTACAAATTTTGGTAGCAATACTCTAATCATCTTCAGATGGCACACTTGAATATTGTTTTTCTCTAAACTTCATTCTAGGAAATACATCCATGTACTCTAAAGCAACTTGAAGCATCAAATAAGTAGAATTCCATCGAGTTTTACAATCAAGACTCAACTTCTTAAAACAAAAAATTTTCATTTGACATGCCATCTCCTCAAACCTTTTAGCTCTAGATGGACTAGCTGACCAAAATGAAACACTATCACGAATTTTTGCAATTGCATCATCTATAATCGTCAATCTATCTTTCACAATAAGATTTACAATATGAGTACAACACCGCATATGAACAGACCTCCCATCGAGCAATCAATCAAAAAATAACTTGTCAACAATTATCTTTACCATCCCGTCATTTGTTGTGCAATTATCCACAGTAATAGTAGATAATTTAGTCTCTAAATTCCACTTAGTTAAGCAATTAAACAAATGTTCAAAAAGTACATCCATAGTGTAAGGTACAAGCACATAAATAAACCTACATATAATATCATTAATTTAACTAGTCACATTCAAGCTATAAATTGTAGCATTATGAAATATAAAAATACCAGTAGACCACAAAAAAATTAATCTTACCTCAAGATACGACTCTACACCACCCAGTTGTTGTCGATAAAATGAGCAATGATGCTCATATAACCCTTCTTTTGGCTAGAAGTCCACATATCAGTTGTGAGGGCTACACGACTTGTGTTATTTTGTAAAAGATTTTGCAATTTTTCCCTCTCTTTGTCAAAAACTTTGAATATTTTTTTCTTGATTGTATTTCACGAAACTATCTTAAAAAGAGGTTGGAGACTATGTACAAATCTCATAAACCCAACATGATCAACAATAGAAAGAGGATATTCATGCAAAATAATAGCACAAGCAAACTCTTGTCGTGAAATTTCAAGGTCAAAGGTAAAGTTTTTAACTTGAACTCGTCCATCACTTTGTTTTTCCATTTGTATTTGCTTTTGTCGTTAAATCGCTGCATTGATGCTTCCATGTCTTTTTGTTAAACATGAATTCAAATGGTTCCTCAAACTTGTAGTTCCTAGCTTACTTGATGATTTTAGAGCTTTTTGACAATAATTACAAATTTCATATTCTTCATCGTCTTTTTTGACCTTTTTCATATGTTCGCACACATTACTAGTCAACTTTCTTTTCTTGCTATCATTAACTTGACCTTAGGGTCACGTAGGTTGTGAAACTTGGGGTTGCAAATGTTCTTGAGTAAAACTTGAAAGTTGTGGATAAGAAGATGTTTTGCATTCGTCTTGATTTTTAATTTTTTCGTCAACATCCATTTGTGATGACATTTTGTATTCAAAACTCCAATCTAAAATAATAACGCAATATATTTGAAATCAAACTCTTAAATCTTAATTCAATAAAAATTAGTAACACAAAAATAAGAGTATTCTTATTAAAATAAAATAAACTCAGAAAACACATTTGCTAAAGATAACGAAGTTAATTCTATTTTCGTAATTTCAAGGCCCAAAATTTATTTTATAGTCTATTAGTCAATTTGTTATCCCAACATTGTCGGAATAAAATTTATCATAACAAAAGGGACTCACGTATTTGTTGTTTTTTTCATTTTTTTTGTTACGTAAAGCACTTTGATCACTCAACATCATATATCATAGCTACCAAAAAATTAGAAAACGCTAGTGTATAACGTGAGTGTGAGACCCAAGCATGCATATTAAGAGCATTTATTTATTTTAAATATTATTTGGTAGTATTATGTGCTAATTATGTGTTTATTTATTTATTACTACAACATATTTGTATTTTAATTACATTTTTACACATAAACTTAGTCATATTTTGCAAAACCTACTATAATTGACTTATATTTGACTCTTATAATTAATATATACCATATTTACATAAATACATACAAATACATATTAGATAATAGCTTAATATGCCAACTTTGACTATTTGACGTTGCTTATTTGACTTCATTTGACCACCTAACATTATCATCATCTTTTACATTATATAATATAACACAAAACAAGAGAACAAGCTAGAAGGAAGCTCAAGGGTCGTCCAAAAGCAAAAAAAAAAATTTAAAAAATAGTTTTTGCCATTTTTGAAGGTGATTTCTTGCATTTCAAAGCCAAATCAAAGTGGAAATAGCTCAAAGATTGTTCTCCATAGCTAGTTCTTGTCATATCTTGCCTTTTCCAATAATTTTTAGGTGAGGGTTTCAAGTTCTTGCCTGTGTATGCTTACTTTGATCCATGGAAATCTTGTATAATTGTGTTATAAATGCTTGTAGAGATGAATATATGTTGTAGTAGTGATTTGAGAGCTTTATATATGCATATGAACTTGTTTGAGGCAAAATAGTTGGTTATAAGCTAACTTTGTTAGTTGAAAGTTGAAAATTTGAGTTAGCTTTGGTGTTTATGATTATATATATGTGATTGGGATATGATTTCATGGCTTTGGAGTGAATTTGGTGAATTTAGGGGTTTATTATGATGAATTTTCAAAAATTCCAGCAATGATGCAATTTTAGAGTTTAGCATGTTTGGCTTGTTTAATGCTTGGTTTTATTGTTGTAATGAGTTCATAATGCATTGTAGTTGGTTGCTATATTAATTGTGTTGACGTTATGTATTGTAGAGATTCATAGGATGGTTAAATGTTGTTAAAAAGTTAGAGTTGATTTGTAGAGATCATGTTCTTTTAAGGTTTAATTGGTGTTAATGTGTAAATGTCATGTTTTTATGAGCTTAGGTGATGTTAATGTGTTATAGAGATCATGTTCTTTGATAGTTAAATGTTGGTACTAATGTGTTGGATATATGTTTAATGAAGTTTAGTTGAATAATGAATGTGTAGTAGTGTAATAAATGTGTTGTTGAATAATGAATACGTTGTAGCGTAATGAATGTATTGTTGAGTAATGAATGCGTTGTTGAGTAATGAATGTGTTATGAGATATGATGTACAGTGTCGGGTTGCAACCTTAATCAGTCATGGTAGCGTCGTGTCGTGCTGGGCGGCATAGGGCATACTGGTAATTGCATGACTACCATGTATTAAGCCTTTTTCTCGTGTGGTTGGTGAAGGCCATAGTAAGATTGGTCGTAGGATCATGTATATCATGAGTACACACGCGGGTAAGAGAAGTGTTGAGTTCATGGCGGAGTTATAAGATGTCAACTTCAACGTGTATTCTAATGCTGTAACTTCTTAATGTGTTGTTTAGTGTGAAAGTTTTAAGGTTGATAGGCGAATGTGAGTACGTGGTTGTTAATGTGTAATGTTGTTTCTAATGTACTTCAAAAGGTTTTCGGGTTAAAGTTTTTAAACTTCTTTTTATCCCTCCTTCACTAAGCTTGTTTAGCTCACTCATCTTTAATGCATGTTACAGGTGTACATGATGTTGATTATGTGCGTGAAGAAGGAAATAATGAGCTTGATCATGTGTTTCATGAGTAGTTGATATACTTGACTTTGAAACTATGTTTTACTTGCTTTAGTAGTTGTTATGTATGGTTTAGTACTTGGCTAGTTTGAAATATTGTAAAGCCTAGCTTCTTTTGAAGTATCTATATGGTTGGTCATGTTGGATCATGATCACAACTAGTTAGGCTTATGGCTTGTCGTATGTTTATATTCAATTATGCTTTGGTTATGAAAGTGTTGTCTACTTTTGCCCAAACGAATGTATGAATGTTTAGTTTATTCTGCAAGAGAATGATGAAGTGATGTTGTATATGAATGATGCGAGCTTTTGGGAATATATGTTGTGTATTCTTTGTTACGTTGGTTGTTCATATTACTGGCATTATAATGTCCATGTGTCGTCACGACCGGGCTTGATTTCTGAAGGACCGGGTTTGGGCGTGATATTTGTGGTATCAGAGCTTAGCTTGTCTAAGTATAAGCCATGATAGGACCTTCGATCTGTGTGTTATGTGATCCAAGGTGAAGTGTCATGACATGGTTATGTGTTTATGTGCATAAAAATGTGTTCAAGATGTGTGTGAATGGAATAAAATGAAGCGAGCATTAATGATGGTGTTCAGTTTATACTAATTGATACTAACTTTCTTATGATATAAATTGTTTATATGTGCTATAACTGTTCATAACCCTTTATGTCTTAAGATGGCACTGAGAGGTAGACCTCGTCGAGAGCCCCCCAGAGTGGCTGAGCCAATTCCACCAGTTCCGTCAGTTTCGATTGGGGATCAAGGTTTTGGACAGATGGCTCAGATTTTGAACAGGGTTGTAGTTGCATTGCAAAGATAGGAAACTGACTGGGGAAAATCAGTACAATGACCGTCAACAACAATCGTGGTGGTATTGGGAGTAGAGGAAGTCATAGTAGTAATAGGGATCACGGTGGCTATGTTAGGGGTGATGTTGGAGGTATTGGAGGTCACAGTGGTAAAGGATAGCAAAGTGGCTATACTAGAGGTAGTATGGGTACATTAGAGGGGTTTCTTTGCTATGGGGCACCGAGGTTTATTGGGGAACTGGATGATCAAGCAGCAGAGTATTGGCTAGATCGGGTTCAAATTATCTTCGATGCTTCAGACTATACTAATGAGAAAAAGATAGTGTTTGTTGTGTTCCTGTTTGACAATGATGCGAAATAGTGGTGGAGGATCATGAAAGCTCAGTGGGAGCATCAACATACTCCTTATCTGTAGGATAACTTTGTGACAGAATTTAGGGCCAATTATATTTATGCTCTTGCTCGAGAGAGGAAGGAGGAGAAGTTTCTGAACTTGAGGCAATGTGATCTTTCAGTTGCTCAATATGAGGCAAGGTTCAATAAGTTATCTCATTATACACCTGAAATGGTATACTCTACGGAGAGGCAGATCAAGAGATTTATTCGGGGGTTAAGGCCCGAGAGTCAAGATTTCTTGGCTCCACTTGAGTTTTCTCTTTTCAGTAAGGCCTTTGAAGCAGCTTCGAAAGTGGAGAAAAAGAATAGAGAGTACGTGTCTGAGTCGAGTCAACAGTTTAAACGGTTGTTTCAGCCACAGGGCCAACTGAGGTCGTTTCAGACTCAAGGCCAGCCAAGGCCAATCCAGCCACAGAGCCAGCAGCGGTCATTTCAGTCTCAGGGGTCAAGTCACGGTCAAATCAGGCCGGTTGTTGCAAGGACTCACCAGAGTAGTCCGAGTGTGTATTCGGCATAGGGATCTTCAAGTGGAGGTACTCCTGGTTCAGCTCAGATGTTTTTCTATTGCAATCGTAAGGGACACATAGAAAGTAACTGCTGGAGGAAGTCTGGTAAATGCATGGGCTGCGGAAGTGATTAGCATAGGGCTAAAGATTGCCCTAAGTTCAAGAATGTACAAAGTCAGTCTGTGAGTCGAGGTCAGGGTGGTAATTAGTGTGCCTAAGCTCGGGTGTACTCTTTGGATGAGGAGGAAGTGCCTGAGGCAGCTGCTATGGTAGAAGGGACATTCCTAATCCTTGATCAATTGGTTAAAGTGTTGATTGATCCTGGTGCTACTCATTCATTTATTGTTATTCCTCGTATGCAACATGTTAAATTGTTAGTTGAGAAACTTCCATATCAATTAGAAGTTTTCACACCTTTGGGTAGTAAGTTCATTACCGAGTCGATTTGTAAAGACTATCAGATTCGGATTAGGGATCAAGAGTTTCCGGCGGATCTAGTCTTGTTACCTATTCAAGGCTACGAGGTTATTTTGGGAATGGATTGGTTGTCTGATCGTGTTGTTTTGCGCTAAAAAATAGTAAGGTTAAATAATTGAAAATATTACTTACCTTGAATTACCTCTAGCTGTGGCGAGTAGAGGGTCGATCCACGGCGATTGGGTTATCAAGTTAAGTTAAGTCCTTAATTTAGAATTGTTTGACTATCTCCCGTCACGGATAAGTTTGATTAAGTCCAAAAGTCCAAAGGTATAAACATACGGTAGATTAAGTTCAAGAAATGTCCACAAAATATCCAAAGATACGGTAGTAACTAAATCCAAAAGTTAATTAATCAAAAGTACTAAATTGAAGAATCACAACACTCAACATTAAAAATCCAAAAGGTTAATGATTCAGGGTGGTTATAGCTCGGTATACGCAATTACAAAGTTATTGATTCAGACTAAAAGTTAAGTCCTTCAGAAATAGGGCTACAAGCTCCCACTACTGAAATGAGCATTTAATTACGTAAGTGATAAAATTAATTAATTAACAAGACTTAATGTGTTGGTACAACCTAACGATATCTAATCTCTCAATTAACTTTCACTTATATAATCTGGAGGTATCGGTACAACCAGACTAGAATCCATTCGAGGTAGTCTCGTATTGCCACTGGTTTACAAAATCGGGCGTATATATATTTTCAATTAAATATAACATAACTATAAGTATACGTATAATTAATCAAAGAAAACTTAGAAATAGAAATACGAGACTTTAATAAATCTGAATCACAACATATGTACAAGAGTAACCTCACACATACCACCCCGAATCTCGGGTCTAGTGTGCCATGATAAACTTTAAAGTACAAGAAATCATAACAAAAACCGAAATAAAAGAATACTTATCATGTTGAAAGGATTTCAGTAGACCGGTATGATTTTGATATGTTGATGGCTTACTAGACCCTCCCCTCGTGATTAAAACTTTGCACACAACTAAGAATAATAATTAAAATACTCAAAACTCACTTCACAAATACTAGAGTAGGAGAAATTGAGCTAAGAAGAGAAAAATGGTACAAGCAAAATGAAATGAGGAAGGGAGTATTTATAGAAAAAAATTGACACTATTAACATATACTATTCATGCAGTGATGTCATCAATGTGTCAACACGATGTCAGCACCAAAATCAGCTTTGTGTCAACACAATGTCAGCACCAAGGTCACCATTGTGTCAGACGTCAGCGCCAAGGTCACCATTGTGTCAGCATGACGTCAACGCCAAGGTCACCATTATGTTATCATGACGTCAGCAAAGATACTATTCACATGTTGACTTTACTATTCATGCATTGACTTTTACTATTCACCCATTGACTTTGACTTTGACCAAAAGTTGACTTTGACTTTAACCAAAAAGTTGACTAAGGCTACTTCAAGATTTTTCAGCATCCTAAATCCGTTTTCGCACTCCGTTTGGTAAAATTCAATCTCGATTTGCTTGTCAAGGTCGTTTTACCTTCCTCCTTCAGTATTGTGCTGAATTTCTCGTTCAAGTGTTGGCTTTTGTGGCCATTTTTTATATTTCTTCTTCAGAACCTATATTGCACTAAATTTGTGTAAAATATACAATTAAGCTTGAAATAATAATGCAATATACATGATTCAATGGGTTAAAGTTACTAAAAACACGGATTTATCAACCTCCTCAAACCCATTCTTTGCTTATCCTCAAGTAAAGGCATCAATTACTTCATAGATTCAAAAATATTAAATCTAAGTAGTCAATATATTCATACAGTTATATTTTATAAAATACATGATTAACAGTGAATTTGTCTTCCAAACAATTCCACCTCAAGAAATCGTTTTGTATCTAGAAGAAATGAAACTAACTTAATTACAAAAAATCCTTTGAGCATTTTTAAGCACTTGTAACTTAATTAAGATGTAAGAAAATTAATCATGCAAAATTTGTAAAATCGAAAATATTTTCTATGGATAGTCATGAAATGTTAAAACTCAACTACCTTCCAAATCGCGTAGTACTCCCTTAGATTTTTTTATATTTTTTTATTTTTATTTGTATATATATATATATATATATATTTTTTTTTTTTTTTTTTTATGAATAGATGACTCAAATGGTAGATGTTGGTTGATTCAAAGACGTTCTTGAAGTATTGCTTTTCTTCGGTTGAATTGTGTTTGGTGAAAGAAGGCTTGTCTGACAAGATTTGTATTGATAGCTTTTTCATAACAAAAATGCTCAAAAATGGTTAGAAGAAAGCATTTGTTATGGATTTCTTTTCTACCTCTTTTTGTTGAATCAACATATTTTATATTTAAATGATGTTGAGCGAGTCATCTACACATATATATATATATATTTTTTTTCAAATGAGTATACCGATCTAGAAAAATAAGTCAAATTTTAATAAAACACAACATCTCACATTGAAAACATCTCAATCTACTTTTTTTTTAATAATTAATCAAAGACTTCTAATTGAATCATGTGACGCTGTTGGGATGTAATAATAGTTAACAAGGTGTCAAAAAAAATATAGATACAAACTCAACTCTTAGCGGCTAATCATTTTTTCATTCTAAATTCACAGTTAATTCAAATATTTTATCACAATCTAACCATATTTCAATAATTAACCACTCAATTTTAATTATTATGAAGAAGTGAAGTAAATTTTTTTTTTTTGGTATCAGGTTGGTATCAACTTTTTTTTCCTCTTCAAACTCAAACCTTACATTGTCCTCAATGAAAGAAAACTATGTAATGCAAAGTAAAAAGAAAGACACAACTTGATAAACAATCCAAGCAATGTTCCTCAAAAACTTTCTGAAAGAAGAATTGTCAAACAAAATCTCAAAAACCAACATTAGCCGTGAGTTTAAATAAAAACTAAAATATAAAAAACACGATGAAATAACTAAAATAACATAAAAAAACACGCCACTGAATTACGATGGTGGTGGCGGCTGAGGACCTGAGCCTGAACCTTTCATTGAAGTAAGTTTAGCTCGTAATGCAGCAAACTCTTCCCTCTCTAACTGCTTAAATTTAGCAAATTCAGCTTTCAGTTCACCTATTTCACCCAATCCTGCAGCAAGGTTAGTATTCATGGCTTGCAGTTCTCTGTACATTTTTTTCATCAATGATTCTTCAGATTGATAACCCTGTTGTTGGGAAGAAGTGACACCTTCAGCAGATTGAATGGAAGGCTGTGGAGCATTTAATGCTAAGGGCATTTTTTGAACAGCGCGCTTCAAATGTTTAAAACTCTTCGAGAACTCCGATTCACCATATGAAGTAATAGGGAAATCCATGAATGGCTCATCAGGTACAAAAGGAAAATCAAACAGTTAAAGTAAAGAAATTATTAATCGAGGAAAACGAAGTGTAGATGTAGCATCAAACTTCCTCATGTGGTCTATAAGACTCATCATATTGTCTCCAATTACAGCTCCAACATCAAAAAGGGCACCTTAATAAATCCAATATAAAACTTGTAAAATAACTCCCGTCCTTTTATGATCATGACCATAAGGGTAAAGGTTTTTTTTAACAATGATATTTGTTAACCACATATCCCTCGGGAGGGAAGATCTCATTATACCCACACCGTGTAGTAGAACCGGACCCCCACACAAATTTGTAGCAATTTCTAAATCAGTAGTTCTAGCAGGGAAATCCGTATTTGCCTCATAAAAATAATCATGCCCACACAGTATAGTCATGATATCAGCAGTAGTAAATTGAAATTCAAAACCATCAATTGATGCACTAAATGTACCATCGTCATACGAAAGATGCTCATAAAAACGTCGAATGAGACGAGGAAAAACAGGAACATCATCAAAAGGTAGGTACAGAAAACAGTCAAGAAAATACCCCTCAAAAAATTCAAAAGCACGTTGCCCACCTTCGGAAGCCCTCAAAGCATCCGAAAAAACAGTTTCGGCTTCAGTTTGAGCATTCTCAAGTCGTGCAGTCAATGATAATCTCTGCCTTTTTTGGAGCCATAATCTTAATAATAAACAAAAAAAAACTAAATAAGAAAAATCACATAATAATTTTTTTTATATTATTTTTTTACGTAAATACTATTTATTCAAACAACACCAATTAACAACCTCAAAATCATCCTTAACACACAACATTTATAAATCATCCAGTTAAATCCTCTAACATTTAAATAATTTATAAATCCTAGATTTAGGGCAACAAGAAAATAATAGACAAAAATTTATCTACATAAATCAGAAATTTTTAATTTTCGAATTTTGTTTTTTTTTAATAAAAATTAAAGGAAATCTAACATAAAATTTTAAAACTAAAATCTAACTAAAACCTATATATAAACATATATACCTACGCATATACATACAGATATACATACACATTTACATACGCATATATATATGTAAACATAAAAAAAACTCATACCAAAATCAAGATCCAAGCTTGTAGAACAACAATATTGCATCAACTAGTATTAAAATTTATTCCTAAAGCTTTAAAATTCATATATACAAAACATATATAAACATATACATACATATCTAAAACTCAAAATAAAGCTGAAAAAAATGCGAAAATAAGATGAAAAGCTTGGAAACTAACATCGGAATGTAGAACTGTAGAGAACTTGGGGTGGAGAAGGTTTTTGGTGATGTTGGGGGGTGATTTCCGTGGGTGGGGGGTATTTTTTTAGGTTTCAAGGCTGCTGCAATCGAGGCTTATAACATAAGCCTCGATTGTGGTTGGGCGTTCGGGCACCTATAGGGCGCTCAAGCGCCCTGCTATGTTCTTTCAGTGAAATTTTTTTTTTTTAGTTATTTGTTATTTTTTAATAGCAATAAATACATATATAGCAGGCTAACATATATATATACATATATACATAAATTTATATACATTATTTAACAAAAATATCTTAACATAAAAATACATAAATAAATATATATATATATATATTATATGAATACAAAAACCATAAACAAACCACACTATTTTATTAATCATAAAGACATTACATAAAAGAAATGAAAATACAACAACAGAAGACTATCCCCTAAACTTGGAAATACATGATTAACTTCAATCATTCATAATATACCTATGATCCCACTTGATAAGGAGATAAATAAGGAAAAGGTAAAGGATGAAAATGCTTGCAAAATAGTACACGATCATGGCAAATTGATCAGACGTGAGAGTCCCGAACATCATTGTGGTTGAATGCAGCAAAGAAGAGAATTCAAAGAAAAAAAAATTTGAGAGAGAGAGAGAGAGGAGGCGGCATTGGAGAGAAAGGAAAATGAGGAGAAGAAGAAAGAAAGAGGGCTTTAAACCCGTCAATTAAGTCGTACCGCGCTCAAGCGCCCTTCAGGCGCGTTCGAACGTGGTTCTTCCCGTTTCTGTCTTAAATGTTTTTTTTTTTTTTGCAAATTCACAAAGTAGGAAAATATAATCTTCCTCAAACGTATTTTTTACAAGATCACAATTTTTTTTTATTTTTTTTAAATAAATTAAAATTGGTACATGAGAGAAATAAACACATGAATTTTAAACCATTTAAATATCCTAAAACAAGTGTAATAATATACAAATGAACACCGACCAATAGTCATCCATCAAGATTCAAACCTTAAATATGCTTCCAAAAGAAACAGTTGGATCCAGATTTAATTTAAGAATATTTGAGTTTAGACTAAATTTAGAGTTCAACAACTTAACGAAGAGTTGTTCGCCAGTTTGGAAGGCAACACTGGAAGCCTGGGAAATACAAAAATAGGATCCCAAGCCTATTTCAATTTCATACCTATGTAGCAAAGTAAACCACATCCGAACACCAAATGAATGACATCAAAATCTGGATAGTAAATCTACCCGCCATAACGTGAGAACTGGCCGAAGCAGAGGTGATGAATCACGTATCAGATGCCCCTCAGAGTGGTATTAGTTATCTTTCTCTCAAATACCATGAGAGCTACTATTTCCATAACGGTGGAAAAAGACCTCCTAACGTTGAAGTTAATGCCAATTTAAAGCTAATTGGTAACCAAGCAACAACATCTAGGACGAACCTTGGAATGTTACCGCCATGAGATCCTAGATTACCCAGAGATCACTTGGGTTTATGTGAGGCACATACCTTAGTACAAACAACACCATGTTTTATCCTCAGACAGTCACTACCGAATGTTGCCACTGTGTACCCATCCTCCCACCCATTTAGGATGAGCGCATCACACAAATTGTCAGAGTTTTTCCTCTAACCGGGAATGGGCACTGGAACCATTTAATGTCAGCCAGCAAGATATGCACACACAGTTAAGTGTTGTAGTTTAACGCCTTCAGGTTAAAAAAATATTATTATTATTATTATTATTTTTAAGAATTTAAAATTAAGGGACTAGCTCTTCCAGAGGTTTCTGTGTTCGCGCCATCCAATACTTTCCTTCGGCACTCACATGGGGCCACAGCCAGTTCCACAGGGTCAAGAGCAATATAGTGGGATTTTACGTTACAGACAATACCGTCTGGTGAATGCTCTCACTCCTAACTACCTTATCAAGTAAAACCCAACATACCCAAATTACATTAAGCTGGTGGAGTGGCAAGTACTATTAGACAGAGTTGCACTGGTCAGACAACCGCACACAGAAAATGCACAGTGACCACTAATATAATGACAATCATTCCTGAATGTGTGCTTCTCAGGGTTAAGACCCAAACTACTTTAAGCTGGAGAAAGACTCATTTGGCACGAAATATAAAAAGAATAATAAAAAAAAATTTAGAACCCTAATACCTCTAGACATCCTAGGTTGCCTCCTAGAAGCGCTAAGTTTAACGTCTTCAGCCAGACAGGGTCACATTGAAATTGTTACTCTGCAAGGATTGGATTCTTAAGTTCAATTGACTCTTCACTCCAATTCTTTAACTGGATTGCTGGTTTTAGCCTTTGTCCATTTACAAATATAGTTTTTCCATTTGTTTTATCTTTTATCTTGACAACTCCAGACGGAAAAACTTGTTCAACTTTAAACGGTCCATCCCACCTAGACCTCAATTTTCCTGGAAACAATCGTAACTTAGAATTAAATAACCACACATCTTTTCCAGGAATAAATGTCTTCCGAATAATCATTTTATCATGCATTCTCTTCATTTTCTCACTGTAAATCTTGGCATTCTCGTATGCCTCCAAACGCATCTCTTCAAGTTCATTTAGATGGAACAATATGTTTTTACCAGCTTTCTGCAAGTCAAAATTCACAATTCTAATTGCCCAGTAAGCCTTATGTTGTAACTCAACAGGTAAATGACATGTTTTTCCAAAAACTAAACGAAAAGGTAACATTCCTATGGGAGTTTTATATGCAGTTCTATATGCCCAAAGTGCATCGTTCAATCGAGTGGACCAATCCTTTGTATCAGGTCTAACTGTCTTTTCAAGGATTGATTTAATTTCCCTATTAGAAACCTTAAACTGTCCACTAATTTGTGGGTGATATGGAGTTGCAACCTTATGAATGACTGAGTATTTCTTCAACAATTTTTCAAAAGTTCAGTGAATGAAATAACTTCCATCGTCACTAATGATAGCTCTTGAAATTCCAAACCGACATAAAATGTTTTCTTTTATGAATTTCATCACAACAATGTGATCATTAATCCTTGTTGCAATTGCTTCAATCCATTTAGACACGTAATCAACACCAACCAAAATGTATTGAAAACCAAAGGAGATGGGAAAAGGACCCATGAAATCAATACCCCAAACATCAAAAAGTTCACAAACCACAATGGGATTTAAGGGCATCATATCCCTTTTTCCCATGTTACCTGTCTTTTGGCATCTTTCACATGCTTTACAAGACTCATGAGTGTCCTTGATTAATGTGGGCCAATAAAATCCACTTTGCAGAACTTTGATAGCCGTCCGTCGTCCTCCAAAGTGTCCCCCACATTCCTGCGAATGACAAAATGACATGATGCTTAGCTGTTCAGACTCAGGTACATATCTATGAATAATTTGATCAGAACAAATACGGAACAAATGAGGATCCTCCCAGAAATAATGCTTTGCAATTGAGAAAAATCAATCTCTCTCAGCCTTGTTCCACTCCTTTGGTATTTTACCAACTGCAAGATAATTTATAATATGAGCATACCAAGAAAGTTTAGGAGCAGAAATTAAAAGTAATTGTTCATCAGGAAATATATCTCTCAAGGGTAATTCATTTTCTGTTTCCTGAGTTACAATCCTTGACTAGTGATCAGCAACAACATTTTCTCGACCTTTCTTGTCCTTGATTGTTAAATCAAATTCTTGAATTAATAACAACCATCGAATAAGCCTAGATTTAGCATATTTCTTTTCCAATCGGTATCTTAATGTCGAGTGGTCAGAATAAATGATTATTTTTTACCCTAACACGTAAGACTGAAATTTTTCTAATGCAAAAACTACAGCAATCAATTCTTTCTCTGTAGTGGTATAGTTTTTCTGGGCATCATCCAAAGTTCGACTGGCGTAATAGATCACACAAGGAACTCGATCCTTACGTTGACCTAATACAGCTCATATGACATAATCCGAAGCATCACACATAATTTGAAAATGAAGAGAGTAGTCCGGTGGTTGAATCACTGGAGCAGTGAAAAGTGCATTTTTCAGTGTTTCAAAAGTAGTAGCACATTTTTCATCAAATTAGAATGGAGTATCCTGTGCCAACAAATTCGATAAAGGTCTAACAATTTTATTAAAATCCTTTATAAATCGTCGGTAGAAACCAGTATGTCCAAGGAATGATCTCACCTGTTTAACAGTTGTTGAAGGGGGCAAATTAGAAATAATATCAACCTTAGCTTTATCAACCCGAACTCCTTCCTTGGATATAATATGTCCGAGAACAATTCCTTCTTGAACCATGAAATGACTTTTCTCCCAGCTAAGTATGAGATTAGATTCCTGACATCTTTTCAACACCAAAGAAAGATTATTCAAACAAGTGTCAAATGAAGAGGCAAAGATAGAAAAATCATCCATAAAGACCTCAACAAATTCATCCATCATATTAGTGAAAATAGACATCATGCAGCGTTGGAAAGTGGCTGGTGCATTATAAAGGCCAAAAGACATTCTTCGATAAGCAAACGTGCCAAAAGGACATGTAAAAGTTGTCTTTTCCTGATCTTCAGGGTCCACAGGGATCTGATTGTATCCCGAGTACCCGTCAAGAAAACAGTAATAACCTTGTCCTGCCAACCTATCCAAAATTTGATCAATGAATGGTAAAGGAAAATGATCATTTCTTATTGCAGCATTGAGTTTCCTATAATCAATACACACACGCCATCCAGTTGTGGTGCGGGTAGGTACCAATTCACCTTTATCATTTGTCACCACAGTGATTCCTGATTTCTTAGGTACAACCTGTATAGGACTAACCCATTTACTATCTGAAATAGGATAAATGATACCTGCTTCTAACAACTTCACTATTTCCTTCTTTACAATTTCCCTCATGTTCAGGTTTAGCTTACATTGCATCTCTCTAGATGTCTTGGCTCCATCTTCCAAATTAATCTTATGCATGCAAAAAGAGGGATTTATTCCTTTAAGGTCTGCAACAGTCCAACCTAACGCTTCCTTATTCTTAGACAACACATCTACAAGTTCAGCTTCTTGTTCCAAAGAAAGGTTAGAAGCAATAATAGCTGGAAGTGTTTGATCTGCCCCTAGAAAAACATACTTGAGATGACTAGGAAGCTACTTCAGTTCAAATCTCTAGAAAGAGTCAATAATGGTTCTATTGCACAAACCTGAAATTTTTCATCAAATCTTAAATTGTTTTCTAAAGATTCATCGGATTCCTCCTCAAACCTACTCAACACTACTTCATCATTATTCAAAGTATTCTCAAAAAAATCTTTTTGCATAAGACTAAGAAAAGACTCTTCAATTAATGGATCAATCTTATCAAGAATAAAACATTCAAGACCATCATCTCCATCTGCAAACCTAGCAGCATTAGCAACATTAAGCTTTACCTTAATATCTCCAAATGTAAACTTCAATTCTCCAGTTGCACAGTGAATTTTTGCATTAGTTGTTACTAAAAATGGTCTCCCTAGTATAACTGGAGTTTGAAACTTTTGAATTTCTCCTCGTTCCATATCTAGCACAACAAAATCCACAGGAAAATAAAATTCATCAACCTTTATCAACACATCTTCAATCATGCCCCTAGGAATTCTAATTGATCTATCAGCCAGTTGAAGGGTGACAAGAGTAGGTTTCAATTCTCTTATATCTAACTGTTCAAAAAGATTAAAGGGGAGAAGATTCACACTAGTTCCTAAATCAAGAAGGGCACAATTTACACAATGATTACCTATATAGCAAGGAATGGTAAATGCACCTGGATCTTTCAATTTTGGTAGAACATGAGAAGTAAGAATGCTGCTTACCTTTTCAGTCAATCTTACTTTGTTTGATATCAAAACTGAATTCCTTCTTTTCTGAGTGCATAAATCCTTAAGAAACTTTGCATAAGCAGGAATTTGCTTAATGATTTCTAACAGAGGTAAATTGATTTTAACTTGCTTAAAGGTTTCAAGCATTTCTACCCTTTTTGAACCTTTATTAGGTGGATTACCTAATGCCTGTGGAAAGGGTGCCTTGGGACTCAGTGTCAATGGAATATTTTCATGTGAAATTAAAGTTTCAGGTTCATTTGCAGTTTCTTTTGATGAAACAACAGTAACTTGAGACTTAGCTTTTTGCTTTGCAAGTCTTGCATTTTCGTAAGTTTCGACACTTACCTTGTTATCAACTTTCTTACCACTTCACAATCTAGTGACAGCTTGAAGATCCTCCACTATTTGACTTGTAGATGCTACATGGGCCTTACCTTTTGGGTTTCCATCTAGTTGGGCAGGGAGTGTTCCTTCTTCCCTTTTCTGAATTGTGTTAGCTAATTGCCCAATTTGTCTTTCCAAGTTGGCAATTGTCTTTGTATGTGTACTTACCAGTTGCATAGTTGGTTCCCAGCTGCGAAGGTTTTTCAAAACATGTTCTTCAAAAGTAGTCCCATAAGAATTGGAACCTGAATTAGAGCTCGTAAGTACCTGTCCTTGTGGACCTGAATGAAATCCTAGAAGGTAACCTCTTGGTCTTTGTTGTTAAACATCTTCCCGATTCTGATCCCACCGAAAATTTGCATGATCTCGTGTACCTGGATTATAAATGTTAGAAAACAGATCATAATTACGGGGATATCTATAAGCAGCACAAGCTTGTTCTGAAATTGAATTGGGATTTGGTGCAAGAACTCCTTCACCTAAATCAACTACATGCAATGATTCTTTCCTTTTAACCATTTTTTCCAATGCAAGAGTTAGATTTTCAATCTTTGATGTCAAAGAATTGTAATCATTTGAACCTACACTTTCTCTCCTTTCTCTAGATGAAGATGCATGCTTTCATGAATTGTTGCTCAGTTTTATGAACAATTCTGTAGCTTTTTCTGGAGATTTTTGAAGAAGTGACTGAATCGAGCAAACTTTGATTATGCTCATTTAACCCTTGATAAAAATTCTGAGCTAATTGCCAATCTGAAATACTATGGTGTGGACATTCATAAATTAAGGTTTCAAATCTGTCCTAACTCTCATAAAGTGCCTCTCCAGGTAATTGAGAAAAATTATTTAATTGATTCCTACATTCATTGGTCTTTGAAGAAGAGTCAAATCTTTCAAGAAATTCTCTTTGCAATTGATCCCAAGAAGTAATAAAACCAGAACATAATATGTAAAGCCAATTTTGTGCTTGACCCATTAAAGAGTAAGGAAACAATCTCAATTTAACAACCTCTTCTAAGGCAGTTCTAGTATTGATCGATTTGCATGTATGAACAAAAGTCTTAATATGATCATACGGGTTTTCATTAGAAAGTCCATGGAACATGGGAAGCATTGAAATCTTGTGAGACTTTATTTTAAAACCATCATCAGTTTCAGGCAAGGCGATAGATCGTGAAGGAACATAATCTTGTGGTGTGAAAAAATCTTTTATGCTCCTCCTCACATTTTCTACTTCTCTACCTTCAATTTGATCCTGATTTTGGTTTTGATTCAGATTTTGATCAGCCATGATTAGAAATTTATGTGCTTTGTTTCTTAATTTAAAAGTTTTCTCAATTTCTGTATCAAAAACAAAGATGGGTAGCTTTAAAGATCTCCGATCATGCATACAAAATTAAAACATGAAAAAGAAACAAAAAAAATGAAATAAAGTCTATACAAAATAGCTAAATTGACTTAAATAAAAATAAAAACTAAATTCTAAAATATATACATATAAACACTTATATACATAAATCAAAGACTTACCTTATTTGATGAACACCGATCACCGACAACGGCGCCAAATTTTAATCGCGTCGTTTTGCGCTAAAAAATAGTAAGGTTAAATGATTAAAAATATTGCTTACCATGAATTACCTCTAGCTGTGGTGATTAGAGGGTCGATCCATGGAGATTGGGTTATCAAGTTAAGTTAAGTCCTTAATTTAGAATTGTTTGACTATCTCCCGTCACTGATAAGTTTGATTAAGTCCAGAAATTCAAAAGTCCAAAGGTATAAACATACGGTAGATTAAGTCCAAGAAATATCCACAAAATATCCAAAGATACGGTAGTAACTAGATCCAAAAGTTAATTAATCAAAAGTACTAAATTGAAGAATCACAACACTCAACACTAAAAATCCAAAGGGTTAATGATTCAGGGTGGTTATAGCTCGGTATATGCAAGTACAAAGTTATTGATTCTGATTAAAAGTTAAGTCCTTCAGAAATAGGGCTACAAGCTCCCACTACTGAAATGAGCATTTAATTACGTAAGTGATAAAATTAATTAATTAACAAGACTGGATGTGTTGGTACAATCTAACGATATCCAATCTCTCAATTAATCTTTCACTTATGTAACCCGGAGGTGTCGGTACAACCAGACTAGAATCCATCCGAGATAGTCTCGTATTGCCACTAGTTTACAAAACCGGGTGTATATGTATTTTCAATTAAATATAACATAACTACAAGTATACGTATAATTAATCAAAGAATACTTAAAAATAGAAATACGAGACTTTAATAAATCTGAATCACAACATATGTACAAGAGTAACCTCACACGTACCACCCCGAATCTCGGGTCTAGTGTGCCATGATAAACTTTAAAGTACAAGAAATCATAACGAAAACTGAAATAAAAGAATACTTATCATGTTGAATGGATTTCGGTAGACCGGTATGATTTCAATATGTTGATGGCTTACTAGACCCTCCCCTCGGGATTAAAACTTTGCACACAACTAAGAATAATAATTAAAATACTCAAAACTCACTTCACAAATACTAGAGTAGGAGAAATTGAGCTAAAGAGAAAAAAATGGTACAAGCAAAATGAAATGAGGAAGGGAGTATTTATAGAAGAAATCTGGCACTATTCACATATACTATTCACGCAGTAATGTCATCAATGTGTTAGCATAATGTCAATGCCAAAGTCAGCGTTGTGCCAGCATGATGTCAGCGCCAAGGTCACCATTGTGTCAGCATGATGCCAGCGCCAAGGTCACCATTGTTTCAGCATGACGTCAGCGAAGATATGCATTGACTTTGACTTTTACTATTTATCATTTGACTTTGACTTTGACCAAAAAGTTGACTAAGGCTACTTCAAGGTTTTTCAGTGTCTTGAATCCGTTTTCGCACTCCGTTTGGCCAAATTCAATCTCGATTTTCTCGTGTCAAGGTCGTTCTACCTTCCTCCTTCAGTATTGTGCTGAATTTCTCGTTCAAGTATTGGCTTTTGTGGCCATTTTTGCTATTTCTTCTTCAGAACCTATATTGCACTAAATTTGTGTAAAATATACAATTAAGCTTGAAATAATAATGCAATATACATGATTCAATGGGTTAAAATTATTAAAAATACGGATTTATCATTGTCTAAGTATCAAGCTCGAATGAATTGTCAAACCAAAGTGGTTAAGTTCTAGAAACCGGGTTATCCAGTGGTAAAGGTAGCGGGGAACCATGACTCTTCGAGTAATCTTCTTATTTCTACATTAAAAGGTGTCAAACTTGTGAGGAAGGGTTGTGATGGGTTTCCTGTTTATCTAATTAACAAACCTTCTGCTAAGTTAATGATAAAAGAAGTTCCAATTATTCGAGAGTATCCTATTATCTTTCCCGAGGAATTACCAAGAGTGTCAATGGAGAGGGATGTAGAGTTTTTGAACAATGTGCTACCGGGGACTCAACATGTATCTAAAGCACCGTATCGGATGGCTCCTGCCGAGCTCCTGGAGTTGAAGGTTTAGTTACAAGAGTTGTTGAACAAAGGGTTTATTCAACCAAGCACATCGTTGTGGGAAGCACCTGTGTTGTTTGTGAAAAAGAAGGACGGCACTTTGTGGCTTTGTATTGATTATCGGGGTATGAACCAAGTGACCATCAAGAATAAGTATCCATTGCCACTTATTGATGAACTATTTGATTAGTTGTAGGGGCAAAGATCTATTCCAAGTTTGATATGAGGCAAGGTTACTATCAACTTCGCGCATTAGTAAGGATGATGTGCTGAAGTCTGCTTGCCGAACACGGTATAGTCATTATGAGTTTATGGTTATGCCTTTTGGTTTAACTAACACACTTGCAGCTTTCATGGATCTCATGCATCGGGTGTTTCAACCGTACTTGGATCAATTTGTGGTGATCTTCATCGATGACATCTAGGTGTATTCAAAGACTAAGGCTGAACATGAGCAACATCTTCATCTAGTTCTGTAAAAGCTTCAAGAACATCAATTGTATGCCAAATTCAATAAGTGTGAGTTTTGGCTTCAACAGGTGTCTTTTCTGGGTCATATTATTTCTCACAAGGTATCATGATGGATCCTGCAATGGTTAAGGTTGTTTCATCCTGGAATAGACCGAAGAACGTGACTGAGTTTCGTAGCTTTCTTGGTTTGGCAGGTTATTACTGCAGGTTTGTGAAACACTTTTCAAATGTTGCAAGACCTCTCACGATGCTAACCCAGAAGAGTACTAGTTTCAATTGGAATGGAAACTGTGAGGACAGTTTCCAAGGATTGAAGAAGAGTTTCACTTCAGCCCCAGTTCTTGCATTGCCAGAAGGGAGTCAGAACTTTGTTATCTACAGTGATGCTTCTAAAGAAGCTTTAGGTTGTGTCATGATGCAAAATGGTCAGGTGATTGCTTATGCCCATCGAAAGTTAAAGCAATACGATGGCAAATATCCAACTCATTATTTGGAGTTGGTGGCTATTATGTTTACTTTGAATAAGTGGCGCCATTATCTTTGGGGAAGCAGGTTCGAAATCTTTACAGACCATAAAAGTCTGAAATATTTGTTTTCTCAAAAGGAATTGAATATGAGGCAAAGACGGTGGATGAAGATACTTAATGATTATAATTGCTCAATCAACTATGTGCCAGGAAAGGCGAATGTGGTGGCAGACACCCTTAGCCTGAAGGCTAGTATTGCTTGTTTGGTAGTCAAGGAGTGGGAGTGAAGGAAATCGTTATAAGTTATATGATTCATATTCAAAAAATTTCATGAACATGGCGGAAACAATCATGTAAGATCTTACTATGATTAAACATGCATAGTTAATCTAGAATAAAAACATAATTTAATTCTTAAAAGAATAGTATGAAGTTTCACATACCTCTTGGATCAAAACGAAAAACAAAATCTTCACAAGCTCCCAATAATATCTACACACCTACACAAGCTTCTGCTAGCAACTCTTGATCTTCCCTTTTATGACCAAAATCCACCAGAGCAAATCTAGTTGTGGGACTAGAATTTAAATTAAAAATAACTAGAAGAGTTTCTTCAAAAAGTTGAAGCCTACTCAAAAGAGAGAAGAGATGACTCTTGAAGAGTTGGTACAATCTTCTAGAGCTGTAAGAGAGGCCTATTTATAGGAGAAGAGTCTGAGAAAAAATCTTCAGGAAAAACAATGTGGGATTTCTTTTCTGTCAAATTTCCATAACAGATAAACCCAAAAATAATTTTCCTATTTTTTCTCCTCTTTTTTTCCTCTCCTTGGACGAAATTCCTAGGCTAGCTTGGACCTAGACCCACACGCTTTCCTAGGGATATATGCCAGGGTCTTGGCTTAGCCTAGGTGCTCTAATTATTTTTTTTGTCAATTATTTAATTTAATTTCAGCCAACAATTAAAAATGAAAACTCCTTTTGAATAAAATAGAAAGTCTATTTTTAATATCTAATTGTCAATTAAATTAAATACTCTCTCTCATAGTTATTACTATAATATAAATATTACTCAAATGATTAATTGGCTAGAAAGGGGGACCAAAAGACATATTTACCCTTTCACTAAAAATGAATAAAATATTTTCGCTAGTCTCCTAGCAATATTTTATCACTTTCAAACTTCCTTTTATCCCTCCCACATTGTGCATGTTTAGCTCACTCCTCTTTAATGCATGTTACAGGAATACATGATGTTGCTTATGTGCGTGAAGAATGACATAATGAGCTTGATCATGTGTTTCATGAGTAGTTGATGTACCTGACTTTGAAACTATGTTTTACTTGCTTTAGTAGTTGTTATATATGGTTTAGTACTTGTCTAGTTTGAAATATTTTTCAAGCCTAGCTTCTTTTGAAGTATCTATATGGTTGGTCATATTGGATCATGATCACAACTAGCTAGGCTTATGGCTTTTCATGTGTTTATATTCAATTATGTTTTGCTTATGAAAGTGTTGTCTACTTTTGCCCAAACGAATGTATGAATGTTTAGTATATTCCGCAAGAGAATGATGAAGTGATGTTGTATATGAATGATGCGAGCTTTTGGGAATGTATGTTGTGTATTCTTTGTTGTGTTGGTTGTTCATATTACGGGCGTAATAATATCTGTGTATCGTCGCGATCGGACTTGGTTTCCGAAGGACCGGGTTTGGTCGTGACAGTGAGCATTCTTGTACATATGAATCCTACAAAAGAAAATGAAAAGAAGAAAAATATAGCCCACCCACACTTAGCTGGGAATAAGGGAAACATATACATAATATAAAAGTATAAGGTTAATCATTCAGTTTAGTCTTTGACCAAAAAAAAAAATTATTCAGTTAGTTAAGTGCCCTGAACAATTAGAGTGTATTGGAGTGAATGATTTTGACAAGATTTTAAAATTTGAAATCAATTGGATGATTAAGGAACCATCAGATTTTGTACCTCTATTAAGATATTTTTTGAACATTCATGTTTTAGTGAATAGCATGTGATCATAAGGGAATCCACTTTACGATCTCATGTATTCTTATACTAAAAAGATGAAGGGCGTGTTCAGTTGGGTAGGTCTATCAACAGAGCATCCTAATAATATTTTCTTGTATAACTAATATTATCTGTGGCCTAATAACCAATTTCTTGTATAATTAACATTATAATACTGAACTCTAGGATTCACTTGTTCACATGTTTGTTTTTTTATCTTCTTAATTAGACTTGTGAATCGAAATATCTTTCATCTTCTTCAGTATTAAATGAAAACGTAAAAAACATGCAAACAAACCAAGTATGATGCATAAAAAAAGTTGTATAATGCCTTCAATTTGCATGTGGTAGAAAGAGGATTGAAAGTTTGGAAGTACTTGGTCACATCAGACATTGCAAATGGTAAGCAATTAAGCGGCAGTAATGTTAGATTAGCTAAAACAATAGGTAAATATAAATTATCAGGGTTAACAATTAATAATAAGAGCTGGGTTATAGGCCCACAACTATTAGTTTTGGACCAATATTAAAAAGTTATTATTTTCTTGAACAATATAATATATAAATATTTTGATTAATTTATTTTTTACTAAAATAATAATCGGGTTTTCTAGTTTCGGGTATTTTGTAGTTGCGATTACCAAATCCTATCGGATTATCTATCAGTAACCACTTACAAAAACCAAACCCTAATGGATACTCCATCGGTTTCATAAACATGTTTATAATTGGGTCGAATACCCATCGAATTCGAGTTTAAACTCTACCCGTTGTCATCCCTAGCAAAAGCCCAAGGAGAACACTGATTTTTTAGCAGTAGCATCAATAGACATTATGCTAATAGAGTTCTTTTGAACACTAGTTAGTTTTTCTCTTATTGCCACTGTTTTGATTTTCTGGTTGTTTGGTTCTTTGTGCCAATGTTGGTCTTGTTCATATGGCCAACGTTTGGCTAGGCATGGCTACTTTCACAATGTTTTTTCTTTCATTGTCTTTGTTTGTTGTTTGCGGTGCTTGATCGCTTCTTGGATTTTTTAGGTAGGGTCGACTTGTAGTTATCCTATTATGTTGTTTGTATGAACTCTTTGTATTTTTTTTTCCTTTCAGAATTCACAATTTTGCTTACTTTGCAAAAAAAAAAAATTATCTTCACATTGTAAATAATCAATCATCTACTTTCCCAGTATTGGTACAACCAATTTGTTTATATCTGAGGTAGTCTTATATTGCCAAGGGTTTACAAAACCCAGCGCATATGTATTCTTGATTAACAAAAACATGATATCAAGTCTATGCATGATTAATCAAATAATAGTTGACAACTTATAAAATATGAGACATAAATTGATTTGAATCCAAATATTATGTACAAAAAGTATTCTCACATATTATCACCTCGAATCACAGGTCTAATATGCCATAATATCAATTATAATTCAAAAAATTATATGAAAAATTAAGAATAAAAGAGTTACTTATTGAGTTTACCGAATCTTGATTCACCGGTATGACTTTGATTCAACTATGGCTTCTGGATTAGAATTACTGCCCTTGATTTGAGTGTTGAACTAAACTAAACATGACTACAACAATAAACAAAAATTGAAACAAAAACAACAAAACAACGAACTGACAAAATCAAAGAATATGTCTGAAATCTCTGTGTGTTGGAACAAACTCAGCGTGACAAATTTATAGGCAAAAGACTACCACCGCGATTGATCGCACGATTGATAATGCCTAGGACTGCGATCAATCGCAATCCTTTTTTTCCAAATGTATTTAGCACGCGTAATGATATTTTCTCAGACATTTTTGTCTACCATAAGTGCACCGGAGCGCAGGTAAGGTGCACTGGAGCACACGTCAGAGTGTGGTAGGTGAACTTCGACTTTGAATTTTGACTTTGACTATCCTGTTTGACTTTGACCAAGTTTGACTAGAGTTGATCAAGGTCATTTTCAAGGTTTTCAGTGTATTGAATTTGTTTTCATGCTTGGTTTGGCCAGAATCAATCTTGATTTGCCTGTTTCGAAGTTATTCCACCATTTTCTTTGAGTGTTGCTCCGAAAACTTTTCCAAATATTGGTATTTGATATCATTTTCGCTATTTCTCCTTAGAATCCTACATTGCATTAAATTTGTTAAAAATATACAATTAAGCTTATAATTATAATGCAATTGTACATGATTTAATGGGTTGAAATATGAAAAATATTGATTTATCACTCACTCTTCCATTTGAATCCACCAAGGATTTTTCTATACTCTTCTCTTTTACAAGGATTCACTCAATCCTATTCTAGAGCCCCAAGAGTTGTTTATTATAGAAAGATTTGAGTGTTTGAATGATAATACAATGAAGAACAAACAAGACTCATCAATGAGTAGATATTACAATTCAAATCTTTTGAATGCTCGATGGATTTACAAATTTAAGTTCAAGCTTGGTTTCATTTGATAAGGATATGAAATTTGAAACTTAGAGATGTTATAAATATGTTGGGAAAGTTTAGAAGAGTTATTTAATGAAATGAGATGGTTTGGAATTTATAGAGCATGTAAAAACAGTTTTTTAACGGCTATTTTTCAACTTTCTAACAAAGTCGGGTAAGCTACTCCCCTGGCATTACTTGTCCGGATTTTTCAGATCATTCTGGTTGAGTAAGTCGGGTGAGCTACTTGCTCGGCATTACTTGCGCGGCATTTCTAGAATATGCCTATTTCCGAAAATTTCACTCAAAATCTAACCTTTTGAAGGTAAAATATTTAGATACCTTATGAACACTTCTTCAAAAGAATTTTCAACATTTTTAACACATCAAAATATTTTATAAACTCTTGACAAACGATTAAAACCCATTTTTGTAGTCAAGAGTTTAAAACAAATTTTCAACCGAAAATTCAATCTTTTGAAGATAAATCATTTAAACATTTTAAGAGCATTTCTTCAAAAGATGTACTATCTCATTTAAGCTTTTAAAATCTTTTCAAAACTCTTGAGGAAAGATTTAAAAGCATTTTGGAGATTACCAAGAGTTTGAACCATATATATACAAATCTAAGGCAAACGATATTTTCAAGCCGCTACCCTTTATGTTGTCACGTTTCTATTCTTATGACTCCACTTTGTCTTCATGTCTTCATGTCTTAAAGTCTTGATTCTTGGAATATGATTTTATTTCTTCAACTTTTCAAGACTTCAATTTTTCATGCTTGTGGTGATCTTGATTATGTATACTTCAAATCTTCAATTTTATGTTATCTTCTTAATCTTGCATTTCTTCTTTAATTAACCACACTTTCCTCCTCTTGTAAGATTGTCTTCCTCTTTTAACACCAAGCATCCATACAATATTTTGGCTTTTATATTATTATATTAGTACAATATAATCCACACAAGCCAAAACATATAAGTTCAAAAATGACTCGAAGTGATATATATATTTAATGTATAAAAGCCAACAAGTGTGTGTTTAAGAATATATACATATTTAATTTCACACACTTGATAAATTCAATTATTCATACTTGCATTTCATATGACCAATACCATTTTCTTCTCTATGCAAGTTATTCACCCAATTTCAATATTTGGGTCAACTCAATATGCATATTTTAATCTCATGAGTCGTAAGTGTGAGTTTAATCATATAACCATATAAATACAATCACACTTGATAAATTCAATTTCCCTTGATTTGTTATCATCAAAATCATATATTTAGGCATAAGGCTAACAATCTTTCCATTTTTTATTATGACGAATCATTCTATGTTATAGCAACAATAATGCATCATTTAATCACATTATAGCAAGAATATGGAGTTTTTGAGACATGACTCTCCTTCACATTATGCATTCAATACACTATGTGCCAAGTGAATACAATTTGACCAATAAAGCATATATAGTGTCTTTGACTACTCCCCCTCAAATAATGCATATAACACATAATGTATATAAACAAGTTCAATCTCACATATTAATATGTTTGTTGTCATTAAAACCTTACAAATACCCTTGGGCAGTGATTGGTATGTGGGAATGAGTTGGGAATGGAATGACATTCTTAATTCTATTTTAATTCTCATGTTTGGTATGAGGGAATGAACTTGGGAATGTCATTCACAAGGGAATCCTATTCCCACATACATGGGAATAGCCATTCCAGACCAAATACATGGGAATGGCCCATTCCCATGTATTTGGAAATCAACTTGATTATCATACCCTTTATAAACAATTTGTTTAATTATTATTATTATGAAAATAATAATAATAATAAAATAATAATAAAAATAAAAAATAATAATAGTGATTAAATAATAATAATAATAATAATTAAAATAATAATAATATTATTATGAAAATAATAATAAAAATGATAATAATAATAATAAATAAAATAAAATAATAATAATGAAAACAAAAATAAATAATAATAATAATAATAATAATAATAATAATTAAAAATATAATATTATTATTATGAAAATAATAACAATTATTATTATTATAATAAAAAAATGATAATAATAATAATAAATAAATAAATAAATAAAATAATAAAAATAAAAATAAATAATAATAATAATAGTGATTAAATAATAATAATAATAATAATAATAATAATAATTATTATTATTATTATTATTAAAAATATAATAATATTTTGTTATTAATAATTATTATTATTTTTATTTATATTATTATTATTATTATTATTATTATTATTATTATTTATATTTATATTGTTTACGATTATGTTTATATTTATTCTTATTTTTAATACTATAATAATAAAAGGACAATTATGTCATATTATATAAGTCATTCGCATTACTACTCTTAATTCCTAGAGCATACCAAACATGTCATTCTCATTCCCAAGTTCATTACATTCCCAATTTCATTTCATTCATTGGTTCATTCCATTCTTGCCCAAATCCATTCCAATGTACCAATCGCTACCTTGGTATGAAACCTTAGGATTAACAGCCCCTTATAGGGAGGTTGTTGGAAGCCAAAAGTATGTTTTCATCCTCTATTTTGGCATGGATCTTGGAAATGGCCTAAGGCCTTTCTCTAATTGGTTCCCTACCCACCATTTTCCCCTACATGTAGGGAAGTTGTTAAGAAAAATGGTCTCCAACAGCTTTTCTATGGGATTCCCTGCCTACATTCAATTTCAGTATCTTCACATGTGGAGATATTGAAGCAATCCCCTAAACTTATCCCCAAAACCCATCTGCCTTTTAAAAAATAATATTAGTAATTAGAAATAGAATATCATCATAAAAAAATATCATAAACAATTAATAAATATACATAAAAAATTTAAAGTTATTGATAAAGTTTTTAAAATTAGAATAATATATTTAATTGGAATAAGGAAAGTTTTTGGAGTGAAACAAAAAATATGAAATTCTTAAAATAGGAAAATTATTGGAGTGAAACTGAAAGGGATTTCCCTGGAGTAAGAGACTTATTAAGTGTAAAAAAACTATTGAAGTGAAACTAAAATAGGAAATCTTTAAATGTAGAGAAATTATTTAAATTCTCTATATGTAAAGAAAAATATAATGAAACTATTAATTTTTTATTTTTTTCTACTAGGCAAGCGAAAGTGTGTATTTTATAAAGAAAATGTTTACAAGAGTTTATTATGAGAATATACAATGGACCCAAAGGTCAAGAGATAAGAAAGAAAAATGATCCTACATGCTTAATAAGAAGTAAAATTTAACATCTATCTCAAGTCAATATCAAAGGTAAAACTCTATTGATAAAATATCTATTTGTACTTATATTTAAAAAAGTTGTTTAACCTTGATCTTCACAAGCACGTCCTCTCGAATTTTCATGATGAGCTACTCTTCGATGAACACCTCATCTTTTAAGTTACAAACATTCCTCTCTATCCACGCATGGTAAATGAAAGCACTGATAAAATCAACTCGAACATATGGCCTAACTCACCCAAACATTCTTAGCATGATGTCTATGTATTTATGAAACCACCGAAAGCGCCTATAGTCATCTCCCATGAGAAGCCGTGTTCCTACAACCGCCAAACAAGGCTTACACCTTCTTTGGATAACACAAGGGAAACTAAAGAAATAAGAAGAAAGAAAATAAAGGAAAATAATTTTTTATTTGGATTTAAAAATAATAATAGAGGAAAGAAAATAAAACATTTTTTAATTCTATCTTTGGATAAGAAAATTAAATTGGAAAGGCAATGATAATATTAAATTAAAAATTGTTAAAAAATTTAAATAAAATATTACTTAAGTGTCATTTTTATATATTCATAACCATGAGGATAACAAAATGGAAAAATCAAGTAAAAAAGACTTTTCCTAACATTTCTTTCGCTCTGAAAATATTCTTAATTGGCAGGGATTTTATAAAATAAAAATAAAAATTTAGATTATTCTATTATAACTGGATGAATAGTTCATCACCATGGACGAACTTATATAGTGGCTAGCGGCGACTGCAGTTTTCACTAACTCTAAAAGCGGAGCTATTAATGAGAGAGTTAGACTGGTATTTTAAAAATATTTGTTTTAAAGTATTTTTAGCTTAAAAAATTAATATAACCCCTAGTGAAAAAAAAAATTTGTCCATATATAAATGTTTAATTTGTATTTTTAACAATTCTGAATCCGTTCCTATTCATCACTATTACATCTAATTTATAATGTCATAATAGTATATATAAGACTATCAAAACCCATTTCGTAATGTCTCTTTTAACTTTTTATCTCCTTTGAAAAGTCAATCCAAACGAGTAAAAAATCCAGTTATAGATTTGCGTACATTTATTACACCACTTTTACGAGAAAAAAAAATGCGGGCATCTTTCTTCGTACATTTACTAAAAAGTAAAAAAGAAAAGAGAGAAAAGCATTGACCGGACTTAAAATGGAAAAATGAAATCCAGTTATAGATTAGCGTGACGTCCAAATTCCACACCTGTCACTGATTCTAATTCTCATATTTTGTATTTTCTCACCTAAAAAACAATAGCTGAGAGCGGGAAGCTTTCAAAGCTTTCGAAAACTTCGCATTTACACCAAACCAAATTAAAAACAAAAAACAATAAAAAATAAATAAATAAGTAAATAATTAGAAATTGAAGAAAACAAAGAAATCAACAGTGAAGCAGCAGCAAAGTGACGATGACGAAACAAGACGACGTCGTTCAGATTGAGCTTCCTGCTCCTTCCGGCTGGAAAAAGAAGGTTCCAGAATTTTCTTCCCTTTCTCTCTCTCTCTCTCTCACACACACACACACACACACACACTCTCTGAAAGCACGCAGTTCGGAACGATGTCGTTTTGGTAATTATTTCTGTGTCGTAAATCTTTGTAATTATGCGTTGAATTTAATGAGGCGAGAGCATTTTTGTGAATTCTATGTGAATGTTGAGTAATTAATGCTGCTTTAGGTTTTTTTTTTTTAATTTTTTTTCCTGAATTTCGACTTAGAATTGCGGTTTTTTTTATTATTTTTTGGGGAAAAATGAACTAATTTCAATTAATTGAGAGGATTTTAGATAATTAATTAATTAATGCTGAAAATATGCAAATTTAGGAAATAAATAATTCGATTATATATATGTATATAGGTATGGCAAATTCATAATACATTTCCATAGTTTAGTTACTATTTCGTTTGTATGTTGATATTGATTTGATTTTGTTTTTCTTTTAGGAAGTTTTTAAAGAAATTGTTAGGAAACATTGCTATTTAGGAAATGAAAGAATAAAAGATAATTTAATGATCGGTATCTTGAGTTTTGGTCATTACATCTGCAGAAAACACACTAGAAAAATGCAGTTCGGAGCGTTCTTGTTTCTGCAATTATATGTGCAGAATTAAGTTTCTGTATCATAAATCTTTACGTCTTAAGGTTTTATGGAATTTTTGTGAATTGTGTGTAAATTTTGAGTAATTAATGCTGCTTAGGGTTTCTTTCTTTTTTTTTGTGAATTTGGACTTAGAATTGCTGTGGGTTATTATTTTTATGTTGAAATTGAATTAATTTGCTGAGAGGTGTTTAGATAATAAATTAATTACTTAATGCTGAAACTATGCAAATTTAGGAAATAAATATATATAAATATATTTGGCATATTCGTAGTACACGTCTATAGTGTAGTTCATTGATATGTTGATATGAAATTTTTTTTTTTTTCTTTTCAGGAAATTTAACTAGTAATTGTTTGTAACCTACAGTTTTCTGTTTAGGAATCAAAGAATAAAAGTTATTCCTTGATTTGATTCTCAAATTCTGCCTTTTTGTGGAATGTAAGATGTGTGGCGCTACTATGTGCCTTTTTGCTTTGTTTGTCTTTTTGTGCTTTTTCCGAGCCGTGTGGAATGGATATCGTGATCTTTGTTAGATACGATGTTTGTCGTATTTGTATTTGCGCTTTGTTGGCTGACTTGTGTAAAGTTTTGTTGTTGTGACATGGATTCCATGTTTGATTGGCTTGTTTCTTGTTTTTCTTACAGAGCATTAACTGTCATAAAGTCCCAAAATGTCTCTTTCGCATTCTGTTTGTTGAAATAACAATTTGTCGTTTTTTCATTCTGTCTTGCTCGACGTGCCTGTCATTCACTCAGTTTGGGGGAAAAAGATGTAGAATAAGAAATAAAAGGAAGAACAGTCTAGGTTTGTACCCTTGAGCAACCCAGCCTTTAATTCATTAAAATAAAAATCAGGCGAGATGAGGTAGAAGATTTCGCATATCTGATGGTTGATGTGCTTCTTCATCATGGTAGGGTAAGGTGGTGTTTGAAGGACAGATGATATAGTGTTTTGAATTCATTACTTGGTTAACAAAAAAGTGAGCTAAGATATAGGACGAGGATATGATTTCCTTATAATAAGGATTCTGGGCGTCTGGTGCTTTATTCTTCCCCATTTGTCTTCCTCATCTAGGACGTTTACATACACAATAACTTGCCTCAATTTACTGTGGAATGTGGACTTATCTATATAATACATGACATCTGTGTATTATGGTTTCAATTATGGTAGGTAATCTACAAAAACTTGCATAGATACCGTATTCTATCTGCTATTTTCCTCTGCCCCAATGCGGAAGTTAGATTTACATATGTAGTAGGTATTTAGTGATAAAGAATATGTGTTGTTGCATAGTTATACTAAAAGTTTAAGAGTGCTTTATCAATGAAGAGTTTGGATGATTAGTTGAAGTTCTCTTCCATTCCGGAGGGATCAGTTTAGTTAGCCCTGCCTTGTTAACTTTGGGCACAACTGCATTTCTTATACACACCAATATTGTAGTCATGAAGGAGGTTTTACAAACTTGTTATTTGTACCTGTTGTGGTTATACGAGGAGTTAGTTTTGGTGGTCAATCTACAAATATGTGATTTGCGCAACAACTCGTTCAAAGAGGTTTTTTGCTGAAAAATTGTCTGAATTGCTTTCTTTTGATGCGATCATCATGCTTACATTTAGCAGTTATGATCTGGGCATGAAACTATGAACGACAGAGAATTTAGTATGGTAAATGGAGGATAAATAACAAGGAGACAATATGATGTACATATAAAAGATTGAAGTTTGCAATGTGTTGATAGATGTGATATAGCTTTGCTTGTTTAATCTGATAAAAGTTGAAACTCGGTTTATCAAACCTTTGGAATTCCTGAAATTGCAACTCTAGGAGAATGATTTGATTCCTGAAATTTCTTATTCTGAAAAGGCATCCTTCCTATTTAGAGTTTTTTTCTATTTGAATTTGCTCAAAACTTTTGTTCTTTGCGGCTTTGCCTGCTTTGATTTAAATTTGTTTCACATGTTTCTCCTGCAATTCACTAAAAGGAAAGGAAATAAATCAAGTGAAAATGCTTGATGAGTTTCAGCAGATAATTGCGGGCACTTGACATCCTTTAAATGCATTTCTTACAGAATCTAGAATTTTATCCTCTACTATGTGACGTTTTGTAAAAATATTAATTTCTTTATTTGTCTTTAATTTTCCAGTACACTCCAAATAAAGGTGGAACCCCTCGGAGGAATGCCATAGTTTTCATAGCACCTACTGGGGAAGAGATTAAAAGTAAGAGACAACTGGATCAGTACCTTAAGGCTCATCCTGGAGGCCCTTCTGCCTCGGAATTTGACTGGGGTACAGGTAAGCTCACCTTGGAAACCCTTCTGCCTTGTAATTTGATTGGGGTACAGGGATGCGCAACCACACACTCCCCCCCCAAAACACACACACAATCTCTCTCTCTCTGCATGTGTATGTATGCAGATGCTGATAATTAAAACTTCATTAAGTAGATCATGGGCTTTTGAAATACAAATGTGACGCCAATTGAGTAAATCTAAACTTCTGTGGTCCTGAATAGGTGATACCCCTAGGCGTTCTGCACGGTTAAGTGAAAAATCAAAGGTGACAGAGTCACCAGAGAGTGAGACTCCAAAGAAGAAGCAGAGGAAATCCAGTTCAAAGAAAGGAGCAAAGGACAAGAGCGAGGGGGAGGGGGATGCTGCTGAAGGCAAGGAAGCTACTACAGAAGAATCTGAAGGGAGTCCAGAAGTTGAAATGGCAGATGGAGAGCATGCTGGAGGACGCGATGATGGAGAAATTACTACTAAGGAGGTTCAACCAGATGAAAGCAATGTTGACGATGCTCAGAAGAAACCAGATGAAATTATTACTAAGGAGGTTCAACCAGATGAAAGCAATGTTGACGATGCTCAGAAGAAACCAGATGAAATTACTACTAAGGAAGTTCAACCAGATGAAACCAATGTTGACGATGCTCAGAAGAAACCTGAGGGAGGGGAAACGGTTTCTGACATGCCACCAGGGAATGAAGATAATTTGGACGTAAAGCAAAAAACTGGAGAGAACAATGATGAGCTGAATGTGGAGGAGAAAACTGGAGAGACCAATGATGAGCAGAATGTTAAGAAAGATGATACTCAGGAAGCTGAGAATAAGCCTTCTGATGTGAAGGAAGAAAATGCTGATAGTAAATCATTGCCATCAACAGAGAAGGAAAGTAATGAGGTCGGAAGTGACCTGTTGAAGCCTGAATCTGCATCTGAGTTACCACTCCAGAACGCGGCTGCAGCTTCTGGCCCAGAAGCAGCGATTGTGAAAAATGCAAGTTCTGAGGCCGATGATGGGAAAGTTGGAGACTCTGGAGATGCTAAAGCGGGACAAGTGGAACATCCTCTCAAAGAGACTACTGAGAATAGTGCAGAAGCAGCGAAGGTTGATGACAACCTGAAGAACAGCCAAGAAGCTAATAATCCATCGGAGGATCACACAGTACCAACAGGAGACCAGGGAGCCTCAAGTTAATAATTCCAGTTATGTGCTAGGTTGTCGTTGTATTATCTTAGCCTCTAACTTTTCTTTCCAAAGTAGGTACTGGATCGAACAGGCTTGATGTGTTTTGCAAATGATCATTAGCAATTTGCACCAATTGACTGATCTTGATGTATGCCGAGTTGGCATCATCAGTTATGTAAGATATGTTGTCATGACTTTGCAGACTTTGCAGAATTAACTTGACGTAATAATAGGCTGTTGTAATTTCATTTCATTATTTCCTTCGGCTTCCTCTCTTGATTGCTGTTGTTGCTGGTTTTATTTGATTGCATCGTGAAGTTAAGGTGGGGCGGAAAGCTGATCTATTTGATGCTAGCTAATTCTTATCCTTGTTTACATTTATGGTTGCTCAGGCAAATAGTGAGGAAGAGGTCGGGGTATCGCCGGGAGCAGGGCTGATGGTGCTGTGGAACCTGGTGCGAAGCTTGTACGTGCGTTACCACTTTCAAGGTTAGAGACAGGCTAAAGAGTTCCATCAGCAAGTGGCTTTTTCTCCCTCGTTTCATCCAGTAGAATTTGCTAGCCTATTTTCTGCAGCATAATCTGCAGCAAGATTGCTGTTTGTTGCATGTTAAGTTCAGATTTGCATCCCCTCATAATGTTATATGTCATAACTGCGTGCAAAGTTCATCATCGTTGGGTTTGTTTTAACATTATGAGGGGATTCAAGTACGTTAAGCTCCTTTAGCGCTTGAAACAAGTTGAAACCAAATACTATTTTAGAATCTCAGAATTTACGAGTAATCCCCTAGTTGTGATTTCGGGCTCACAACTTTAGATTCAACATAGTGGGAATTAATAGTAAAAAAAAATTTCAAAAGTGATCATAATGCTCACACAGGCGAATGTAGGATTTTTTTAGTAGCGGTTATAATACGCAATTGAATACACATATATGAGTAATTTAGTAAGGACTAATTGTTTTTTCAGATTAAAAGTATGGATATTTGAGGTGAGGGGGGGGGGGGGGGGGAGAGATTAGAGGTTCTACTGTCCCATAATTAAATCTCCCTCTAACTGAAGTGAGTGGACTATCTGATATACATTAATACTATGTAAGTTAGATCTTTTGTTCGAAATTGTTGTCTCTTAGATTATGATGGCATTTTGCAGTTAATTATTTTTCCAAGATTAGTAGATACAAGTTAAGGTGTTCCAAGTGGTGAAGTGCACAACCTCAAAAGTCACAATTGAAGTTCTACCTTGGTTCGAAGGAGATGGCTTTAAACAATTGTAAACAAAGAAAAAATATTACCGGAGAAAGTCACGTGACTTTCAATTGTCAAGAGAATTGATCATAGTTAAGTTTAAATTTGATGATTGAGGTAATTATTGTTTGTTAAAGACGCTTAAATCTCTCACTAAATGCAGTTTATCCCAGAGAATTGATCGTAGTTAAAAAAAATTTCACTATTACTTAAGGAATAAATTCACCCAAAGTAACAAAAAGAGAATAATAAAACTCACTAAATGATGCTGAGATCCAAAATAGCTATATGCAAGCACCATTCGATTCTCAACCATTTTTTTTTTATTTTTGGTAGTTAAATTCGTAAAATCTTTTTTCTTTTGGTCATTTGCTAAATTCATCTAGACCAAATATAGTATTGATGTCCGATGAAGGACCATCATCTCATAGTTTTAATGATCACAGCTACCTATAATAGTTTACTACAAATATGCTAAAAGTTGTCATCTAGATTCTAGATTGCTTTTCATGGAAGACCCAATAATTCGTGGGAAATGAGAAATTAGCAAACAAAATCAAATGTGGAGCATTAGCCATATTTTACCTCTATCTCATGTGTAAGACTTTTATTAAGGGAACGGTCATTCAATTTTTGTACATATAAGTGGATTCTATCACATGTAAAATCTATTTTTATTTTACAACGGGATGGTCGTTTATCAAATTGAAAAATTTTTCCTATCTTATAAGCTATTATGAGTGCAGACTTACTTGCTGGGATTGGCCAATACACTCATATCCTTTCAATAGTATAACTATGACAGTTCTCAAGTGTTTGGTGAAGTTGTTGGTAGTGATTTATTGTAGTCAAAAATTTTAAATTTTTACGTATATATTCTCATTATAAAAATTATTTGGCCCTTAATTAATCTAAAGTATGCACTATAGTATGCTATTTTATTATGAGTTTATAGTTTTTCGTTAAAACGAAAAAAAGGAAAAAGTAGTGAAGTGTGGGCCCAGTAGAGGCAACGACCATGCCAACGACTCCCTTTTTAAACGACTATTTTCCATCCAACCATCAGCCAACATGATATTCTGCTGATGAACCCCCCACTAACAGTACGCTTTTTTTTTTTTTTCAACATAAATTTACCGACCAAAGCTATATTTAAGTAAAACGCAACTACAGCTTCCAATGCGTGTTTGTTAGAATGATTGGGTAGTAATTTTTTATAATTAAATATTTTAAATTTAAATTTTTATATTTTCGTTACAAATATTGTCTATTTTTTAACTAAATATATATATGGATTCCTGCTATAGCATGGATTTATACTCTTAGATCTAATAGTGTTTTTAAAGTAAATTCCTCCTCGTAAAAAAAAAAAGAAAAAAGACAAAAGTAGAACTTCGGATGCTTCTATTTACTCCTTTTACGAAGTAGTAGAAGAATCAGCAAATGGATCAACATCATTATAATCATCAACTTATTCTTCTTCTACTTGTACTTCAATTTGCCAACACTTTTTTACTACTAAATTAGAAAAGCAAGTAAGCAAGAAGAAACCAAGAAAATGGACACCAATTTCATCCTCAAGAAGATCAAGCTCCTCCGATCTCCCCCTGGTAGGCCTCACCCTTTTCTTTTTACAATATGTTTGTCTCTGTAATGTTCGGAGTAGTGTTTTATAAGTGAGTGTTGTGAGTTTAATCTCCCTGAGTCATGTTTTATCAGCTGATGTCCGGGTTTAAGTAATAACTTGGGCTCGTGTATTTGAGGGCCAAGATTATTATTTTTGACCAAATGAGTGTGTGTGTGTGTGTGTGTATGTGTGTGTGTGTGTGTGCTCTCGAATTGTGTATGTTATGAGGTATAAATAAAGATGTTTACTATTAAGAATCTTTTCTGAATTGTTTGTGAATTGTAATGTAGTAAATATGGAAGATCAAATCTGCTTAATTCTTTTGAATTGTTTTTAAGTCTGCTTAATGGGTGCTTCTGTGTTTGTCTTTATGTGTGTGTATCTCTGTGATGTATGCATGTATGTTATGAGGGGTATGTATATGCCACCATTGAGGATCTTGTCTGAGTATTTGTGATTCGTAATATAGTAAATTTGGAAGATCGAATCTGCTTAATAAAGGGGACTCTGGTACAAGAAGCTCTCGTTATGTGTAGAGTCTGTAAAGGATCGGACCAGTTTGGGGTCTGTTGATTATTTTCTTCAGTGGTAACCATTGGAGATGAGTTGTCAATGTTTTAGTATTATGATGCAGTTTGACATACTAATCAAGAAATTCATTTGTCTATCGAAATACCACGTAATTATGACTTTGTAGTAGCTAATTGATGTCAAAATAGACGTATCTTGCTATGATTTTCTTTAGGCTAAAGTGTTAAGAATGTTAAACAATGATAAACTGTCATTTACAGAATCTGGTAAGCTAAAAGAGTTGATTTGGATTGTGAAGTTCTTACAATTGAAATTTATTCAAATTTTGATTTTAATTACTATAGTTATTTCGTTATGTGGAGCATGTCGATGAAAACACAAATCTGAAGTTCTAAATGTTCAAGTAATTATGGTTCCTATGGCAGACGTTACTTTGTAGGCTAAACGAATTAAGATTCTGTATAGACCATCTGCAACTGTAATTCACTGTATTCGGAAACCAAAAGTAGTTAATTTGGAAATTTAATTTAACAAGAATTTCTTTTCTTTTCTGATAATAATTAATGATGATCAATAATTCTACCAAGCATTTGATGAAAATGAAACATAAGAAGATAGCAGATGTGACATTTTTATCTATTGGGATACAGGGTAACGAAAAGGAAAGAAAATGCAGATAAAAATACTTTTCCCTTTTTGGTTAAAAAATCTGGAAAAGGAAAAAGGAACTGCAAGAGGAATTATAGATCATGCTTGGAATCTTTGGTATTGGGATTGATTTTAGAAGGAGATCATATCAATGTTAAAGTTCATTAGCCAAATGTTCTGGAGTGGATCATCAGAAGTTTGGTTCTAAAGCATGCCATTTTCATGCCATTTTTTGAAGTCTATTACTATAATATACTAATTTAAGAATCAGAATCTCTGAGATTTAATCCATTTCAGATCCAGTATATTTCGTAAAACGCTTCTCATACAAGGATATTAAGAAGGCAACAGATGGATTCAGAAGAAGTATTGACAACTCTTGCAATGGGACTGCCTACAGAGCTATATTCCCAAATGGTCATGTTGCTACGGTGAAAGAATTCGAAGTTTCTGAAGAACACGATGATAATGCATTCTATGAAGAAGTACAACTCCTTGGCCACTTGCATCATCGCCACATTGTTGCTCTCTATGGGTTTTCAGATGGACACAAAAGGTCTGATCCTAAATTTACTATCTCTTTGACCAATATTTTCTGTTCATTATTGTTATAATTTTTTTGGCTTGAGAAAATAAGATTGTGTGCATCATTCGTAAGAATTGAACACTCCTGCAAGGCCTAATATTTGTGGAATTTTCCCGACGCTCAGATTAAGCAGCCTTTTTCTTTTAAATGCATGCCACCTTCAATTGCAGATATTCTGGCTCTCCTAACTGACATTCTTTTGCAATTTTTGTGGTTCTCCTACCAACTGATAGAGGAGTTCGCTCAAAGAATGAAGATGATAAATTGCATCTCGACCTTGTTTCTTGTCATAGTGTTTGTACATCTCTCACATAGTGTCACGGAAATCAGATATCATTTATAGGCCATTAATATGTTTTATCTTCATATTTCATCACTATAGTGTACAGTGATGTATATGAGATGTATTTAAATGAAAATAGTCTTTGCTTCTATTTGTGCATTGCGAGAAACAATTCTGGTACTATAGTAAATACTCACACTAGGATTTTATACAGTTGCTTGAAATGTGAAAGCACTAAAAAGAAGGTGTCTTCAGCTTCTGACTAGTCTATATATGTAGAGTCCAATAAAGGACGATCAGCAAAACTTCCTCCCCGGAGTATCACAGCAACATATATCTCGATATCTGGATTTCAAAACTTCTCATGGCATGAAAAATGGCACGAATGTGTTTCGTATATGAGCCATCTTTTAAGTTTCTGCCACTCGTATGTATAATCAAGAACTAAAAGGTACTTACCAAAATCAGGTTCTCTTACTTGGAAACATGAAAAGAAGAGGGCTTCGGATGCAATAAAAAGATAAAACAGAAAAAGACACTGGCTATTTGTAAAAGTTGTTTGTTGATATCTTCAAAAATTCTGTCTTTCTTGATTTTGTCAATCTTTATCCTATCTACGAGTGTCAACTAGGTCTGCCAAAACTTCTATGTTCGTTATTAACTCGGAAAAGTTCAGTATTTTATAGTTTCCTCATGCTCTCTTAGGTTCTTAGTCTTTGAGAATATGGAAAGAGGAAGCCTGAAGGAGCATCTGTCTGGTAACTTCTCAACAACTCTTCGAAAGTTTCCCCCAGTTGACTTTGCAGTAAACATCTGACTTCTTTCAGATCCACTGAAGACTCCCCTGAATTGGAGAACGAGGTTACAGATAGCTATCAGCGTAGCAGCTGCATTGGTAAGTTCTTTTTTCAGATACAAATTTGCCTAAGAATATGTCAATCATGAGAACTGTTATATACTTATTTGTTTTATTGGGAAAAAGGTGATGCATGTAGTGGATAAAACCTGGCCTACCCCATTTTTCTGATAGTAGATTGGGTTTGAATTAATTTGAGCCTCCGTGGCAATAACTCCAACTTGAGCCACGCAAGTTTGGGGATCCTTGTAATAACCTTCCGTTATCCTTGCCAGAAGGGGACCCTTATCACATACAGAAGCTTGTCTCGAACACTATCATCTCAAATCTTCTCTACCCACATTTCCACAATCATTGCTCTCTCCACCCTCCTCTAACCATCTATGTGTTCTAGACAAGAGCGAGTTGCTAGTGACTCACATAAAAGATAAATGGATTTGGGGCTTTGGAACCGAAATCCTGATTGTAGATTCGATGTCTACAGTGCAACTTCTGTAGCTTATTGCTCCTGTTAAGCTGAATCTATAGACAAAAAGTAAAAATGTAAAGAGAGTGAGTAATGTAAGACAATGGGCAGGCTAAATGTCTTTATAATCAACTGTTCTCCTCCTTGTTTTATCTCTACCGCTATTGCTAATTAGTGTTCCCAGGTAATTACTAACTGCTCAGCATCAATTGCAATTGGGATCAGCTCTTTCATATTGGACATAGTATACACGTTCCAGAAAAATTATTAGCCGAGAAAATTCCAGCACAGAGATATCCCCCGATAAGGAACCATAGTTGATTAAATGAACTAATGGAATATATTTATATTATGACGTTGTTTCAAGACCAATTGAGGTTGCTGGTTTACATAAGACATGCAATGTTTAAGAAGAAAAAAGCATGTAAATATATGGAAATTTTCAAGAATCATAATCAACTTCATTTCTTTCAATGAAAAAATTACAGGGCAGATCTCACTTGTTTCTTCTAGTGTATGTGTTCACAAGATCCTCCCAACCTAGAAAGCTCTTTGTCTTCACTTATTTTTCAGTCATATCTTTTTGCCTTCAGAAATCCTTTAACTATGGGGAAAAAAGAGATAGAAAAACTTTCTAAACCTGCAACTCCTAGAGTGTATGTATGAGTGCTATGAGTACCTTGCAAACTGTATTTAACTTTGTCTCAGCAGCCACAGTATTCTGGTACCAAGTTATGCCTTACTGTTAAAGCTAATGACAGGTCGTGAGAATCTTTGATATCTCCAATCTGATTGTTTATCTGATTTTCTATAATTTAAGAACCTCATATAATTTGTAAACTTGTGTAAGCCAGATTAGACAAACATGCAGGTAAACTTGTCATCTGCAAGGAAATGATTAAGTGGTTGACAGTTGATTACTAGCCTTAGCTTTTCCCGAGCTAGTCATCTGAACTCTAAATCAGAGAACAAGAGAGCACATGGTGATTCGTTTTAATAACAAAAGGTCAAAAAAATTAGCTATGCACTAACCAGAACGAAATGGCAGAAAAATATTCAGCTAGAAGGACTTTCTCATGTCAAAAAATTGGCTTTGGACTTGGTCTTCTGAAGCATTAATCTGACTAACAGCTTCCATTTCAATATTAATATAGTTTAGGTGCATGATGCTTTATCTCAAAGGTTCCAATTTCTTACAAAGCATCTTCCCCTGTGAACTATTTCATGCAGGAATATTTGCATTTCTTTTGTGATCCTCCAGTGTATCACGTCTCCATTAATTCTAGTACTATCCTCTTAGATGAGAACTTCACTGCAAAGGTAAGAATACTTCTCTCTTTGTGTTTCATTTAACTGCATATTTGATGGGTAGAAAAGATGAGTTTCAAATAAAAACTTCATTTTGCTGTCTTTAAGCCAAAGGCTACAACGATTTTAACCTTGTGGATTGTTGCAGCTTTCTGATATCAGTCTTCTGTGTGCATCTGCAAACCATGATACAATGCCAAACTCTTTGTGTTCGAGAGGTAAAACTTTTTTTTTATACCGTGCAAAATCTAGTTTATGAATTTACGAGTCCTTTTCATTGCAGAATGCACAAGTCAAATGTGCAAAAACATGATCTTTCAGCTTGGCTTGCTCATCCTCGAGCTAATAACTGGTCAATGCTCAGGAAATGGAGGCGTGGACTTAATCGAGTGGGTTCAGCAGTCTGGCCTCCATAAATCTATACATAAGATGATCGATCCAGATCTTGGAAACGACTACGATTCCAGAGAGCTTAGGGGCCTTTTAGCTGTAGCAAGATTATGTATCGTATCCATTGATAAGCCAAGAATATATACTCCACAGATATTACGGTATCTCCAGAAGAAAATAAGCATTGCATAAAACCTGCATTAACGCGTTACTTGTGTTATACATGAAATTCACATGATTGAAAAGAATTGGGGCGCATTTGCTCCATGTATAGCCAATAAAATACACTTCATAGATAGCAGAATTTCTCTTGAAGAAGGTAGGCCTTGTACGAGTCATGGATTCATGACCCAAATCTTCCTTATGAAACTCGCATTTCAGACACGGATTGAGCTACATTTTGCTGCTGAACTTGTTCTTTCCCTCTCATTTTCCAGTGTTTGGAAGTTTATCTTTTGTTTGACCTCCTATGTTTTCTCTGACTTGTTTGGAAATTGTTGTGCATCTCTCTTGAGAAATCTGGAATTGAGATATAGTAATCCCTGCCATCTTCTTCCCTTTTTTTGGTAGAATGGAGGTCAAATCCAGTGATTTGAACTCAAAATCTTTGAATACAACAGAACATTATTTAATCATTTTACTCAACTCTTATCTGACCACCAATGTTGGTAGTATGTTCAGAGGGTGTACGGTGACTTGGTGTCTCATCGTTTCCTTGCTTGGCCTCTGTTGGAGATATAGGGAGGCCCTTCCAACTTTTGGAGTGAGATCCAATGTCTTGTTTCGAGCTAGCATGTATGCAGTATGCTTTTAGATCTCCTTAATCTCTGCCGCTGGACAATTTTCAAAAGAATTTTAACTTTTGAAGTGTAAACCTAACTACTAACTATTTCACTTATGTTGAGCAATATTAGACTTTTTAAACTTTTGAGAGTAACATTTGACATTAAAAAATATAAGAAACATATTTGAAAAAGCTTTTCTCCATTATGTAAAAACCACTTCGCAAAAATCATTTTTTAAACTCAGCTTATTAAAAGCTAGACCAAATAGACTTAGATAGGACGGAAACGTCTCTCATTTGGAATATTGGCCTCTCAGAAGTATGTGCACTCCCTACTGGAATCATATCTTCAACAAATTCTACCAACAAAGGCTATATAAACTGCAAAGCTGCCATTATCATGCTCCCATCAAACAAAAGAACACTTCATTGAAGCACAAAAGCTTTATGAACAGGACAAAGGAAACTAAAATGAGTAAAAATTCATATTGCAGTACCAAAGTGACAACACAACGATAAAATATATAATTACTCTATAAATGAAAGGCCCAAAATTCTCACAAAACTTAAATATATATTTGCGCTAGAATGGCAGCAGTTCATTGTGATTTATAAAGCTTGACATGTTACCACAGACACAGACACAGACACAGACACCACTCGCAGAAACCAAATGCGCATTAGATGCGCGTTTGCAAACAGGTTCTTCCATGTCAAACTCCCTCTCGATTAGCTTTAACTAGGGAAGTCAATCCTAAGTTATCACTGTTGAGCACATTGCACCCTTTGGGCACCACCATGCATATCTTCATCCTCGTCGTAGGCCTCTTGTTGTGCCTGGGCTTGCTTCCTCCGCATCTCCTCCTCAATGTTAACATCGTGCAGAGTGGTTTCCTCACACTCGTCTAACTCCATGTCTGTTAGTTGTGATTGAGGCTTAGGAGGAAGGATTGCCTCGAGTGCCTTCACCTGTTCTGGACTCAAAGAATCTGGGAACTCGACAGTGAAATGTATGTACAGTTTACCCCTCATGAATGGCCTCTGGTACATCGGCATTCCTTCATCATCGATTGCCTTAAATTGATCTGCAAGTGTTTTTGTAAATGGGATAAACTCGAGTTATATGACAGAGGTTACTAAAACTGATATAAATTGGAATATGAACGGACAGAATAAACTACTGCTTACCAGGTTTAATAACTTCTCCTGGTTTTGATTTGATAAGGAGTTGCCTTCCGTCAAGGTGAGTCAGTATGAACTGGAAGCCACACAACGCCTCAGTAAGAGACAATGTGTGCTCTAAAAAGAGATCATCGCCCTTTCTTTTGAACTTGGGGTGTTCTTTCTGCTGAAGGACAAAAACTATATCTCCTGTTACCGTGTCAGGCTGCAATACGATGCAGAATGAAGTTAGCATCCTGAAGAATCCTTGAAGTGTATAAAATCAAATCAACTAAGAATCATCATCTTACCGCTTCATCAGCCTCTCCAGGGAACGTAATCTTCTGCCCGTGTTGCATGCCCTTCTCAACAACAACCTCCAGTACTTTCTTCTCCTGGATCACCTTTTCACCCTTACACTGTGGGCAGCGATCCCTGTCGCTGATAGTCTCTCCAGTTCCCTTACATTCATTGCATGCGTGCTGCATCTGCTGGATCATACCTGGACCGAGTTGCCTAATTGTAACCTTCATACCAGTACCTTGGCAACCAGAGCACTTCATTGAAGCACCGGATTTTGATCCTTTGCTGCAATATACGGCAAAGCAATACAACACCCAATCAGCATTTCTTTTTCATTAAGAAAAGGAGATATGAAAAACCAGGCCCGATAACACTTACCCACTACACTTTGAACATATGACATTACGAGAAAGAGATAGCTTCTTGGTTGTCCCGCTGAATACGTCTTCCAATGACACTTTTAGAGGGTGGACCACATCCTCACCCCTCCTCTGCCTACGTCCTCTGCTGCTACCACCTGTATGATAAACAAGGCCATTCTCTCATCATAAAACTGCTTTGCAATCATCTCTAATCAATTAACAGACCGAAAATGAAACGTAACTTAATTCATTGAACACAACACAGCTTAAATGAAAAGTTGGTCAGGATATCTCACCTCCAAATGGACTTCCACCAAAGAAGGATGAGAAAATATCGAATGGGTCATGCATGCCAGCGCCACCGCCACCCATTCCTTCCTTGAGTGCATCTTCACCATACTGATCATATATCTCGCGTTTTTCTGGATTGCTCAAAACCTCATAAGCCTGAGCAAGCTCCTTGAACTGCAGAATACCATTTCCCATCAAATTTCAAAGTCACAAGTTAGCTAGATGATTGTAAAACAATCTAAACACTCACTCATTTCTCTCACATATCAAATATCAGCTCCAACACTCGGAAATTGAGAAACTTGTTTTCCTAAGACTACGGGAAGCCTCAAAAACCCTCTCTCAACGACTTATTTGCACCCATCTAATACCAGCTATATTTGGCAACTACATGATTGTCAAATGATCAATCACTATGGCAATACTCATCGCGCACAATTAAGATGATTATACAGACAAAACATTAGCGATAATTTAGTTAATATCATTCAGCATACAACTACTGAACCAATTACCGGAGTACTAATACTAAACTTCATACGACTCAACTTCCACCGATCACTTATTTCATAACTAACAAGAGCACAAAACCAAATGCACACCTATGTTGTCTAATAATCCCATCTAATCTGATAAAAAAACCACAATTCCCTCACGTCGACACTCTCCTTTTAATTTGATTCCTTAAACAAATACAACATCACAAAGCGCCAATTTAACAATGTAATATAAATGCATTAAACGCTGCAAAAAATCAACAGAAAAAGTCATTTTAAAAAAATGGTATCCAATTAATTGTCCTTAAATTAAAGAATAAGAAAGAGCAAAATCCCAGAAAATTAAAAACCAGAAGATTAAAAAAAAAAAAAAAAAGTAAAAGATCCATCTTCATTTCACCTATCAATTGAGCAGCCAAACTACAACAATTCACAAAACAAATCAAAGAAAATCAGATAATTAAAGACCCAATAAGCCTAAGAAAAAGCCAAAAATAATGAAGCATCAATGAAAAGCTTTCAAGAAAAAAAATTAAGGGAAAAAATCACAAAGATCCAATCTTTATTTCACCCATCAATTGAGCAGCTAAAACAAAGCAACCCCACAAAAATAAATCCAAAAAAAATAAGATTTCTGAAGACCCAATAAGCCCAAAAAAAAAAAAGCCAAGAAATTAAGCCTAAAACAAAAATTCCTAAAAAATAAAAAAAGATCCAATCTTTACTTCACATGTCAATTGAGCAGCTAAAACAAAAGAAACCTACAAAAATAAATCCAAGAAAATCATATATTTAAACACCCAATTAGCAAAAAATTCTAGAAAACAAAGCAAAAAGCAAAAAAAAAAAAAATCCAAGAGAAAAAAATAATTTACCTTTTCAGGGTCACCACCCTTATCAGGATGGTTTTTAATGGCAGCTTTCTTGTAAGCTTTCTTGATCTCATCTTCAGTTGCTTTCTTTGACACACCTAAAATCTCATAGTACTTTGTGTTATCACTCTTCTTTGGTCCCCTCCCAAACATCTTCTTCTTCAAATTTTAACGTTTGTGTTTCTGTGCGTGTGTGGTGTGTGTGATGAGAATGCAGGCAGGTGAAGCAAAGAACAGATGCACACTTTCAAGCAGAATGTGTGGAAAAGGGATGTGTATATATATGGTGTAGGGGGTGTGTGTTTAGTTAAAGGGAATGGACGGATGAGATTGAGTCCTGATGTTGGTGGAAGGTAATTTGACCGTTGGATTCAAGAAAATATATGGTGGTTTCTAGAATTCTCTGTCCCGCATTCGTGGAAATGGGGGTGTGAAAGGAGATGGACGGTTCAGATTTGAGTTCTAGAGGGTTCTAACTTTGTAATGGTGTCAGAGATTTGATTTGTAATTGGTCAACTAAGAAGAGTAAAATCTGTTGAGTTTTGTTTTTTATTATTATTATTATTTTTTTGGTGAGAAATGTTTAAGAAAAAGTCCATTATTGTAATAACAGAATATGATATTTTACAGTATATTATCATTGAATTTGTGAGATTTATAGTCAGAGCTATGCTAATTTGTATTTTTGATTTATTCTTTTAATTGGAATATTTTTTTTTTTTTGTCAGTTTGTTTTATAAGTACGAAAAAGATAAACATCTTTAAGTATAAGTGTATATAATTCTAAGGGAAATGAGCTAAACCAAAGCAAGGGGAGGGACCCAATCCGAATTATACGAGCAACTCAATCTGTTATTTAATTAGCCGACTTAGGGATATATCAGAAGGAGTAACCAGAGATGATAAATAAAAAAGATAAAGAATTGTGGATAATAGAGGAAATTCTCCGATCACAATGAGTAACCCCTAATAATTGGAATGATCACTACATATTGGCAAGGATGCATTTTAGCTCCGTTTTTGTTTTTGCTCCAATGGGATGTAATGTATAGAAATCCTTCATTTGTTCCTCTTTCGTTTGAAGCAATAAGGATAGGATAACATTGCGTAAATATTCACTTATGTCTATACATGTTATGACAAATAAAAAAATATATAAAAAAAAAAGATAGGAGGTTTAAAATTAGTGAAGAAAAAAGAGTAATAGATTCCTTAAAATGGAAAAAACGAGTGATATTTCTCTATTAGAAAAGTTAAATTAAGGTGGCAATTGATATATTGAAATGATTTTGGATACGGAATTAATGAGTTAAGAAATAAAATGATCATGGGAATGAAATGAACTTGGGAAGAGGTATGTCATGCAGATATGCTATAAGAATGAAGATAGAAATAAATATATTGATTCCAAACTATGTTAGTTAGTCAATATAAGGGAATAACTTATATAAAATGATAAGAATGTCTTTCTTTGCTATAGATATATTCTGGTCTTAAGAATAAAAATAAGCATTGTATTAATAATCCTCAACATTATTATTATTATTATTAATCAAGTTGTCAATTTTGACTCAGGATCTAATTTAAATCCTTCAACTTTAGGGGCAGGTTGAAAACCTGTTTTCTTATTTTGAGAAGAAGATGTTTCTCATATCTTAAGTTTTCCTGTATCATGGAGTTTTACTATTGGAGGTTTTTGCTTCAAGCAATCTAATTTCTGATTAACTAATCCTTCAAGATGTCAAACAGATCTTCTGCCAGCACATCTTAAGCGGATGGGATGTCCTCATTAGGATCTTGGGATTCTCCTGCCAAACACCCATAGGCATTAGTAGACCTCATCGAGGTATCCTCTGATGTAGAGTCAGTATCAACTGCACTTTTAAAATGTCTGAGGAAATCTTCATTGACTTCATCCAGATATGAGGCCATTACTTCTTCATGGGAACTAATCTGTTTCCTCATTTGGATTTTTCGTAACACATGAGAGAAAGGAGATTCTTTTTTCTTGAGCCTTCTTCTTTGTTTGCTCCAGCTAGTCCTGATAGAGAGTTATCGTCTGGAAAATTTCATTGATATTGGGTTGGCCATAAGGTTTCTTTGTCTCTGGATCATTTTTCAAGAGTTTTGCCCAAAATTTGGAAAGAAATTTTATTTTTAAACAAAACAATTTTTCTTTATTCATCTCCGCGACAGGGATCCATTTTCATATTCACGGGATACCAAATTCCATAAAGAAAAATAAAGAGATTGATCCTTCAATATAAAGATCAGGATCATTTCTTATATGTGGGCATATTGCTAACCACTCAGTAAAAAGTCCTCTATAAGGATCGGGGAAAATTTTGACCGGAAGTCCAAAACTTTTCCATCATTGATGGATCCAGGGAGGATACCTGTGGTTTTGAAAAATTTCAGGATTGAATTTTATAAACCAATAATATTTATGTTGAGGGTTTTCATAAAGGAAAACTTTGGAAAATGCTTCCACATAATCCCAATAATTAAAATGATAAGTATTCTTATCCAGAATAAATGTCTTTCATTTAAAGTACTAATTTCTCATTCATTTGGAGAAATAATTTTCTTAATATAAATTTTACTATAAGTATAAATCGGAAGAGTATTATTCTTCTTGAAATGTTCAATATCACATGAATTGTGACCTGTAAAAATGATTCAAAATAAACCCTGAACTTATAATAAAGTACAGAAAACATAAAATTAGTTAAATATCGTTCCGTAAGGTACCAATGATCATTAATCCATTGCTTATCAGTATTATCGAGAAGTAGAATAACTTCTTCATGATTAGATATTTCAAAAGAGTCATCAGACTCTTCATGTTCAACTGCATGAGCATATGATGATGATTGGGTAGCAGTATTACCACTAGCTTCAATAACCTTTTTGATTTTATCAAAATCAGGATGTGATGGATCAATAGTGATCCCACCAAGATTAAATATTTTTTTCCCTACAATGACCCTATTAGGATCAAGGTGCCTTCCTCTTCCCCTTCCCCTATTAGGGTTAGAGTAACCTCCCCCAGTGGGGAACATCCTACAAAAATTTACGGGTAAGAAAATCAGGTTGAGAATTATTATTCCCTTTAATATAATCAATATCAAAATCAAAAGGTACAAGATTAGCTTGCCATCTAGCAAACATCTATTTGGAAACATCATGTTTAAAATCTTTAATAAACATATATTTTGCTGCTTGGCAATCTGTTTTTATTAAAACTTTTGACAATATAAATCATCTTGGAATTTTAACACACATTTAACAATCAAAAGAATTTATTTCACAATAGTTGCATATTTTTGTTGACTATTATTCCATTTTCCTGAATGAAATCGAACAAGATATTCTTGTTTTGTTTGAGAATGAATTTGTTTTAAAATTCCTCCAAAACCAATATCTGAAGCATCTGTCTCAACAATTTTATCCCATGTGGGATTTGTAAGCATTAAACAGGGTAAATTTTTTACCTTGGATTTAATGATCTTTATTTTTTCAGTGTGGACATCTGTCCATGGTCCTGGTTTTTTCTTAAGTCTATCATATAATATAACAGTATCAAAAGCAAGATTTTTGTAATATGGTAAAATATAATTTAGACTACCAAAAAATCTCTGTAACTGAGTTTTATCAATTATTTGATCAAAAAATTTAGAAGCAAATTCAATACTTCTATTAATAGGAATAATTTTCCCTTTTTCAATATTATGACCAAGAAATCTTACTTTAGTCTGAAATAAAAGCATTTTTGGTTTTGAAATAACAAGACCATTTTGTATAACAATCTTCTTGAATATATCAAGATGCTTAAAATGTTGTTGAATGTCTTTAGAAAAGACTAAGATATCATCGATACAAACAATGATAAAATCATTGAAAGGAATGAATATATCATTCATAATATTCTGAAATTCAGAAGGGGCATTTTTTAATCCAAATGGCATAACATTCCATTCATAATGTCCAATCGGGACAGCAAAAGCAATTTTATATCTGTCTTTTTCATGAATCTGTATCTGCTAATAACCAGATTTTAAGTCAAATTTAGAAAATATGAGTGCATTATGCAATCTATCTAAGAGATCTTTTTTATTAGGAATAGGATACCTAATCCATTTTAACACTTTATTAAGTGGCTTGCAATTGATAACAAGTCTTGGAACACCTCTTTCTTGTTCCACATGTTTATTAATATAAAAAGCAGTACAACTCTATGGGAGTATGATTTTCTAATAAGTCGCTTATTCATAAGATTAGTTATCTCATTTTTACATAAATCAAGATATTCTTGATTCATTTGCAAGGACGAGCCTTAGTAGGAATAGTTTTTTTCATTAAAATCCATATCATATGGTAAAAAAATTATATGCTTCTTCCTATCCCAAAAAGCATTAGGGTGATCATTACAAATTTGTAAAGAGAATTCATGATTAAGATTTTTAATCTTATCCTGTAATTTAAAATTTTTCAACATACTATCAATATTATTAATTTTCATTTCATGTTTTAAGAAATTTAAATGTGATTCTTTAGCTTTCATCAGATTAGCTATTTGACCTAGGATTTTTTCTCTAGGTTCAGTTATAAAACGAAATAGCACAGGTACTTTATTATATGTGCCTGTTAGTCCATGATTATCTATACCTAATATAGGCATAATTTCATTTATAAAAAGAGTGCCTAAAATTATAGGACATGTCATGCTTTCAATCAAAAGAAAACTAGTAGATATACAAACTTTTTCATAGCATATAAATGCTTGAGGTAACTTATATTTAACCCTTAATCTTTCTCCTGATGCAGAAGAAATGGAATGAGCCGTTTTCTCAAAATACTGAGTAGGAATTAATCCTTCCTGTATGCAATGAAGATCAGCACCAGAATCAATTAAGGCGATCATATCTTTAATCATATGATTAGGTTGAATCAATAAATTTATTCTAACTAGCCATTTTTGTGTTGTAATGACCTTCAAAATATTAAGAAGGTTTAAATCTACCATAGCATCTGGTAAAGTATTAGAAGAGCTAGGTTCATTATGAACAAACATATCAATCTATTCTTTAATCAATTGATTTTCCTGTCTAAGATCATTGATTTGACTTTGAAATTTATTCACTTCATGTTTTAATTTGTGATGAGTGATAGAAGTATTTATCCCTTTTTTATCACTTAATTGACTAATAACGTCTTTAATATTATAACCTTGTTTTGAACTTAAAACTTTTTCAATGGGTTTTTCAACAAAATTTTCTTTGGAATAATGCTCTAAAATTTTTTATTTTAAAGAGTCATCTTTGATATCTTCTAACAATTTTAAGACATCTAACCATTTATCAGCAGTAATCATATTAACACGTAAATCATCAAATTGAGATAATATCTTATAATATTTTTCATCAATAGTATTGATTTTACAATCACATGGAGGAGAATCCTCCTTAGAAGATATATGGTTCATTTCATCAGAAGAAGATTCTTCTATTTCTGAGCTATCTAAGCTAAAACTAGATAAATTATCAATATCAACAAATAATTTTGCCAATTGGTCTTTAGTTTGATCATCAAGATCTAAAGGTGCAAATAGCTAATCTGATGAAAGCTAAGGAATCACATTTAAATTTCTTAAAACATGAAATGAAAATTAATAATATTGATAGTATCTATCTTTTTCATGAATCTGTATCTACCAATAACCAGATTTGCGATGAAAAAATCCTAGGTCAAATAGCTAATCTGATGAAAGCTAAAGAATTACATTTAAATTTCTTAAAACATGAAATGAAAATTAATAATATTGATAGTATGTTGAAAAATTCTAAATTACAGGATAAGATTAAAAATCGTATTCATGAATTCTCTTTACAAATTTGTAATGATCACCCTAATGCTTTTTGGGATAGGAAGAAGCATATAATTTTTTTACCATATGATATGGATTTTAATGAAAAAACTATTCCTACTAAGGCTTGTCCTTGTCAAATGAATCAAGAATATCTTGATTTATGTAAAAATGAGATAGCTAATCTTACGAATAAGCGACTTATTGAAAAATCATACTCCCCATGGAGTTGTACTGCTTTTTATGTTAATAAACATGTGGAACAAGAAAGAGGTGTTCCAAGAGTTGTTATCAATTACAAGCCACTTAATAAAGTATTAAAATGGATTAGTTATCCTATTCCTAATAAAAAAGATCTCTTAGATAGATTGCATAATGCACTCATATTTTCTAAATTTGACTTAAAATCTGGTTATTGGCAGATACATATTCATGAAAAAGACAGATATAAAACTACTTTTGTTGTCCCGATTGGACATTATGAATGGGATGTTATGCCATTTGGATTAAAAAATGCCCCTTCTGAATTTCAGAAAATTATGAATGATATATTCATTCCTTTTAGTGATTTTATCATTGTTTATATCGATGATATCTTGGTCTTTTCCAAAGACATTCAACAGCATTTTAAGCATCTTGATATATTCAAGAAGATTGTTATACAAAATGATTTTGTTATTTCAAAACCAAAAATGCTTTTATTTCAGACTAAAGTAAGATTTATTGGTCATAATATTGAAAAAGGGAAAATTATTCCTATTAATAGAAATATTGAATTTGCTTCTAAATTTTCTGATCAAATAACTGATAAAACTCAATAACTGAGATTTCTTGGTAGTCTAAATTATATTTTACCATATTATAAAAATCTTGCTTTTGATACTGCTATCTTATATGATAAGACTTAAGAAAAAACCAGGACCATGGACAGATGTCCACACTGAAAAAATAAAGATCATTAAATCCAAGGTAAAAAATTTACCCTGTTTAATGCTTGCAAATCCCACATAGAATAAAATTGTTGAGAAAGATGCCTCAGATATTGGTTTTGGAGGAATTTTAAAACAAATTCATCATCAAACAAAGCCAGAATATCTTGTTCGATTTCATTCAGGAAAATGGAATAATAGTCAACAAAAATATACAACTATTGCGAAAGAAATTCTTTCGATTGTTAAATGTATGTTAAAATTTCAAGATGATTTATATTGTCAAAAGTTTTTAACAAAAACAGATTGCCAAGCAGCAAAATATATGTTTAATAAAGATTTTAAACAGGATGTTTCCAAACATATTTAGCGAAGAAAAAAGAGTAGTAGATTCCTTAAGATGGAAAAAACGAGTGATATTTCTCTATTAGAAAAGTTGAATTAAGGTGGCAATTGATCTATTGAAATAATTTTGGATACGAATTGAATGAGTTAAGAAATAAAATGATCATGGGAATGAAATGAACTTGGGAAGAGGTATGTCATGCTAGATATGCTATAAGAATAAAGATAGAAATAAATATATTGATTCCAAACTATGTTAGTTAGTCAATATAAGGGAATAACTTATATAAAATGATAAGAATGTCTTTCGTTGCTATAGATATATTCTGGTTTTAATAATAAAAATAAGCATTGTATTAATAATCCTCAACATTATTATTATTATTATTATTATTATTATTATTATTATTATTATTATTATTATAATTATAATTAATAAATAAAATTAATATATAATAATAATAATGTTATTTGTATAGGGTGTAAATTTTTTTAAGGGTATTTTGGCCACTTGAATAATAAGTTTATTCCAAAACATATGGAATGGGTTATTCCTATATGGGCTTGCATTTAGCCCATTTAGCTCTAGAAACTAAAGCTTTGAATATAATGAGACTTGTTAAGCTCAAGTTTGATTCAAATACGAGTTGTTTACGGGCTTTACTTGCAACAATTTATTCATTTGAGATATCTCAAGAAACTATGATTTCACTTTGGGCTTCAACGGCAACAGATATTGGGTCTTATGCACATATTTTATGTACAGCCCAAAACTAGATTTATGCAGCATTAATGATGATTATGATGATAATAATGATAATTTTAATGAGAATGATAAAAATAATGATAGTAATAATGATGAAGATCACAATAATAATAGTAATAATAAGGATGCAACAAGTAATTAGAAAAAGGTCCTGAAAGGCGTTAGGAGTAGTTTTTGTTCATTGCATGCAATGACACCTACATCATTATTAGCAGGATTTAGGGTCAGTTTGGCCTAATTTTTAAACATCTAATTTTTTTTTTTGTGAGTTTAGAAGTTGAAGCTAACATGGTTGACTAATTTTTTAAAGTACTTTTAGATAAAAACTAAAGTTAAAAAAAATAAAATAAGAAACTCCAAATTGGAGCTTTAAAAAAAATAAAGCTTTTCGAATTTATTTTTACATAATGCACGTCCGCAGGAAACTGTTTTTCTTTTTCTTTTTCAAATATACCACTTCATACTTTTAAAAGTCCAACATTGCTCTCAAAATTTCTCAAAGCCCAATATTTTCAAACATAGGGCAAACAGTCAACGACTTTACTCAACAACAACCAAAGCTCTATTGTTCAAAAGCTATGGTTAAACCAAATAGAGCCTTAATCAATATGATATTATCAAAAAGCTTATACTTATTAGGCGTTGCAATTTTCGTAATTTTTTTTTTGGTCAAAACAAGAAGGAAAAAAAAATAAGATTAACCGACTCCTGTGGGGTGGATATCGTGCGAAAGGAGATTCATCAGGTACGGATGGATACACGAACTCCAATTATCTGGAAATTCTTCCTTATGCCTATATTTTGCAAGCCAGTCGCAAGATTGGTTGGTCGTTCTTTTGATGCATTGAAAACTCACCCTCGAGTCTTCGGCAACAATCTTCTTGATGTCCTCCACAATGGCAGACGCTCTCCAATAGAGGGCAGTCACCGGAGCACTGATTGCTTTAAGAACGTCATGTGCATCGCTTTCAATGATGATACAAGACTACTGTATCTAGTTTACAAATAAGCACACATTACAAATTGCATAAGCTTCCGCTGCTGAAAAATAGCGAAACAGGCCGGCCTGACCAAACTCCATTGAACCCCTTCAATCCCGACCAATAAATGCAAAAGTAAATTTTCCATTCTTCTCCCACGAGGCATCAACATTCACCTTAACCGTACCTGGCGTCAAGGGAGCCCATTGTGATGGCGGCTCTCGACTGGCAACATCTCTTCTGTCATTCTTGTTCCTCCACACGTTATCTTCGCTAAACCATTCTGCCAAGGCGCATTATACTCTTACAATTATCTTCTGAAAATCAATTACCCTCCCATTAATAACACCCTTATTCATCTCCTTCCAAATCTGCCAGCAACAAAGGGCAATCTTGGTCGTTGCTTCCTCCTTGCAGTATCCCGCATCACAACATCTCTCAATAAACCTCAAAAACCACTCACTGAACTTTCCTGAACCAACTAGATTAGTAGCACACCAGAATCTCTGAAGCCAAGGACAAAAGAGAAACAGATGTTCAACCGTCTCAATGCCTTGATTACACAAAGTACACAAGGGGGACGATGCAGATTTCCTCATGCAATGATTCTCTTGGGTTGGGAAACAATTACGAAACACTTTCCATATGAAAAACTTCACCTTTGGAGGACCATTTAGGGTCCACACCAGTCTCCAAACATCAACAGGGACCTGGAAAGACGAGCTAGCTCTCATTCTATCAATTTGGCTCCTATTGCATAGCACCTCTCTCGCCACATGATATCCTGACTTAACAGTATATTGTCTATTCTTGTTTTGGTTCTAAATCACACAGTCTTCTTTCTCAAACCACGGAAGAACAATAGCAAGGATCTCCTAAGCAATCGTCCTATCAAACAAGTGGTGAATCATCTCCTCATTCCATCTCTTTTGATCCTAAAGGATCAACTCGCTAACCCATGTTGGAGAGTTTGGGCTCCTTTGTCGGATAGCCTCGCAATTTTTGTAATGTCACTTTATACAATTAGATGGTAAAACTCTCTTAATGTTTATTTTGTGTGAAATTTTCTTAATTAACATCATTAGGTTTTCATCTCCACATAATCATTTATTCATCTTAATGGTGTTATTTAGGTATCGAACATGATATAACATCATTCTATGCATAATGTTAAATGATCTTATGTAGTGTACAAGTAAATATATATGTAAAACTGTTCATTTCAGACAATAAATTTGTTTCAACATCCAATGTATGTTAGAGTTAAAAATAAAATTTGGAGTGTACGGGTCTTATTTTTTAACTTGATTTTGAGAGTTTTTTATTTTATTTTTTATCTATCATTATCATTTTGCCTACTAGGATTGGAATATTCGATGAATGAGTTGCTAGCTAGTATTTAATGAAAACTAATAAACATATCAATCCACTCCTAAGGTGATGATCTACAAACTACAAAACTTAATTAAGTTGGGAGGTTAGATTATAATTAGTTAGGGCATGGATAGGCACCTAACTTGCCTAAAATTGTCCTCATATATAATTGGGTAAATAACACCACAACCTCTTATGGTTTGCCAAAAGTGCATAGGACCCTCATGTGCTTTCAAAAGTGCACCGGACCCCCTTATAGTTTAAAAAGGTTGCACAAGTGCCCCCTCCATCTCTTTTCCGTCAATATTTTTAACGACAAATGTGAAATGACGCAAATGTCCTTATTTTTTACTTTTAGTGTATTTTGCCACTTTACTTTATCTTTCTTTACTTATCTGATATACCCGATTTTGAAGCCCTAATCTAACCAAAATAGCTTGCAAATCACAGCCCCTGCAAAATACATTCACTTGTAAATCAATTTTTGTAAAATACAAAACACATTCACTGAAAAGCCCTAGTATAACCAAAATAGCTTTGAGCACCATTGAAACCCATCAACTGAAAAGCCTTAAACTAGTAAAATCCATGCCATTGAAAAGCAAAAGTGCTGGAATGGCTTAAGAACCACTTGCAGCACAACGGTTGAAATCCACAATAGATAACTCGCTAAAGTGTTGGAACTTTTTGTACCCGAAAAGTACCAAGTAAGAATACACCTTTTTATAGTTGTCTCCTATTTTGACATTCTATGCTAATTTTCTACTTTTCCACTTTGTGACATGCATTTGTGGTCCCCTATGTTGTGGTCGAAAGAGACAACTTGTATATTGTGTATATTTGCATTGTTTAATTAAATATGATTACTTTTTCTGGCCGAAAGAGACAACTTGCATGTGCTTGTGTGTCTTGTAAACAGAATTATAGCTAGATTAGGGCTTCAATGAATTTCGCAATTTAGGGTTTTTTCTGTAATAGCAATAAAATTAAGGTTATTAATTAGGACTTTTTTAGTACTCATAAAATTAGCGCTTGTTAGTAATAATAAATTAGGGCTTTTTATTTAATTGGGTCGTAATATTAAGGCATTAGTTAATAACTTCAAATCTGATGTAATTACGACTTTGATTAGTTGCACACAATTTAGGGCTTCACTGTAATAGCACTAAAATTAGGGTTATTCAGTTAGAGGTTTTCTAATACTCATAAAATTAGTGCTCATTAGAAATAATAAATTGGGGCTTTTAGTTTAATCTATTTGTCATATTAATATAATAATGTCAAAAATAATGTAATTAGGGCTGCTCATTTGAATGTAGTACAAAACATGCATCTTTTGTTTGAAATTGTAGTATAAAACATGTATCTTTTGTTTAAAATTGGAGCTAACTTGAGATTTTTATTACTTTTGTCAGAATGGATGACGATAATAAGATGTTAGATATAGATATGTAGATAGGTAGTAGGTTTGTTATGGAACCTATATAAAGTATGAAGGAAGGAGAATGGTGACTTTTCTTGGTGTAGACTTAGATAAACTAAGTCAATTTGAATTCATTGAAATGTACAAGGATGTTGGTGGGGAGAAGAATTATTTTACTATGTACTACAGTCAGCCTGCTAGACCATTACATGAAGGGGTTTGGGAGTTTTCAGGGGATCATGGTGTTATTCAATTTCAGTCAGTGTTTGCTGGTTGGCCATTTGCTAAAGTATAATAAAGAATGCTCATGATCCAATAGAAGTTGTTTACGGTGAAGGACAAGAACTAGTAGTGCAATTTAATGCAATTGTATTGTATGAGGGAGATAATAGAGTGGCTGCAAAGATGGTTAATGAAGAAACATGGTTTGAAATTATTGCTGCAGATATGTAGGGGTAATGATGGAGCTGCTGAATTTGCTGAAGAAGTTGTTGGTGATCATAGTAGTGTGCCAAATGATGTTGTTGAAGATCCCATACAAACAGATGGTGGAACAGGTTTGAGGCATACAACTTGTGAAGACAGTAATGTGCCAGAGAAAGTTGTTGAAGATGTGATGCAAAAAGAAGCAGCAACTGATTTAAAGCTTGAAGCTTGTGAAAACAGTAATGTGCCGAGGTGATTGCTGAAGATGTCATGCAAAAAGATACAACAACTGATTTGAGGCATTGAGCTTGTGAAGATGCAGATGTAGAATTAGAATCGGATGATGAAAATGTTAGAGACATGCCCTAATGCTACATATTTGGATGACACATATTGGGGCATCTTGACATTGACTTGTACATTATAGCATCTATGTTTATATATTGACATGATTAAGACATTCATATTCTCCTTCTTTATGTGTATGAATGAGTCCCTAGTATTTTCATTAAAGGAATGCATTCTAAAAGCGTTTAGAATATGTTGGCGTATTTTCTCAATATGATAAATACTTAAAGTATTCATAGTCCTTAGATTATTTGATCGGGACTTCAATAATCTATTACGGACTATCACATGTGTTGTTACCTTTGATTAACATATGGATGTTAAGGATGGTGAGCCACGTGCCATAACAGCATAGGGATGCAACTAACAAACATGTGAGTGACTATTAGTTGAATAGTTCACTGAATGTGACGTGAATAACAAATCGCATGACTTTGGATTAATAATTTGTTATCTGTTGCGTTGTGCATGTAATCCTTAGACTTGAGACATTACGGTTGTCATCTATATTGGGGTTTGATTCTAGCGTTTGGACAATGATTGTTTCGACAAACGAGATGAGATGTGTCCTTTCGCAGTTTCATTCGTTCGGTATAGTGATTGACAAGTAGTGGTCAAGATAGGATTCATTAACCTTCGGCGTAAGGCGATGTCCTATGCTATCTAAGATTGGTTGGTTAATGAGGAAATCCTTGGCCAAGGTATAAATGATGGAGAAAGGGTTTTCCATGTGTCATCTCTCATTACGCCAATTAGATCTATGCATAGTATCGAGTTTATGAACTTAATCGAATCATGGTTCTTGCTCGATGGGACAATTAATGGAAGGATTGAATTGTACGATAATCAGCGACTATAAATAGGTTCATTATGTGATTACTTCATTGCCTTATAAATTGTCTTGATATGTTGCTAGACGTCACTCAAGACCTTAAGGGTGTTTCAAAAATTAAAGGAGAAATTCTTGAAACAAATCAAGAACCTGATTAACATTAAAGGTGTTTAATATTTCCTTAGTGCTATTTGGCTATGAACCTAGAAAGTCACACCATATTAGTAAGGAGATTAAGTCTTGCTTGGACTTGAATCATCTTCTTTAAGAAATTATTAAGAGTTAATAATTATAGTCTCAATCATTAAAAGTTAATGGGGCAAATTTGTAAGCTTGGGAAAGTTTTGGGTGCTTAGTGCAAATAGGTAAAATCTGATTTCTTCCTATTGGTTGCCAACATGTTGATGTGGCAAAATATTAGCCAATAAACACAAAGCACCAAGATCAATATCCTAGCCATCCATCTATTAATCCAAGGGTTGAAATTGGTCAACAATTGTAGGCATTATTTAAGTGTTAAATAATATCAACTTGTCTTGTGAAAACAACTTGCAAGACATTTGTATGTATGTGTTATGTTCTTTCACGGGAAAACCAAAACAAAAGAAGACAAAGTTATTAATATATTATGTCTTGTGTTTTTGCATGAATCAAGAAAAAGAAAACATAACAAGAAAAAACATAGACCTTGTGTCTTGTGCTTTTCTTGGTCAAAACAAAAGCAAGAGAAAGAAGACAAAGACTTCTTCAATCTTTGTTGATATACACGACCAAAAAGAGTGAGAAAATTCTGCTCATTTTCTCATGCTTATACATGGCTAAGTGAGTGAAGTTAAAAAAAAAAAAAAAAAGGTTTTTGGTCTTCTTCTTGATTCTGAAAATTCAGCAACACATACATATACCATAGATGGTTATAAGAACACAACTGTTTGTTATTCATTTAGCTTTCTCATGTTGGATTAAATTGAGACTAAGAAAGATATCTAAACTAAGTGTAGTTTTAAGTAATCTTTCAAGATAAGAGAAGTATTCTTGTTCATGAATCTTCCAAGGAGTTTGCTAGCACTACAACTCAAGGAGGAGGAAAGACTTCTTCAAATTGCTAGGTGGACAATCTACGACTTCTACACTTGTGAAATGTTCAAGGAGTTCTCAAAGTTTCACCAAATGATTCTAACCTTTGGTCTTCAAGAGGTATTGTTCTCTTCATATATTACCTTTGGTTTGAGATGTATATTGCATAAATATCAAGTATTGGGATTGACTACACATATGAATGTCATATATGCTATGAAAAATTGTATTTTATGCTATCTTCCGCTGCAAAAATTTTATTCTATATGTGCAATCCCAGATATCGTTCCTTCAGAAAATTACATGTCTTCCGAGGGTTCATTATTTGATACGGACTTAGATACACCTAGCTAGATTTTTTATGACATTAAAGGTCCATCTTATGACAATATTTTAGAAGATGGTGATGATGAAAAGTCCAAGAGAGAAATATACATTAAATTGAAAAAGAAACTTAAAAGAGGTTATTGAAGAGAAAAAAAAAAGTTCAGTGAATGCGTCTTCTACCACAGGTGAAGAAGGTTGGTACAATGATGAACCGGTTGAAGAATTGAACAAAAGAGAGTCTGATAATGAGGATAAGACACCCAATTTGCCTGAGTTTAATGATAGGGTTCGTATGAAAGAATTTGGGATAGTGAAAGGGATGCAGTTTAGATCAGTCATAGAATTCAAAAAGGTTCTTGAAGATTGGTCTGTGAGGAAAAGGATAGATTATGTATTTGTGAAAAATGAGAAAGATAGGGTTAGAGCTAAATGTAGGCATACTAAGACTAATGGTTGTACATGCATAATACTTGCATTTCCTGTGCAGGGTAGTATAACATTTGTTGTTAAAACTCGAAAGAAGCCATAAATATAGTCGTAAGTTTGACAACCAGCATGCCGATTATAAATATATAGGGAAAATAATGGTGAAAAATATTATGGCTAAGAGAGATAAGAGCACAACTGAATTGCAAACCAATATACATACGAAGGTAAAAGTACAGTAGGCAAATATAAAGCATTCAAAGCTAAGCAAATTGCAGTAAAGGAGATTGAAGGGAATGCAATTGAACAATATGGTAGACTACAAGATTATCGTGCTACAGTTATACATCATAATCCCGGAAGCACCTTATTACTTAGGGTGGATAGAAGTCTTGGTGAACCAAGGCTTGAAAGACTATTTTTTCAAATAGCTACTATGTGAGATGGCTTTCTAGCAGGTTGTAGACCTTTGATAGGACTAGATGAATGTTTCCTAACGACATCATATAGGGGTCAATTATTAGCAATTGTAGGTCGTGATGGGAATAATAATATGTTCCCGATTGCTATTATGTTGGTTCCAATAGAGAGAAGGGAGACATGCTCATGGTTTTTAAATGAGTTGCACAGGGTAATAGGTGATCCGAAAGAGAAATGGTGGTCATACATTTCTAATAGGCAAAAGGGGTTATGTGACGTATTCTGATATGTATATTCTGATGTACACCATAGGTTTTGCCTACGCCATATGTACCAAAACTTTAAAAAGAAATTTGGAGGGTTGGCACTAAAAGATCTATTCTTGAAGGCTGCATCAACAGGAAACAAGAATGAGTTTAATAGATACATGAAGGAAATTGAGAAGGAAAACCCAAAAGTTGGTGATACTGAGACTGCAAGTGAATGATTAAGAAATATCCCTTTTGAGCAATGGGCAAGATCTCAGTTCCCAACCACTTCGAAATGTGATGTACTGATGAACAATCTGTGTGGGTATTTTAATAACTATATTGTTGATGCTAGAGATAAGCCCATTATTACGATGTTAGAGATGATTCGAGTAAGATTGATGACTTGAATGCAAGTGAAAATGAAAGGTATGAAGAGTTATGAAGGAAACATACGTCCAAATATTATGAAGAAGATTTCAAATATAAACAATGCTTCAAATGGTTGGTGTGCTAATTGGTCTGGGAATGAAGATTATGAAGTTGTGCAAACTTGGAACAAAAAAGTTGTTAATTTAGCTACTAAAACATGCACGTGTGGTATGTTTCAATTGACTGGCTATCCATGTTGCCATGCATTATCCTGTATACAACGTTACAGGAAGAATGTGGAAGATTACATAGATCATTACTACTTCAAAGAAAAATATTTAAGTGTTTACCAATACATGATTCATCCGGTACCTGGACCATTTGATTATGTGGAGAGTGAAAGAGATGCATTGAAGCCACCGCAGATACACACAAGCACTGGGAGATCGCGAAAGGCTAAAAAAAAAAATGCTGATGAACTAAAGAAAAAGAAGGTCATGCCAGAAGTACCTATCTCCACAAGGAAGGAATTGACAACAACCTACAATAAATGTTTACAAAAAGGCCATAATAAGGCATCTTGCAAAAACCAGTACCACCACTATTGAAGGTGACATGTTATCAAATTTTTTTTATGTTTATGAATTTTGAAGACCAAACTAACACTATTTCATGTTTGTTTGTAGGGAATGAATAATAGATATGCAAATGTGGAGCAGGTTCATTCAAATGTGGAGCAGTCCCAACCCTAACCTTCAAACAATGTAAGTAAACTCTTATAAAGAATTGAATTCAAAGCATATAATTGAAATCAATGTCAATGGTGCAAATGGTGAAATGTAATAGGTTAATGAAACTCAAGAATCAGTTACCACTCAACTTCAACAGAGGTCAAGTTCTGGTGCAAATAATGATAGACATGGTTTGAGAAGTAAAGGTAATAAATCTAGTATTGGGAGCAGAACTGGTGTAGAAGTTGTTCCTATTGGACAAAGTGGTGGCACATCTGGGAGAGGTGGAATCACCGTGAGAGATGGAGCTACTGGGAGAAATGGTGGTAGATCTGGTGCAGTTGGAATTGATGGCACATAAGTTGACAAATCTAGAGTTAGAAGTCATGGCATATCTGATGAAAGTGGTATTGTAGCTCATAGTAGAGTGTGCAGAAGCTTTAGAAATGATACCCTCACCAAAGGAACTGTTGTTGCTAAACATGGCCAGACTTCAAATGTCACTTCAAAAAGAAATAGAGTGCCAAGCATTACTAAAGTGGTAGAGAATATCAAAAATAGAAAAAGAGCATGGAGATCATGATGATTTCTTGGGAATATGAAGTTGTGTTCCATATATTTGGATGAATTATTTTATCTCTTTTGGTCTGTTTTTGTACTTTGGTAGTTCTAACATTTATAAACACAAACTGCCAAAGTTTTATTTTGGTTGGGTATCTAATATTGAACTTAGTTGCCTGACTGGTTGTCATTGAATTGAATACTTTTGTACTTTGACTATTTTGACATACTAACTGGTTTGAATATGAAGTTATGCTTCTTTTTCTTGGGTATAATTGTATGTTGCTTTATCTTTATAACATGGTGTTTATTTTTTGGTGAAACATAATTAGAATGATAAAGTGTTATATAATGCATTGTTGTTCTTGTAACCTAAAAGCACAGGGGGCTACTGCGCACCTTCATCAAACCATAAGGGGTTATTGTATACCCTAATTAAAAACACAGTGGGGTCCTGCGCACATTCATCAACCACAAGGGGTTACTGCGCACCATGTTAAAAGCACAAAGGGGTAATATGTACCACTTGAAAAATCACAGGATGGTAATGTGTAGCTAGTAAAAAAAACGAAGGGGAGTTATTTTGGCCAATATAAACACGCATATAATGGAGTGTACTCAATTAAAACAAAAAATAGAGAGTGAACCCAATTTCATTCACACACTACCACTTCGATTACAACAACTTCGGCAAATTAAAAAAAAAAACACAAAAGAACAACACAAATACTACTACAACTACATCGCACCAACTATATAACACAAACAACACCTAACATAACACAACAACAAGTGCATCATTTTAAGATCAACACAATAAGCAATATCACCACTAAAATAACATAAAGATGACCCAAAATAGTTGTCAACTTCATTGCATCATCCCCACGATTCACTTTCATATTCTTCATAGGGCATGTCACCTCATCACCACTATTCTTATCATTCTCACTACTATTTAGAGGCAGTTCCTTGCCTTTCCATTTTGCATTTTGAGGCTCACACCAACTGAAAAAGCCACAACGTTCACAGGTGTAAAACAACAGCCCTCTTGAAGGCTTCTTATATGATGTCACAACTTGGATATTAGCCTTCTTATAACAATGGCATTTGACATTCATATCTCGCAATTCCAAGTTGGGATCCTTCACACTTCTATTGCTTGCACTTGACAATTTGAGACTATAATGAAATGTGTTAACAACGTAGTAAATACATTTGAGAAACAGAGCTTCTCAAGTGAAGGAAAAAAAAATCACACAAGGAACTCACCTGAATCAGATCTTTCACTTTGGACAACTGAAAATGACTTCACAAATGGTACATTCTAAAGGACAAGCTAAGGGAGTTTTATAAATACAAGAGAGGGCATTTTAGCCAACCTATAGACTTATTTTATTGGTAGAACGTGTAAAAAATAAAAAAAGTTACACTACTGGTGCGTGCAACACAATCACAGTTAAAAGTAACGATTTTATGGATGGAGAGGGCTCCGGTGCTAACTTTTTAAATCATAGGGGGGTCTGGTACACTTTTGAAAGCACATAGGGGTTCTGTGCACTTTTGGCAAACCATAGGGGGTTGTGGTACTATTTACCGTATATAATTAGGCTATTGTATCATAACTAGAACTAACAATGGGACCTAATTCTAAAGGAGTGTCGACCACTCTATTTGGAAGAAATAGGCCTTTGTGTTCACATTGTTTGTTGATACAATATTTACATAGTTTAAATGACGCAGAATCTAAAAAGGATTTAGTCTAATATAATTGAAAATAATACTCCTAGTTTATTTGATTAGCTTTGAAGATGAAAAGGTGCACCAAAGCATCTTCATGAGGTAAAATTGACATAAAATGCTTCCGTGTGGAAAACACCATAAAAGCAAGTTTGCTTGGAAAAGAAAAACCAATTATGCATGGTAAAATTGACCTAATAAGGGTGCTTTCCATAAGGAGAACACCATAAAAAACTAACTATTGGAAATTTTGAAAGAGTCGTTTTGTTGCTTTTAAAAGTAATATATGGAGGAAAAGAGCACCCCTCTTTGATGGATTAAAAATACTTGTGCATGTGTCCTAATCTATATGAAAAGCATGCAAAAGGTTTCCTAAGAGCTCACACATCACATGACAACTATAAAGCATTGTGCATCAATAATAGCTAACACAAGGCATCGAACCCGAGTGCAAAAAAAAAAGACAAGTATCTTGGCTTAGCTAGAAAAACACAGTTCTTTATGAGTTCTTAAATTGCATTTAAACATATGCACAAAAAGGTCTAAATACTTAGTCATGCAAACTATGGTATAAAATTCTTTGAAAACAAAATCAAATGCAAACTATGGTATACAATTCTCTCAAAACAAAATTAAATAAAACAAATATTATAAAGGTATAATGTCTAATGATTGCAAAATTATTTCGTCTGGAAATTAATAGAATAACTTCTAGCATTCAAATTAATATACATAAACAAATAGCAACCTTTACATGTAATATTGTCATGCAAAATCAAATAGAATAATTCTAACATGGAAAAACATCATGCTAGAACATGTAAAACCCGTAACAATGTGATATCTAATAAGTTAATAATATGTAAACCTTAGAACATGGTAATAAATATGAAGTAAAACCTAAGACATGATTTTTAACATGGAAATGATATGAAGTAAAACAGGAAGAATGGTTATCATTTATGCCTTGACTCACGAAGCAACTCTAGGGTTAAGGTAGGGGGAAAAATGATGAGGGAGGATTTTGGTCAACAATGATAATGCACCGTGTGAAACCTCTATTAAAAACTTTATTTGCTAAGTGAATTTCACATATCACTGGGTGATCTTAATACCATTGGTATGTAGGCATGGTTTACAACACATCATATCTTAAGTATTAGGTTTCTTCTAGTCACCTTCTATTGCCTCTCATAACCTCAATACAAATTAAGCAGTCATGGGTTCTAGTTAGGGATCCCTAACACCTTTGTTTGTTTTGCAAGTTCCTCCTGGTTCTAATTAAAGTTCATGTAGTGGTAAATTTGCATAGATTAATCAGAAGATAATTGTCCTGCTAATGAAGCAACAAATGATGCTTAGTTTCAAGAATTAAATTTTTAGAGTCATCACAAAAAAATGCAAAAATCTTAAATACATGATATATAGTATGCAAAAATGCTAGAGAAATTTTTGGACCTTATTATTTATTTAAAGAAAAGTAAAGTTAATAATTACACTAGTTTTTCAAGGTATTTACATAATATAATCATAAAAAAATGATAGAGAAAATTTTGGACTTTATTATTTATTTAAAGAAAAGTAAAGTTAATAATTACACTAGTTTTTCAAGGTATTTACAGAATATAATCATAAAAAAATGCTAGAGAATTTTTTGGACTTTATTATTTAGTTAAAGAAAAGTAAAGTTAATAATTACACTAGTTCTCCAAGGTATTTCCATAATATAATCATAAAAAAACTCATTAGAAGTTAATAACCCATTAATAGAAAAAATAATAAAAACAATATAGACTTGCTTCTGGATGGCTTTAATAATATGAAATTTGACTACAAATTATTAGAATAATATATATCGAAAGCATTAGAGTATATCACTTAATCTACGAACTATAATCGACTCAAAATAAGCTACATTGAAAACCTTGTAAATCACAGTTCATGTTGAAAATACTTAAACAAAATAATTACTTATTTATCTTTGCCATAATACTCCATTAGAAAATCATGGAAATAAGCAATAAAGAATAGGTTTCTTTTTATACACAAAATTTAGAGTTAAGGAGCATAATTTTATTTCCTTAAGTGACAGCTATATATAGAACCAATAGATATAAAAGCTATACAATTTTATCAAGTCTCATAGTCCAAATATATAGATCTTAAATCTTCCTATATTGGGCTTTAACCCAATTTTTATCATTATGTCGGTTGCCTATCAACATGTTATTTGAGTCGAGCTGGGCTAGCCTGACCCGTGAACTCATTTAACCCGGTTAATAAATGAGTTAGGTTAGCCTAGATCGTTATTATCTGGGATGGGTTGGGTTGAAATTGAAAAAATACAAACCCAACTCGATCTATTAACTTTATCTGGGTTAAATGGGTTAATTAGGTTGGATTCGGGCCAGCCCATGTTTTTAAGCAAAAAAAAACAAACAATATATATCAATGAATTGCAAAATCCTGAGGCAATACAAATTTTTAAAAATAACATAAAATGGTACTAAGTTAAAAATTCGAACTTACAAAAATTAAAAATTGATATGAGAAATAATACAAAAATAAAAACAAAAACATTATATTTAAACTAATTATTTTTAGTTGTAAAATAAATAAAACTATTACAAATTAATGTTTTAATTTCTTATTTTCTTCAAAAATATTTTTCTTCCTACAATTGATCTTCGAGATATTCACTAGGTGAGCTGGATCCCTCAGAGTACATATCTTCTTCAGAATCCTCTTCCATCTTTGACAATCATTGTGTACGTCTTTCAACATCAGTCCAGTCCTTCATGCACACAAGTACTTCCAACGTCCTACCTATCAATCTACTCCTCCGTTCTGATAGTTGTTTTTTCTTCGCTAAAAGCACTTCCAGAAGCAACTGTGGACATAGGAACCATTAGTATATCATAAGCCATGGTGGCGAGAAAGGGATATTGATGTTCATGTGTTCGCCACCATTTTAAAACATCAAATCCTTCTTCATCGTCCACAGTATTAATTTATAAATAAAAAACTAATTCATTAAGTCCAAAAGAAGTTGAACTTGAAGCTTTATTTTTTTTAAGTACCTCATAAGAACTTTTCTTTGAATTACTAGATGAAGTATTTGAACTATGAGTTGGAGGGCAAGATCTAACATTAGCATTATAGTATTTATCCTGATAATGAGTATATAAAATGTTCAATATTTTATTAATTTTGTTCATAATTTCTTTAATTTCATTTTTATTTTTATGCCTATTACCATATTCAAACAAAAGTTTAATAAAAACTTCTACTCTACCAATTTTAACTCGAGGATCTAAAGCTGCACCAATACAATACAAATATGAAAAATCTTCATAATATTTAAAAAACTTTTCTTCCATGATTGGTATAACTTTGGTGAGAAGATTATCTTCTCTATATGAATTCATATGTTCAACAATAGTAACCAATTGAGGAAGACTAATATTAGAAGTTGGATAATAAAAACCAGAAAATAAACAAGTTGCTTCAAAAAATGGTCCTAAAAATTCTACTACCTTTTTTCGCAATTTCCCAATCCTCAATTGCTAACCAATTTCTTCGGTAATTTTTATTATTTAAATAAGTAATTTCATCTAGTGACGCTCGAGTTTTTAGCCGTACATTTTCTAACTGTTGCATCCATTATTTGAGCATTTCTTCTGTGCTTTACTTGTTGTTTTCTTTAGATACTATTCATTCCATTTTTCAACTACTTAATTATCATAAATTAGCATTTTTCTTAAATCATAATAATTATTTTAGGAATGAGAAAAAATGTGCATTTGAGCTAAGAGCGATAGGAGCACCCGTTTAGAAAATGTTTCGTCAATCTAATGAATAGTGTTACGTGACTTAACTAAGTGATTTAGTTAACTAACTTATTTTATGCTCATTTGTGCATTTTAAAAATGTTGTTCATTTCTTGAATTCTTAGATTTGTTATCAAATGCCAATGCAATGCTCAAATATGCTTATGTACGTTGTATATAGGTAGTAAAGACCTAATTTATGCTATTGTTTCATAGTTTAAACGTTGAAATCGCTTGTTGATCATAGGGCATGAATAGTGATAGAAAAACTAAGATTTTCTGAAATCGGACCTTATAGTTTGAATTAATGGTTCTAATATATGCTTTAAGTGCTAATGAGAGTAGTGTAAAGGCCCCGTAGGGTTTAATTTTCCATAACCTAACAAAAGTATGAAATAGCCGACTTTTAGAAAGGAGTTTTGAGGTTATCGTAAATCCGGATAAAATTGGCCTTCACTTTTGGTATTCCTAGGCTAAGTAGACTCTAATAATGCTTTGCTAGCTTTCGTTTAAGTGTCAGGTGAGGTACGTGTAGTACAAAGCCAAAAGAGGAAATTTGGGGCTTTCAGGCTAAATGCGGGTAATTGAGTGACTTTGAGGGTCCTAAGGGTGTCTAATAGGTTAACTAGAAGCATGGAATAGACCATTTATGAATCTAGAATAATGGCATGAGTTTGGAAGGAAAATGGATTGGATTACAAAGGGGTTTAGGTACAAATTCGATTGTCTCACGCTTCTAAGACCCTGACATAACTTCTAGTGTGTTTAGAAGTGGTTTCAAGATGTTTTGGAGCTTTTGGTACAGTTCTATGTCAATCTTGAATATGCCCCTTTATAATTTGCTTAACTGCTTATATTAAATGCTTCTATTCTAACTGTTTCGAGGTCAACCTATTTTGTTGATCCTCCCACGTGTTATTGCTTATATTATTGATATTGACTTGTCATGATTAAGTGTATTGCATATTGGTTGCGCAACCATAGTGTTAGGGGCAATTGTATTGAATATCGGCTGGGCAGCGGCGAGCTTGCCAGTGGATATCGATCTCCGTACCCTATTCCCTCACTCGCCTAGTCCGAAACTTGCCAGGGGGTGTTGGGTAGTAGGATTATCGGGGTACATCCGGAGTACACTCACTGGAGTGATTGGGGTTATACCGGCTCACCGATTGTGGTTCATAGTTTGTGAATCGTGATTCGTGATCAAAGACAAGAGAATCCTGGAGTGTTAGGGTTAAGTGTATCGTATTCTTTAATATGTGTGATCTCTAGTTAATTCTATTGCCATTTATTTGCTTTTATTGTTTATTTGCTATAATTGTTGCATTGCAGGTCCTGGGTAGTCTTTATCCTTCACTGGACAATAGTGGTTACTTATACCTCGCTAACATGTTTCAGGAGACAATGTGGTTGAACCCCAGCTTGACTTGGTTGAGGGGGAAGAACAGGAGGTTCAGACTGATCCGTTGCCTTAGTTGCTGAGTCTTGTTGCTTGAGGTGGATTATGTTTTTGTTGATGTGAAGAACCTGCTTGTTTTACTTTATGTTCTATTTTGTAGCCTAAGTGTTATGTATATGTTGTGTAGCATGTAAGTTGAAAGATAGATAATCGTAGTAGAAGTTATGAAACTTTGGCATGTAATAACTTATGTTTCTACTTCTAGCCACCTTGCATGTTTCGGGGTGAATGAATGGTTGTCCTTAACTTCTAAGAATGTTTAATTGCTACCATAGAATGGTATGATAAGCGTCTTTTGTAAAGAAGTTAAATTGGCTGCATACTTGTGTGAATTTGAACTATTGTATATCTTAAGGCTCGGATGGCTTTGAAGTTTTGAACTTTAGTTATAAATGCATGTCTAGTTATGTTGTGGCTTTATCGAGCATTTACAGGTTTTCAGAATGTCCACAGTACAGAGGAGATTATGTCCATTTGTCGGGTCCGGACTTAACCTTTTACATGGCGTGACATTTAGATGGTATCAGAGCTATTGAATGCATGAAGCCGAGTTAATTTTCTCAGTCTGTGGGTAGAGGTCTATTATGTGATTTTGTGATTGCATGAATCAGTGATTCTTTGATTTGCCTAAGTGAAATTTGAATTGGTAATGAACATGCTAGTATAGAAATGGAATGTGAAAAGTCTTTAAGAGTTAATGTTTGAATGCAAAAGTCTAGAATGTCAAGTATGATTAAGTGACTCATATGTATATATTGTATGTGGATATTCATATGATCTTAATTATGTGACTTTATGTGGATTCATTTGAACTTCTTCTTATGTGCTTTACTTGCAAACTACATATATACCTGTCATAACATTTTGCATTCTAGCTGCTTGAGATGAGGAAAAGGGGAAGACCGAGGAGAGAGCCGGAGGAAGCTCCTAGGCAGGATGTACCGGGGAAAGGTGAAGGTGTAGTAGAGAATGCACCGCAGGAACCAGAACCAAGCAATGCACTGATTCTGGCTATTATGGCTACTGCTATGAATACTATTGCACAGTCTGTGACACAGCAAGGTCAGCCAGGGGCCAATAGAGGTAGTCAGGCCGTCAAAGTAGAGGGTAGTGGTACTGCTAGGGTTAACTTGTACAACAAATTCTTACACCATAGGGCATACAGTTTCTATGGAGAGCCAGATGACATGAAAGCAGAGTTGTGGCTGAAGAAGCTTGAAAGAGTCGCTGCAATACTTGAGTGTAATGACAAGAGAAAAATCGCTTATGCTACATTCTTGTTGAAAGGTAAAGCCGAGGAATGGTGGCGTACCGTTAGTGAAAAGTGGGAGGCCGAGAGAGTACAACATTCATGGGCCAATTTTATTCGGGAGTTCCGAGATAAGTATGTATCTGTGGTAGCTCGTGAGAGACGTCAGGAGGAGTTCATAGCTCTGAGACAGAGAAACATGACCATGGATCAGTATGAGGCTACCTTCACTAGACTCTCTAAATACGTGCCAGCGTTAGTGCAACCGGAGGACATGAAGATGCAGAGATTTATCAAAGGCCTGAGAAGTAATATTATGCTTAATTTGTCTTCGAATGATTATCCTAATTATGCTGCAATAGTCAGGGCCGCATCTAGATATGAGAAACGCAAGGCAGACGTGTTGGCCGAGTCTAGTCAATCGAATAAACGGCAGTACCAATCACAGAGTCAGGGGTTTCAGAGGCAGACCGTTTCAGTAGGTCAGAGTCAACAGCCGAGGCAGACTCAGAGCTACACAGGTCCTACTCAGACTCAAGCACGACCAGTTCAAAGTCAGAGTCAGGGGCAGCCTCGTCCAGTTGCAGCTTGATCTCAGCAGGGTAGTTCAGCTACCTCTTTTATTGAGCTCATTCGGGAGGCACTGTTGCAAGATGTCACCAGCAGTGCAGCTTCTATCAACGTCAGGGCCACACTGAGGAGGTTTGCTGGAGGAAACTGAACAGGTGTACAGGTTGCGGGAGTGACCAGCACAGGTTTAAAGATTTCCTAAAATTTAAGAACACCACGGGTCAGACATCGACTCAGAACTCTTAGACCAGGGCACCAGTTATAACACTAGCATCACGGAGGCAGGCCCAAGTATTTGCTTTGGATGCTGAGGAGCTTCCGGATACTACTGTTGTGGTAGAAGGTACTTTTTTTCTTAATGATCAGTCGGTTAAAGTTCTAATTGACTCCGAGGCTACTCATTCATTTATTACTCCCACTTGTGCACAAAATGCTAAACTAAAACATGATAAATTATTGCATGAGATTGTGGTTTATACTTCTATGAGTCCGAAGTTTGTTACTAAATCTATTTGCAAAGCATGTAATATTTTTATTGAGGGTCGTGTTTTTCCTACCGATTTGATTATTCTACCATTCAATGACTTTGAAATTATATTGGGGATGGATTGGTTGGGGAGATATTATGCATAGCTTGATTATAGAAAGAAGATTGTGAGATTAGAAATGCCCAACCAACCTGTAACTGAAATAGTTGGTAGTAGGAAATCTACTGGAACTCCTATCATTTATTCTATTAGAGCATCTAAACTATTGAGTAAAGGTTGTGAGGCTTACCTTGCATATTTGATTAATCAACCTGGGGACTAGTTGAAATTGAATGATGTGCCTATTTTGAGAGAGTTTCCAGAGGTCTTTCCTGAGGAATTACCTGGTCTATCGCCTGATAGAGAGATAGAATTCATGATTAACTTATTACCGAGGACTGCACCTATCTCTAGGACTCCGTATAGAATGGCTCCACCTGAATTGCAGGAGTTGAAAGTTCAATTGCAAGGTTTACTTGAGAAATGATTCATTCAGTCGAGTTCTTCACCTTGGGGTGCACCAGTTCTATTTGTTAAGAAGAAGGACGGATCTCTTCGCTTGTGTATTGATTATCGAGGTCTCAATCAGGTGACTATAAAAAATAAATATCCTTTGCCTTTGATTGAGGAGTTATTTGACCAGCTGCAAGCTTGCCAGGGTATTTTCTAAATTCGATCTGAGGCAGGGTTACTATCAGTTGAGGATTAAGAAACATGATGTTCCTAAAACTGCTTTCAGAACTCGTTATGGCCATTATAAGTTTGTTGTTCTGCCGTTTGGTCTAACTAATGCTCCTGCCGCATTCATGGATTTAATTCAGAGGGTATTCCGTCCTTATTTGGATCAATTTGTGGTTATCTTTATTGATGATATTCTTGTATATTCTAAATCTGAGGCGGAGCATGAACAGCATCCCAAGATTGTGTTACAGACTCTTCAAGAGCATCAATTATTTGCAAAGTTCAGCAAATGTGAATTCTGGCTAAAACAAGTTGCTTTTCTTGGTCATATTATCTCGCAGGATGGTATTTGCGTTGATCCAGCAAAAATTGAAGTTGTATTAGCTTGGAAACAGCCTGAAACTGTTACTGTGATCCGTAGTTTTCTTGGCTTAGCTGAATATTATCGGAGATTTGTCAAAGATTTCTCTAAAATTGCAGGGCCTTTGACTTAGCTCACTCAGAAGAAAACTGTGTTTGATTGGAATGATAAGTGTGAGGCTAGCTTCCAGGAATTGAAGAAGAGATTGACCACAACTCTTATTCTTGCTTTGCCAGAGGGTTATGATAATATAGTAATCTATAGTGATGCTTCTAAGGAAGGTCTGGGTTGTGTATTGATGCAGAATGGAAAGGTTATTGTTTATGTTTCCAGAAAACTGAAACCCTATGAACTCAATTATCCGACGCATGATCTTGAGCTCGCAGCTATTATTCTTGCATTAAAGAAATGGTGTCATTATCTCTGGGGCAACAAGTTTGAAATCTTTACAAATCATAAGAACCTAAAATATCTATTTTCACAAAAAGAGTTGAACATGAGGCAGAGGCGTTGGCTGAAATTACTTGAGGACTACAACTGTACTATTAATTATCTTTCAGGCAAGGCCAATATTGTTGCTGATGCTTTGAGCCGAAATGCTACTGTTACTAGCTTAATCATTAAGAATTGGGAATTTATGGAAGGGTTATGCTTATGGAAGCCTAATACTTTAAATTCTGGTATTCAATTCGCAAGTTTAAAGATTCAATCTCTTTTATTATCCAGGATTCGAGAAGCTCAACAGACTGATCCTCATTTGTTGAAAATCTTAGAGAAGTCTAAAGGGGGAGAGTCGGATTTCAAATTGCATGATGATGGTATTCTCAAATTCAAAGGTAGAATTTGTATTCCGAGTGAGCGAGCTCTGAAGAAGGATATTCTTGCTGAGGCACACAGCTCTAAATATACTATTCATCCAGGCAATACAAAAATGTATAAAGATTTGAAACAGAACTTATAGTGGAACAACATGAAGAGAGAAATTGCTGACTATATTGCTAGATGTCTTACTTGTCAGAAGGTTAAAGCGGAGCATCAGAGACCTGCAGGGTTATTACAGCCTTTGGCTATACCTGAATGGAAGTGGGATCATATTACTATGGATTTCGTCTCAGATTTACCGAGGTCTTCGAAGGGTAACAACTCAGTTTGGGTTGTTGCTGATAGATTGACCAAAACTTCTCATTTTATTGCTAAAAAGAAGACTGATTCTTTTGATAAGTTAGCGGAGTTATACATTGAGAATATTGTCAAGCTTCATGGGATTCCAAAGGGTATTGTGTCAGATAGAGATCCCAGATTTACATCTCAGTTATGACAAAAGATTCAAAAAGTTTTAGGCACAACCTTGAGCTTCAGTACTGCTTATCACCCTCAGACAGATGGTCAATCTAAGAGAACTATCTTAATCCTCGAGGATATGTTACTAGCCTGTATTCTGGACTTCGGAAAGAGTTGGGAGAAATATTTGCCACTCGCAGAGTTCGCCTATAACAATAGTTATCAAGCTACTATTGGGATGACACCGTATGAGGCACTTTATGGGCGTAAATGCCGGTCTCCTCTCTATTGGGATAAGGTTGGTGAGATAAAGATGGTCGATCCTACACTTTTGCCTGAGATGAACAGAATGATTGATCATGTGCAGCTTATCAAAAAGAGGATGCTTACAGCTCAAAGTCAGCAGAAGAGTTACACAGATAAGCGTCGCCGAGATTTAGAGTTTGCCTTGGGTGATAGGGTATTTCTGAAAATCTCTCATCGGAAATGTTTGATTCGGCATGGTAAAGGGAGTAAACTCAGCCCGAGATATGTTGGACCATTTGAAATCACTGAGAGAGTTGGTGCATTAGCATACAGACTAGCCTTACCTCCTAGTTTGGGTAGAATTCATGATATCTTCTATGTATCTATGCTTCAGAAATATCAGCCAAATCCTTCTCATATTCTTGAGCCAGAGCCGTTAGAGATCAGTGAGACCTTGACTTATACAGAGAAACCTCTTCGGATTGTAGATCAAAAAGTTCAGGAGTTGAGAACTAAAAGCATTCCGATGGTTAAAGTCTTATGGGATCATCACGGGTTAGAGGATGCTACATGGGAGAGAGATGAGGAGATTCGTGAGAGATATCCTGAGTTATTCGCCGAATCATGTAAGAATTGTGTGAGCGCAATTAGTTTAAGGGGGAGAGGGTGTGACGCCCGAGTTTTTAGCCGTACATTTTATAACTATTGCATCCATTATTTGCGCATTTCTTCCGTGCTTTACTTGTTGTTTTCTTTAGTTACTATTCATTCCATTTTTCAACTACTTAATTACCATGAATTAGCATTTTTCTTGAATCATAATAATTGTTTTTGGAATGAGAAAAATATGTATTTGAGCTAAGAGCAATAGGAACACCCGTTTAGAAAATGTTTTGCCAATCTAATGAATAGTGTTATGTGACTTAACTAAGTGTTTTAGTTAGCTAACTTAGTTTATGCACATTTGACTCATTTTTAAATTAACTAGGCTCATTTTAATAGACCATACACTCACTCAAATAGGCCCCACCCTAATATATATTCAAACAAACATAACACAAGTCATAACTTAGCAAAAACAAAAACAAAAAAAGAAGCAGAAATCACTGTAGCAAAATCGAACAGCTTTGTGCAACCAAGGAGGAGAGTTTTAGCTCATCAAATCTCCATTCCAAGCCAAGCCAAGCTAGGTTCAAGTAGTTTAGGGTGTCTACTAGCCTTTGCCAAGCTCCTACGCGCTTTAAGTGAGGGATTTCATGCTTGTTTGTGCATTTTAAAAATGTTGTTCATTTTTTGAATTCTTAGATTTGTTATCAAATTCCTATGCAATGCTCAAATATGCTTATGTATGTTGTATATAGGTAGTAGAGACCTAATTTATGCTATTGTTTCATAGTTTAAATGGTTAAAATCGCTTGTTGATCGTAGGCATAAATAGTTACGGGAAAACTAGGATTTTCTGAAATCTGAACTTATAGCTTGAATTAATGGTTCTAATAGATGCTTTAGGTGCTAACGAAAGTAGTGTAAAGGCCCCGTAGGGTTTAATTTCCCATAACCTAACACAAGTATGAAATAGCAGACTTTTAGAAAGGGGTTTCGGGGTTATTGCAAATCTGGGTAAAATTGGCCTTCACTTTTGGTATTCCTAGGCTAAGTAGACTCTAATAATGCTTTGCTAGCTTCCGTTTGAGTCTTGGGTGAGGTACGTATAGTACAAAGCCAAAAGAGGGAATTTGGGACTTTCGGGCTAAATGCGGGTAATTGCGTGACTTTGAGGGTCCTAAGGGCGTCTAATAGGTTAACTAGAAGCATGGAGTAGACCACTTATGAATCTAGAATAATGGCATGAGTTTGGAAGGAAACGGATTGGATTACAAAGGGGTTTAGGTACAAATTCGATTGTCTCACGCTTCTAAGACCTTGACATAACTCCTAGTGTGTTTAAAAGTGGTTTCAAGATGTTTTGGAGCTTTTGGTACAGTTCTATGTAAATCTTGAATATGCTCCTTTGTAATTTGTTTAACTGCTTATATTAAATGCTTCTATTCTAACTGTTTTGAGCTCAACCTACTTTGTTGATCCTCCCACGTGTTATTGCTTATATTATTGATATTGACTTGTCATGATTAAGTGCATTGCATATTGGTTGTGCAACCATAGTGTTAGGGGCGGTTGTATTGAATATCGGCTGGGCGGCGGCGGGCTTGCTAGTGGATATTCGATCTCCGTACCCTATTCCCTCACTCGCCTGGTCCGGAGATTGCCAGGGGATGTTGGGTCATAGGATTATCGAGGTACATTCGAAGTACACCCACTGGAATGATTAGGGTTATGCTGGCTCACCGATCGTGGTTCGTGGATCATGGTTCGTGATCAAAGACAAGAGAATCCTGGAGTGTTGGGGTTAAGTGTATCGTATCCTTTGATATGTGTGATCTCCAGCTAATTCTATTACCCTTTACTTGCTTTTATTGTTTATTTCCTATAATTGTTGCATTGCACGTCCCGGGTAATCTTTATCCCTCACTGGACAATAGTAGTTGCTCATACATCGCTAACATATTTCAGGAGACGCTGTGGTTGAACCCTAGCTTGACTTTGTTGAGGGGGAAGAACAGGAGGTTCAGACTGATCCGTTGCCTTAGTTGCTGAGTCTTGTTGCTTGAGGTAGATTATGTTTTTGTTGATGTGAAGAACCTGCTTGTTTTACTTTATGTTCTATTTTGTAGCCTAAGTGCTATGTATATGTTGTGTATCATGTAAGTTGAAAGATAGATGATCGTAGTAGAAGTTATGAAACTTTGGCATGTAATAACTTATGTTTCTACTTCTAGCTACCTTGCATGCTTGGGGGTGAATGAATAGTTGTCCTTAACTTCTAAAAATGTTTAATTGCTACCATAGAATGGTATGATAAGCGTCTTTTGTAAAGAAGTTAAGTTGGATGCATGCTTGTGTGAATCTGAACTATTGTATATCTTAAGGCTCGGATGACCTTGAAGCTTTGAACTTTAGTTATAAATGCATGTCTAGTTATGTTGTGGCTTTATCGAGCATTTACAGGTTTTCAGAATGTCCACGGTACGGAGGAGACTCTGTCCGTTTGTCGTGTCCGGACTTAACCTTTTACGTGGGGTTGGGTCAGGGCGTGACATATCTTCATATGTAATGGCCCTTTTTAACATGCTATATGTAGAATTCCACCTACTTGGAATATCTAATCTCAATTTTAGTGGTTTCTTCTTATTAGCTTTGCTTAAACTTTTAAATTTCACTTTTTTATAAGCCGAAGAATTAATAAAATAAATAGCATCTCTAATATTGCTAATAGCTCCATTTATTATGGTTAAGCCACTTTGAACACACAAATTTAAAACATGGCATGCACATCTATTATGAAAATTTTTACTGTTATATGTGGCTTGAAATTGTGCCATTAATGGCTTAATAGTTCCAGACATATTACTAGCATTGTCAAATAATATGTTAAGTATTTTATTATCAATTTGATATTCACGTGCAACTTGAATAATGCAACTTGCTATATATTCAGCACTATGTTTATCTTCTACTAATTGAAAACTTATAATTCTCTTTTGCATATTCCAATCTATATCGATCCAATGACATGTCACACAGAGAATACTCAAACCAGTTTTTGTTGTCCACATATCAGAAGTTAGAGCTATTCTAGTAGGAAGAGATGCAAGAGTAGAAATTAGAATATTTCTATAATTTTTTTGTTAATTAAAAATATATTTTCTGAGTGTGCTCGTAAGAATAGATTTAAAAGCATATTTAAAGTATTTTGACAAAAAGATCTTACTTGATTAGTAAAACCATGTGTAAAAGGTAAGCTTAATCTACTAACCATATTTGTCATTTCCCGTCATGTAGTAGCGTGTGAATATCGAAAAAGTGACCCAGTGATAGGATTAATAATTATTTGTTTTAATTTTTCAGAATTTTCAGGAGTTTGATGCTTATCTCTAATGTGTCTATGTTGATATATGTCAATATCCACCTCTTCATAATAAGTATCGTTAATTATATGGTAGCATAAATTAATGATTCCGACTTAAACGTCGATGAGGTCAAAAGAGATCGCGATGGCTACAAGAAAGAAGTTCGGGAATTTTGAATTACCTAAGATGACGTCGGGTTGATGCAATGCTAAAGTTAGCCAATTTGACCAAAGGAAACTTCCTAGAAGTTGACTTGGATGCTAGCCACCCATGTGGTCAATTGTAGCCACCCATGTGATAAATATGGGTGGCTAATACTTTGAACATGGTTGGTAAAGCCAACCAAGATTGAAATGTTTGATAGGAAAGTCTCCTATGGCGGGCTAGCTGAATTCTATAAATAGGCATGCATTAGTTCATCATTTTCATCCACAACACAATTCCAAACACAATCCTAAGTTAGTCTTTCTTTCTTGTATTCTTCTTGTAAGTCCAGAAGCCATTGAAGCTCTAATCTAGAGAGCGCACGGTGGGACAATTATCTTGTAAGTGTTATATTGAATTGTTATAAAGAGTAGTGTTGTCTTTCTACTTGATTGTTGTTAAGACGTTTCTGGGAAATTGGTTATATTCTTACATGGTATCAGAGCTTAAGGGGCTCTTAACAACAATCTTGTCTAGTAAAGCTCAACAACTATGACTACTCAAGGTGCTAGTTCTTCTTCTACCAGTTCTAGTTCCGGTTTAGTACCGACAATTCGTATCCGTCCCCCTACCTTCACAGAAGGAAAACTTGATGGCACGAACTATCTTTTGTGGAAGTTCAAAATCACTACAGTTCTGGACTCCTACGAACTCCTTGATACAGTGTTAGGTACAGATGCAGAACCAGTTGCAGTCCGTGCTGAAGATGACACAAAAAGGTCACACCTCCAGATCCTCAGCTTGTCAAAGAATGGAGGAGACGAAATGCTGATGCACTTTGTGCAATTGTAACAAGTGTTCAGGATTCTGTCCTTACTCTAATTCAACACACAACCAAGGCAACTGAAGCTTGGAACATACTGAGAAATCAGTATGAAACAAGGAACCAGACTCGCATTCAAAACTTGGAGAATCAGTTAGCTGCTGAGAGATTAAGTGAAGATGAAGCAGCTGAGTCATTTATCAGTAGGATGAAAAACCTACGTGATCAAATGGCTGCAGTTGGTATTGCCAAATCAACCGAGGAACTAGCTCGAAGGTGCATTAGAGTGTTGCCTCCAAAATTTGACGACCTTGTGACAGCACTCAATACACAAGTTCGCATTCCTCCTTTGACGTTTGAAGAATTCACTGCCATGTTGATGGAGGAGGAGATGAGGCTGAGGAGCAGAGAAAATCAACTTGACTCTGCCTTTACAGCCAAGGCGAGGAGTAACCAAGAAGAAAAGAAGAAAGCAAAGAAGAAAACGTTCTCTGGATCGTGCTACTACTGTAATAAGAAAGGTCATGCTGTCAAAGATTGCAGGAAACGAATCCATGACGAGAAGAACGGAACTTTAAAGCCAAATTGGAGAAATAAAGAATCTGCCAATACGGCTGAAACGGAAGTGCATCTGTTTACTGTAACAGATGTATCGGAGGAAACGTGTACTAGCGCACATGTACATCAAACAAGTGCATGGGTGTTAGATAGTGGAGCTTCCCGACACATGACCAGCAAGAAGGAGTTATATGACTCCATAAAACCTCTACAAGAACCAATGAATGTTGTCGTCGGGAATAATGCGAGGTGTCCTGTTGAGGGCACTGGAACCATCTCGCTCGTGTCTCAAGATGGAGGAAGCAAGAAGCTGTCCAACGTACTCTTTGTACCCCAGATCACCAGAAATTTGCTATCTGTAGCTGCTATTACAGATAATGATTTAGAAGTGCGGTTCAAGAAGACGGAAGCTTTGATTCTTGACAAGGATCAAAATATCGTAAGTAAAGGTATTCGCAAAAATAATCTTTACGAAATCAGCTCTCTTTCTGCTGTCGTGGATGCCAAAACAAGTCAACTTTGGCATGAAAGGTTCGGGCACATTTCCTATCCTGTGTTAAAGGAAATGCAAAAGAAGAAGATGGTGGCCGACTTGCCTTCAATTGAAGAAATCGAAGGACCATGTGAAGCTTGTATGCTGGGCAAGCAACATAGACAGTCATTTCCCAAAGAGAGTCATAACCGATCAAAGGCTCCTCTAGAGTTGGTACATGCTGACCTCTGCGGAAAAATGACTACGACGGCGTTGGGAGGATCTTCCTACTTTATGCTGTTAGTCGACGATTATAGTAGGAATATGTGGGTGTACTTCCTTCGGGACAAGGCTGATGCTCTTGAAAAGTTTAAAATGTGGCACAAACTTATGACAAATGAGAACACAACTCAGTTGAAGAAACTTCGTACCGATTGTGGGGGGGAATTCTGTTCTACAGAGTTCACCAACTACTGCAACAAGCTTGGGATTAAGCGCCAATTGACTGCTCCATACACACCACAACAAAATGGAGTTGTGGAACGAAGAAATCGAACAATTGTAGAAATGGCTCGATGCATGTTGAAAGGTGTTGGCCTACCTGACACATTCTGGGCTGAAGCAGTCAACACAGCGGTATACATCCTCAATCGGTGCTCAACCAGGGCACTCAACGATAAGACTCCTAATGAGGCTTATTATGGTACGAAACCTTCTGTGTCTCATTTAAGAAAATTTGGGTGTGAATGTTTTGTACACATTCCAAATGAAAATCGAAAGAAATTGGATGACAAGAGCAAGAAGGGCATTTTCTTGGGATATAGTGAAGAGTCTAAAGCATACAGACTCTATGATGTAGAGGCCAAGAAGGTGATCATAAGCCGAGATGTGGTGTTTAATGAGCGACCACACTCAATGGAGGATAGCGGTCCTACCATTTCGTCATCAACTGATGAAGTAATCCACCAAGTGCCTGAACAACGACCGTTGAACAATGAAGAAGTCTCTAATGATGAGGAGATTGAAGACCAACCTGTTGTACCCGTAAGGAAGCCACAACCGAAGTGGTTCCAACAGCTCTTTGATGGAAGAAATCCAGGAATTACTGATGATAGTCCACGTCCTGATGGACTAAAACGATCAAAGAGAATAGAGGAGCAGAACAGATCAGGACAACAACTAGTAAACATGGCTTTGATGACCTAAATCATCAAGACGGTAAAAGAACCGGTAACTGTGGAGGAAGCCATGTCAGATCCAAATTGGAGAGCAGCTATGCAAGCCGAGTATGATAGTATCATGAAAAATGATACTTGGGAAATCGTTGAAAAGCCACCGAATAGAAAAATTATCGGCACCAAATGGATCTGGAAAGTGAAGTACAAGGCAGATGGAAGTCTTGAAAAATACAAGGCACGCCTTGTAGCACAAGGATTTTCGCAAGTCGAAGGTTTCGATGTATATGAAACCTTTGCTCCAACAGCAAAAATGTCAACAATCAGGCTAGTTGTTGCAGCTGCCGCGCATTATGAATGGATTGTACATCAAATGGATGTCAAGTCAGCTTTTCTTAATGGGCAACTTGAAGAAGAAGTCTACGTTGCACAACCCCCTGGCTTCCAAATACCAGGTGAAGAAGAAAAAGTCTGCAAATTGAAAAAGGCTTTATATGGGTTAAAGCAAGCACTACGAGCTTGGTACAAACGTTTAGACTCTTTCTTCTTGCAACATGGTTTCTGTAGAAGCAAATCAGAGGCCAACTTGTATGTTCTAAGTGAACAAGGAAAGAAGGTGATTGTAGTCCTATATGTGGATGATCTTGTAATCACTGGTGACCATGAAGATAATATTCGGAAGACGCAAGAATGGTTGAGCCAAGAATTTGAAATGACAAATCTTGGTCTTCTTCATTATTGCTTGGGAATCGAGGTATGGCAAAAACCTCATACTATCTTCATCTCGCAACAACGATATGTTCGTGAGCTTCTGATTGCATTTGGTATGTCCGAGTGCAAATCAGTTGTCACCCCGATGGAAGTGAATACAAAGTTATCAATTGACGATCCTTCAGAACAAGTTGATAACAAGCTCTACAGAAGATTGGTGGGAAGTTTAATCTTCCTTTGTAACACAAGACCTGATATTAGTTATGCTGTGGGAGTTCTCAGTCGGTTTTCAAATAAACCGAAACAAAGTCACTGGCAAGCAGGGATGCGGATCCTCAAATATCTCAAAGGCACGTTGGAGTATGGGATATCATACAAGTCTGGAGATACTTTATCTGGGTACTGTGACTCAGACTGGGCTGGTGACATTGACTCAAGAAAATCTGTTACAGGTTACGTATTCACATTCGGTGGTGGAATCATCTCATGGGCTAGTAAGAAGCAACCCACCGTTGCACTTTCATCAACGGAGGCAGAATACAAGGCTGCTTGTGTAGCATCCTGTGAAGCTGTTTGGCTACAACGCATCATGATTGATATTGGCATTCCAATAGAGGAAGCAACAATGTTGAAATGTGACAGTCAGAGTTGTATAGCCATGTCAAAGAATCCGGTATTTCATGCTAGAACAAAACACATAGAGATTCAGTATCACTATGTGAGGGAACTGATCGAGGAAGGTGAAATCTACATAGAGTACTGCCCTACAGAAGATAATTGTGCAGATATCTTCACTAAAGCGTTAGGGAGTGTCCAATTGAGCAAGCATCTTCAAACATTGGGTGTTGGCCCAATAGTTTAGTCAACATGAGGTGAACATTGAGGGGGGGTGTTGATATATGTCAATATCCACCTCTTCATAATAAGTATCGTTAATTATATGGTAGCATAAATTAATGATTCCGACTTAAACGTCGATGAGGTCAAAAGAGATCGCGATGGCTACAAGAAAGAAGTTCAGGAATTTGGAATTACCTAAGATGACGTCGGGTTGATGCAATGCTAAAGTTAGCCAATTTGACCAAAGGAAACTTCCTAGAAGTTGACTTGGATGCTAGCCACCCATGTGGTCAATTGTAGCCACCCATGTGATAAATATGGGTGGCTAATACTTTGAACATGGTTGGTAAAGCCAACCAAGATTGAAATGTTTGATAGGAAAGTCTCCTATGGCGGGCTAGCTGAATTCTATAAATAGGCATGCATTAGTTCATCATTTTCATCCACAACACAATTCCAAACACAATCCTAAGTTAGTCTTTCTTTCTTGTATTCTTCTTGTAAGTCCAGAAGCCATTGAAGCTCTAATCTAGAGAGCGCACGGTGGGACAATTATCTTGTAAGTGTTATATTGAATTGTTATAAAGAGTAGTGTTGTCTTTCTACTTGATTGTTGTTAAGACGTTTCTGGAAAATTGGTTATATTCTTACAGTCTAATCATTGTACTAGTACCAGTATCAGACTTAAATTTATAATTCATGCGACAAATTTTACAAATTGCCTTTCCTTTATCAGGAAACTTATCAAAATATTCCCAAACTTTTGAAGTTAATTCAAGTTTACAACATTTATTAGATGTATCTGTGACTATAGTAGATGTTGGTGTAGGCATTGGAGGGGTATTATTAAAGTCATCAGATGTTTCTGTTTCATCTAAATATGACTCACTTAAAGTAGAAAAATTACGAAAGTTGTTCACATCTTCAGTATCCATAAATCCCATATGGTATGATGCACGAGAAGATTGATGTGAAGATCCTATTCCATCCATTATAATGCAACAATTCGATAAAATATCAATAAAAAACTAAAAGAAATATTAAATAACACAAAGAAGACAAACAAACAAATAACACAAATGAAGCGAGAATTTATTAAATTAAATGTCAACAAGTATTTAAAGAGAAAATGAGATAGAACGATGGTATCAATATATACTGCTAATGTGCTTCAAATTTGATTATTTGAGCCTCAACAATAAGTCCACCAATAAATCTATTTAAGAATATTGTTGTTATTTGTTACTAATAAGCATATATAATGAGAATGCAGAGAAATTTGAAAAGGAGTTGATAGAGTTGTTGTGTAGTAATATTAAAAATGAATTGAGTGGTATTTATAGATATTGAGAGGGTTTTTTTTTGTCATTTTATCTTCTTATAAACGTTACTATAAGTTAGGATTTTGTTTCCTTTTGACCGTTGCTTTGTTATCTTTGATAGTTGATGTAGATTATGGTCAAAGAATGACCAGGTCATGCTACTGATAAATAAATAAAAAATTGTGATCCACTTCCAAAAAAAAAAAAATGTTGCTTTATCTGCTTGCATAGTTTAGAGCTAATGTTGTGCATTGTGGACTTGTGGTCAAAGCATGACCAGGTCATGCTTTGATAAAAAAAAAATTATGATCCACTTTAAAAATAAAATAAAATATTGTGGTTATGTACTATTTGACTAAAAATTATTTTTCTTAGAAAAATGATTTAAATTGAATTGAACTGATTTATCGAATTGAGTTGGGTTAGTTTACTAAATCGAGCTGAGTTGGGTTACTGAATTGAGTTGGGTTGGGTTCCGAATTGAGCTGGGCTAGGTTACTGAATCGAGTTGGGTTGGGTTCAATTCTGAATTGAGCTGGGCTGAGTTTATAATTTTTAAACTTGAATCTGACTCAACCCGCAGTCTTGTATAGGTTATAACCCAACCCAATATTGTAGCAACTGGGTTGAGTTGAATTGAGTTATTATTGGATTGAGTTGAGTTGGGTTGTAGCCTGACAAATCCAGCCCAAATAACATGTTGTACCTATTCGAATTTCTTACAATGTTGAACTACGAATTCATGTTTTATATGCTAATGGTCCCACACTAAGAATGTTTTGATGCGATTTGTTGAAGAACAATTTATATTCAGCTATTTAGAATTGGGGTCTTCTAGGACCTTTTAAAATCAATGAATGTAAACTATTACAGTATTAAAACTATCAACAATCCCCTTATATTTTTTTATAATGTTGCATTTATACCCTTCATATTTATGCCCTTATCTCTCACATTAATATTTATTTTGTTTAAAATTCCTTTTATGTTTCTATTTAGTTCAAAACAAAATATGCATATATTTAGAAGTAATTTCACAAGTTTCATCATGTGCTTATCTTGCTATTAATTAAATAAACATTACAAAAATACCTAAGAATAGAAAATGTCAAAAGTTAGGAAGTAAATTTTATAAAATGAGACATAATACATATAAATTAGACTTAAAAAGATCACGACCTATAACTAGCATTAATGGCAAAACATGTTAGTAACCATATTTAATGAGATAAATGACTCTTATGATGCCAACTTGATTTTGAATTTTTCACGAATTTTATGGGGAATTCACAATCTGCCTCATGAAAATGTTTAGAAGTCTTTTGTTGACGGTAAGAAATAGTTATATCAATTTGGTCTTTGAATTTTTCCTAATTGTATTAATCCAATTCAAGTCAGTCACATCAATCAGAAAATAAATTATAATATATAAACTTCGATGACTTTAAGTGAAACACATTCTTTACCACTTGAATTGTGTGATAAGGAACAAAATTTGGGCGAAATTCATTTTCTCTTATTTAAAGAAAATAAATAATCACTCGGTTCTATGATTGAATTTCATTTGACAAATTTAACATTGTATTATCAAAACTTGTAAATGTTAAAATTTTCAAACTAGTATTCTGCATTTAAATAAGGTTTATTGCCCTTCTGCATATAAATCCAAAAATGGAGACATCAAATTTGAATCGCGAATCACGTTTTGCTCTTGCTTTTCTTCTTAAATAAAGAACAAAAAATTTTGAGAGGAGACCAAAACAAACAACTATGAGGAAAAATGCAAAAGAAAAAAATTAACATATTCAAATTAGCCCCACTCGAGTAGCAAAAACGACACCGTTCCCTCGACAAAAATCACATTTTGTTACCAGCCCTGGTGCTTGTTGGGGCCAGTGCAATCCCGTGATTGATTCTTTGGTCATATCTAGGCCTGAAAGAAAACGACTCTTAGCTTCTAACTATAATGTTACTCACTATCATATTTGAGGTTAGACAAGTTTTGAGTCTCGTTAATTATGTTATATTATTTTAAATTTCTTTAAATTAAAAAAATAACACTCCTATTTGTTTAGGGGTTTTGACATGTTTTTAATATGTGACTCTCATGCGTATACATTTAGATTTTAAAAAATACTCCTAAAAACTAAGTACCATATAACAAATGGGCGGGTCACGTGTGTGTTAAAACAGTTAAAAAAATTGACAGTTTAAACTAGTTAGACTAAAATAATCATTTTGAAAGATCTGAAATCAAAGTGTCAAAATTTCCAAATATATGTGACTACTAATGACATTTACTCAGGCTCCGTTTGTTTGCCGTAAAATATTTTTTGGATTTTATGGTGTTTGGTAAGACAGAAAAATTGATCAATCGTAAAATATTTTACGGTAAAAAATTGTGGCTGTTTTTTCTAAATTTTACGGTGTTTGGTAACACTGTAAAATTAGTGAACCATAAAATATTTTCTAGTCAATAATTGCGACTAATATAAAATTTTGTAAAATATTTTATAGGACTTTGAGAGAAAAAAATATTTTATGGAATTCATAATACATCCAAATATCAAAAAATATTTTTTAATAATCTATTTTCTAAAAAAATATTTTCCTTTAATAAGTTATCTTACAACAAATAAATAAAACTCTGTAAAATATTTTATTTTTCAGGAATGAAAATATTTTATATAAACAAATTATTTTAAGGCAAACAAACGGAGTTAAAAATAGAAAACGACTCTTCTATCAGCCAATACGACGCCGTTTCATGCATTAACACCTCCGGCGCACATTAGCACTTACCACTCACTCAACACCTGTAAAAAAGTCCATTAAATCACATCCCATCATTGAAAACATCTCAGTCAGGTCAGCTCAGAAAAAGATGTACTAAAATTCCCCATTAATAATAAATAATAAGGACATGAATAAATAAATAAATATTTTGAAAAAACGAAAAATATGTAAAATATTTTGAATTTTCTTTGTAATTTTTCGTATAAAAAATTGAATTACTCTTTTTTTTTTGGTCAATAATTACTCTTCATATATCTCTGCTCAGCTCAGAATTTGCCGTTGACTTTTTGTTTGACTTGGCATTGACTCATCGATGCATTTCAAGCCTCCCAAATCACAGGTTTCAACTCACTCTTTTACTACTTATACATTATATATATTTATATGCATGTGTGTATATGCGTGTGTGTGTGTGTGTGTCGAAGTGTTTATATAGATTTCTGAGTGTTTGTGTATTCTATTTATATATGTGTGTATATGTAGATCTGTTTTGATTATTTGCTCGATTTCAGTTAAGCTCGAACTTAATTGATTTAATTTATAAATTTATCTTTTTCTGGACGGATATTTTCTCAATTTGGTCATTATTTGCTTCATTGAGCATAAATAGTGGTAAAGTTCGATGTAAATTTGTTTAAATATGTCAAAATGAGTTGAGATGACGAAAAAGTCTGAAGCTTTGAGTACCCATTATTGAGAAATCTGGGGTAAGTTGAATGATTAGTGCATATGAAGAGTGAATGTTCACGTAATTTGTCATTAGAGGCTTTTAATTATGAATAGGTCTATGCATTACATGTATAATAATTATTGTAATTTGATATACCCAATAAAAAAGAAGTAATTTTGATGAGAATATATGAATAATTGTTTGTTGTTATATACACTAGGGGCCTTACGCGTTTTTTTGTGTTTACTCTTTGGGCACTAGTTTTTTCGTAATGCATAATGTAGAAGTAAGAATAATAAGCCTCTTGAGTTACTGATATGCATTTTCAGGTAGAAACTTGAGGATGTGGTAGTATGGAAAAGTTACATTTTTGCTTTACGTATATCTAGTCCTTATTCTTTAGCTTCTGTATTTTTCACTAATATATAATTTACAAGTCGAATAATAAGGCTTTATGAGTTACTTCTGCACTTTTAGGTGAAAATTGGGCTGTGGTAGTATGAAAACATTACATTTGTTCTTTGCCTGTTTTTTGTGCTTAATCTTTAGCTTTTGATTTTTCAGAATGGATAATTTAGAAGTCGGAATAATAAGGTTGGTGGGTTACTAATGCAGTTTCAGGTAAAAAATTGAGGATGTGATAGTATGGAAAAGCTACATTTGTGGTTGGGTGACTAAGCAGGATCGTAGAAAAGTGATTGCTTCAAAGTGGCGAAGATTGTGTAGTTAAAGGTTAGTATTTAAGATATGGTTTGATTTTGGCTATATTGTAATTTTGCTACATATTGTCTAATGTGATGTGTTACTGATTTGCATCAACACTGGCAATTTATTCACATTGCAGGTAAGTGTGTCAAAATTGATTGCATTGTTCTAGGTTATGCGGCGTCTGTCCTAATCCCTTACTAGTGAGTTGACAAGTATACACGATGGTTCCATGTCCTGAAATTTTAGTTAGGGGATTAATGCCTTCTGCTTGTTCCTTTTTTTTTTTTTGAAGTTTTGTCCCCAGCAGAGCTATATTGGGCTCCACTTAGAACATGCATCACCTGTATGTGGTTCTTCCTGAATTCGTTTCATTGGTTCTTGTTAAGATATGGCATGTGTCCGTGCACTAGCTCAACGTAAACTGTTGATGCTCTTTCTTCTTTTCTTGCCCCTCCCCCCTTGCTGGTCTTGTTTGGTACTCTTTAAGTTATGTACATCAAGGAACTTTCTTCTAGTGGAGATCGTCATTGCTTGATGCTAGTTCAACCTAGAACTTTGAAATTACCAGGTCAAACCAAACAAGATTGCACACATCTTGCCAAGACTACATAAGTATATTTACTTATCAGAAAATAAATAAATAAAATAAGCATCTATAAAATGACATGTTATTGCCCATGTGAACTTTAACCTATTAGTAATCAAGTGTTTTTATGTGGAAGCAATTTCTAGAATTGAAAATTTGGTTGTAGATGAATTCTTTGCTTGACACAAGAACTAGGATATATACAAAGGATTAGTAACAGAACTATAAAATGTTTCAAAACAGTGTTTGGCTGTGATACAAAGATGTCAGTAAGACAAATGTTATTGATCAAACTCCATAAATAAGAAAGTATTTAGTTCGACATATCATAAGTAGATGAATTTTATGCCCTTACTAAGCAGTCTTTAGGCTACTAGGCAAGAAAGCATTTAACCTGTCTTTAGACTGCTAGGCAAGAAAGCACTTAACCTTGTACTACCTATTCTCACGACCAGGCTGGGTAGAGCAACAATATATGATGACCTTCTTATTGAAAATTTAAATTTTGAGAAAATTATTCTTTATTTTCACCTGGTTGAATCTGGAGCTTACAGTTGTTTTTTAGCTTCTCAATACAAGTGTAAATCTCATGTGGCACTGGGACCTTTCATATTGAGAAGTAATTTTGCTGATGTATTGGGTAGATTTTAGCAACTTTTGAGGAGTTTATCTACCCTTAGTATCTCTGCATATAATTCCTTTTCATTAGTTTTTCTGTGTTTCAAACCTTAGAACAAAGCTATACAGATGCGGTCCTCTTTTTTGTTTGTTGTTTTACTATTGCTTTTATCAATGAAGTTTGGAGACTTGAGTGTGAAAAGTGTGATACTGTTGTCATGTCATAGATATGTTCTCAAGAACCCAATCCATTTTTACATTCAAATGCATTTTTAGTTACTAATTCAGATGGCTTTAGCTTGGATATCAGAATCAGCTTAAAGATCTGAAAAATAGTTTTCACTTTTCACACTGCTTGCTTAAGGCATTTTTTTTACACCCTAGTCCCTCTACTCTGCTTTGCACTGGCCAGTTTACTAAGGGGTCGAAGACTTTAGAGTAGAGAATCAATTCCCTAATGTGGAAAACCCACACACAAACTTTGATGTGAAAAGTCCACAAGAATGTACACATTTAAGCCCAAAACCCGGTAAAAAGATTCATATACCTTCCCAAAACTGATAAAGAAATTTCTTTAGAAACTCTGTCAATGATTTTGGTGGAGTTGTGTACATTTTCTTTATTGTTGTGTTGCATGCTATTTGCAGGTGATATTGTTTTGGTAGATGATCTAGAGAAGGTGAATGGTAAATTAGAATTGTGGAGAGAGACTTGGAAGCAAAGGATTTTAAGTTGGGTAGATCAATCCAGAGTACATGGAATACAATTTTAGGAAGAGTAGGTCGAGGAATGAGGTAGAAGTTAAATTGGACTTGAAGAGAATGCCTCAAAAGGAAAACTTGAGATCCCTTGGTTTTATAGTCCATTAATCTGGATGTCGATCATAGAATCAAGGTGTGATGGATGAAGTTGTGAAGTGCATTAGGAATTCTGTGTGATCAGAAAATACCCCTCAAGTTAAAAGGAAGTATTATAAGAGTACCATAAGACTATCCTTGCTTTATGGTTCGAAGTGTATTAACATGTTCAGAAGATGTTAATGGCTGAGATGAGAATGTTGAAATGGATATGTGGTAATACTATTGTTGAGAGTGAGGATTTGGGTTTATGTTGTGTCCTCTCTCCCACATTGGAAGAGAAGAACGCTTTCTGACGTTCTATTATAGTATAATTAGTTAGGCTTATGCTAAGTAAAACATCAATCTGTTCTCTGAATAACTAGGAAGGACAAAATCAGAAACAAGGTGATACAATGAAAAGTAGGTGAAGCTCCAATCAAGGATAAGATGAGGGAGAACCGTTTGAATAGTTTGGACAGTTAGGAGGCGACTGTGGAGGCACATGTTAGGGTGTGAAGGCATTAAGGTTGTACGTCGTAAGTTAGGCTAAGGAGGACCTAAGATGAGTTGGATGGAGACGCTCAGATGAGACACACACTCATGGTGTTAACAGAGGAGAAGACTCTCGACATGAATGAGTGGCGTCGTTAGATCTATAACCAACCCCACCTTGTGGAAATTGAAGCTTGGTCTGATTTGATTTGTGTATAATTTCTTTAGCAAAAGAAGGAAAAAGAAGATAACTCAGCAACAAAATTTAAAGTTATTTTTTCTGTGCCTCCATGAGAAAGTAGAAATTTTATTACCAACCACACTGCACCATATTAAGACAGGCTTACCCACTATATAGTGGGTATCAAAATTTTAAGTTTAGAATGACTACTTACTTCTCTAAAAAAAGTTTAGAATGAGTATCTTAGGTTCTTTTTTAAAAGATCATCTTTCTTCTGCTGCAATTTCCTTATTAGAGAAAAGCAGAGGCATCAAACAGATGGGCATGTATAGCACTCTACCTAATAGGGTATGCAACAAGAGATGCACTCATTATGGCCTAGCATCTCAGTGCAAGGCCTTTTTTTCAGTGCACCATATTTATTTGCCTGTTCATTTGTAACTTCTGCACCAAATTGTTTGGTAAATTATGGAATGGCCAATATAGTAGTATGACAAAAGAAACAAAGGAAGAAAATCCTTAAAAGTCTGGATCATCATTCTCTCATAGTAGATTGCTATTCATATCTAAATAATCATGCTTGAGAAACCATCCTCTTCAACACAGGATATAAACAACTGATCTTCCATAGTTTGATGTTGCGCTGTTCTCAACAGTTTTCATCTCTTCAGTTCAAAAGCCTTGACAATTCACTTCCATTACTCATTTTCATTTATACTGTGATGTTGGTTTAATTCATTGTCTTTGTGGTGTTCACTAATATATATGTTAAGATTAACATGGTAATGTCTTGTTTATATCCCAAGTACTATTTTGGTTTTAAAGCTTATTGAGGAAAATCATTGATATGGCACCAAGGGGTTTGTAGCCCATGTAAATCCCAAGTACCTTGCTGAAACTTTGCCTTACATGTTGCATCAAGAAATTCTTTACTTTCTTTCTTATTAAAGGTCTTCTTTTACCTTTATCTCCCTTCCTTTTGCTGGATATGTTATATGCATTTACTAAATATTCTATTTGTTATTGTAAGTTCTGCTTGTATATGTTTTTTCTTCTTGAACTGCTAAAGCCTTGCATGCACTAACTTTTTTAAATGATTTCCTGTGACAGGTCACTGGTTGTAGAGCTAAAGCAACTATTGTCATGGGTGTTTCAGGGAAGTGGATCAAAGCTTTGGTTGGTCTAAAGAAGTCAGAAAAGTCACAATCTTCAGAGAAAGATGAAAATGTGGGTTATATTATGTGTCTAGTATTGTGCTCTCCCACTTCTTTTGCTTTTTGTCTTCCCTGCAATTCATTTTCTTTATACAGGACCTCACATTTCAGAACCAAAACTGCCCTAATTTTTCATCTTTGTCATTTAAGAGCTTAGATATTTGTGCATTCAGTTATATGGTTCTCCAATATGAAATAGCATAATTCCGTTCTTAAATTCAAATTCAATATGGATTTTTTTTTTTTTCTTTTCAAGTTCAATTGCCAGATACTTGTTATTTAAATTGCTAATACACATCTTATCAAGTTCATGGACTATGTTGTAAGTAGGTGGTTGTCTTTTGCAGTAGCCTTTCAGAATAAATTTTGGATAACCTGATGAACTTTTATTGAACTTAAGGTTATCAACAGAATGAGCAGAGAATTGAGACCTTGTTTGTGCTTAATATTGATCTCTTATGATGGTAATATTGTCACTAACGTTTTGAGTGACATGAATAGGAGAAATAAAAAAGTTGCATTCTGGGAATAAGGAGAATTCCATTGAATTTCTTGTTATTATATCTCGGCGTATGGTGCTAGATTTCTATGATTCATCCCTTCAACTTTTCTATAGCCTGTTCTGTGGCTATGGAATTCCATGTTTTAAAATGTAGAAGTTCATTGAATGCATTAACAGTCTTTATCTCGTAATTCCTTCATGTTACAGAGATCTGGGAGTACTGGAAAGTCTAGGCACCGGAGAAAGCGTTCGATTGAGTTTGACATAGACTTCCTTCAGGATGAGTTGAATCAAAATGCACCCAGATCTGTTGAAGATTCCAATGTCCATTCAAATCCAGGTGCCTCTAGTTCCCCTTCTAGTTCGCTTCCAGTGCAGGATACTGCTCAGATTGAGCAGAATACAAGAGAAGAATGGGCAGCCATACGCATCCAGACAGCATTCAGAGGATTCTTGGTATTCAACTTGCCTTGTATTACCTCTCGCTGTAATTTTTCCTCCTTATGCTAGTGGGGCATCCTCGTCACTTTCCTTAAAATTTTCTTCTATTTGTTGAATATCTATGGAATATATTGAAATGTATGATGAATCAATATAGTTGTTATTAATAAAAAGTTCACATTTGACTGCATGAAAAGTGGTATATCCAACATCTTCGATAGCCAAATGTTGTATTTTCTTATGCAATTATGGTTTGTGTGGAAGAAGGGAAGCATAATGGATTGCACATTAGCCTGAATAGAACCGATTAGGTTTGATTTTGACATGAAGGAAAAGAGTGTAACTTGGTGGCGACTGCTCACACTTTTGATGTGGATTATGATTGGACCTTAATTATGATATGATGAATATCAAAGATAATCTTTATTCTGTTTCCTTCCTTGTCTCTAGAAAGAGTATCTGTAGACGATGGCTTCTTTGTTTAACATTTTCCTTAAATGCACAGCTTTGTGATTAATAGCTTTTCAGGGTTCACAGTCAGAGAATTGCGCCTAGAGTACTTAGTAATATTCTGGTCACCTGTTGCTGGAAGAGTTAAAGCTACAGCAGCAAGTTAAAGATTTCTTTAGTGAGAATGTTTGTTTGGAACCTAAATGGGACTTGACTGATCCTAAGTGAAACGAATATTATGCCTTGCTGGATCCTCTTTTGGTATCTTCAGCATTTGGAATACTTGATGGATTTCTGGAACTCTGATTTCAGGTTTTGTGTAATTAAAGTGTAAGAGACTTTGGTGTTAATGCCTTGTTAGCATGTCCTTATATGGGGGTTTATGGAAACGGAATTTTTGTGTTTTGAATTAAGGTGGTTGCTGGGATTAATAATTAAGGTCTGATGATTGTCAGGCTAGGCGAGCTTTGCGGGCTTTGAAAGGATTGGTGAGACTTCAAGCTCTTGTTAGGGGCCATGCTGTAAGAAAGCAAGCAGCAATAACCCTTCGTTGCATGCAAGCTTTAGTGAGAGTTCAGGCCCGTGTCCGAGCAAGGCGCGTTCGAATGGCATTGGAAAGTCAAACAGAGCAACAGAATATTCAACAACTACTTGAACATGAGGCTCGTGTTCGGCAAATAGAAGTATGCAACTTATTAACTATTTCAATTTAGTAATATGTCTATGTATATTTTTTGGAAATGTTGCTTGAATAGGTGGTGATTACATGATTTTGAGTTTCAAAAATTTTAGCACATGATCTGTTCATTTTACCTGCCAATGATGAAAATTTCATATAGCTTGAACAGATTGTGAATACATTTTTCCTTTGCAAAATGTGTAGAACAGGATTTAGCTTCTCCATTTTACCTGTCTATAGGAGAAAATAATTAGAGCTGCAATATCACTTCCTTACATTGCTTGAAAATTAACTTGAGTTCCTTTGAAGTTTGTTAAGGGAACAAACTAATGTGTATATTTTCCTTGAAAAGATAATCACGCAATTAAAATGAGGAATTTGATTAGGGCAGTCTAGTTGTTGTCTTTGTATCTTTTGTCATGACTGTTGTGATGGTTGCTGCTGGTGCTATAACCGTCACTATCATCATTGTCATCATTGCCTTCTTAGTCATTGCTATGAGATTGTTCTTGTAGGTTCCTTATGTATCTCCTCATAGCTTGTTCCTAATCATTTCCGGTTTCCGCGGTTCAGCTTCATTTACATCAGTTCTGTGCTTCAGTTTATACGCAAATATCATTATTCTCTTTTTGTCTCACAATTTCTTCCTCAAACAGCATTTAGACAATTATCCCATTGGTTGTATTTTGCTGTATAATATTGCAGTGTACCTGTTCCTTACTGTTGATTGTTAATTCAGGAAGGATGGTGTGATACTGTGGGATCTGTGGAAGAGATTCAATCGAAATTGTTAAAGCGGCAAGAGGCTGCAGCTAAGCGCGAAAGAGCTATGGCATATGCTTTGGCTCATCAGGTATGTATTTTGTAGTGTTACACGATGGCGTGAACTAGTATGCCAGAAGTTCATTGAAGTCTCATTAAAGAGCAAAATTGTAGTTGGGAGGAGAGCAGTTTGGTGCACAATTCTATTAAATATCTGTCTAGAGGATAGGGTCAAGAACATACATCTCACAGCATTTGTATCTATTGTTAGCTGTAAATATCATGTTCGATTTCTGGTGTGGGATGGTGATAGAAATATGCTTTTCTTCTCAAATTCATAAAAAGTTTCACTTCTTTCATAACTAACTTCATATGACCTACTGAAATCTTTACTGAGATTTGGACTGATTTATAAGGTGGGGTTCTTGTATTCTCTCTCTCGCTCTCTGATTCAGATCTTACATCAAAGTCTTAGACGTTGTGTATCTTTGCAAATAATGCAATTTACTGATCTGATTATTGTCAATCCTTCTGTATCTATTGTTTTCTTCTAGGCATTCTTATCTATAGCTTCTAGGTGTATTACTAATGTATTAAACTGAAAATGAGAAGGTACTTATCAGGAAAAATACATGAGATTTAAGATGAACTCAATGTTTACGGTACAGTGGCAGGCGGGATCAAGGCAGCTGGCAACTCCTGCTGGGTTTCAACCAGATAACAGTAACTGGGGCTGGAACTGGTTGGAGAGATGGATGGCAGTTCGGCCATGGGAAAACCGTTTTTTGGACATTAATCTCAGAGATGGAATGATGATTCAGGAGAATGGATCAGCTGATGTAAACAACGGAACCAGGACACAATTAAAATCTGCTGGAAAGAAAACTGTGTCTTCCAGCCTTGCAAATGATAAAAATGGTCCAGTCCGTTCAGGCAATAACTCACACCTGTCGAATGATAAGACGGCTCCATCTCATTCTGATGGTTGGAGCTTGTCTCCTAATAAGTCAGCTAACACACAAGATTCCCCTGCCACGCTACCTAGCAAGCTGAGGTCTAAAGCAGCTCTTGAGAATTTGGTTGAAGAAGCTACGTCAAAAGCCAAAGTTGGTTCAAGATCACATAGTAATCCTAAAGAGAGATCTGCACTTTCAGATAAACAAGGAAAGAAGAGATTGTCGCTGCCTAGTAGCGGTGAGTTTTGACTTCTCTCCTTCTACCCCTTCTACCCCCGCTTGCTTGAGTTGTATGATTTGCTGGTCATTGCTATTGATATTGCAATTTTTCACATGCGTTGTTATTCAATAATGATTAGTATGTTTCTTGCTTTTCTAGCCATAATGTGAACAAATATGAGGTTGTATTTCTTTCTTTCATCCTTTCTTCTGGAACGTGACCCTCCATCATTTGAAATGTTTAAATTCGGAATGCATGGTTAACCTTCATGGCATTTATCTGTTTGATTTTGGAGGCTTCTTTTTCCGTCAAAATCTATTTTTAACAATAAGAAATAGGAAAAAGAGTATCTTAGCATGAGACATTCTTCTTTTTTATTTATTTATTTTTTGCCGGGTCAGCAAGGATAAATTTCATTCCACTACTCAAAAAAACTTTGGCTATGCCAATTTACATGTGAACCGTTCTTCTTATAGGACAGTGGATTCTTTATTTGATTTTCACCTTGTGTTTATGCTTGACTTTAGCAGGGCAAGGTCTCGGGGCTCAAAAGACCACGCAACCTGGTAGAAGCGCCATCAAGAGGACACCTAATGTACAGAAGCCTGTGAAGGATAAATCCAGTTTAGATGGGATTAATGGCCCGAAGAGTACCCAAACTGTTTCAGAGGCTGTTGATGGTTAGCTTTTAGTTCTCTGAAGACGATTCCTGTTTGTTCAGGTACAGCCTTTACATTATGTATATATAGGTCATGTTCTCGCGAGGAGATGCTAGGCAGCGCTCTACTTCCAGCTTTCTCTGGCAATGTCACATGACAGGGTCAGCAGAAAACCTGTCTTGTCCCAGAAATAAGATTTTACAGTATTGGTACGGACTGTTGGCATGATTAATTAGCGTCATCATTTGTTTATTAGCGTGTTTATCCGTTGCTTCCAGATTAAATGATCTGCTAGTCTTAATGCCATTGCATGTATTGTATAACTCTTTCTTCTGTTCTCCCATCGCGGAAAGCTTGTCGCTTGGTTTTCTGTTAATTGTCGTAGAGTTGAGAATGGCGATTCAGATGAGCCTGAGAAAGTAATCTGTTGTAAGTACACAATTCTATTCAAGTTAAAAATGTGATTTAATATTTATTGATTTATGTTATTGTCGATTGCTTATTGTGTCATTGTTTTCTACTTTCATTTCTTCATGTGGAAGAAGTTACCTTCTTTTGCATGATAACTCTGAATCGTTCTTCACTCGCTAGTGAAAGGAAAAGGATAGATGATTGAAAATCCTGTTTAGAGATCGCAATTCTAGTAAGAGTAATTTCCCATCCATCATCTCTATGGTATTACATTTGATTCATTGGAGTGAAAAACTCCATTAGATTCGGCTACTAAGGACAAGAGTGTCATCCTATCGACTTGGATGTTCTGAATGTTCACTGTATACGTATGTATTTTTTTTTTTTAAGTTACAGGAAACAACCCTAGAAAGTCTTTTTTTTTTTTAACTAAAAGCAAGGATTTCATTGAATGAAAGAAGGATCAAACAAAATATTTACAGTATTTAGTTATCCCCATAGGATGTCTATCTTAGTCTATTTTCATCAAGGTTAAGGGCAAAACAAATTGTTTGGTTAAGTAGATTATTTCTAACTTTTTTACAGGAATACAATTTAATTTTTACATAAAAAATAATATTGTCAAAGATTTGATCCTCTGTAAGCGTTTTATTCTTAAAAAGTCTTCTATTCCTCTCCTTCCAAATGTGATAGATGAAGGTTCCAAAAAACAGTTTGGCTGCAACGGACTGGAAGGAGGGTTAGAGCATGACACGAACCAATCAGCAATACGGGGCCAGTTGGAGACGAAGGGGCGACACTTAATCAACTTCCAGCCCCTTTTCCATATCCTTCTCGTGAAAGAGCACAAGGAAAATAAGTGCTCTCTGTCTTTGCAACATGCCTTGCAAAAAATGCAAAGAGGGTCGATTGACATACCTCATGAGATTAGTCTATTCTTCAATGGTAGTTTTGTCTCTCCAAAGAAGCCAAGCACAAAAAGCGTGCTTCAAGATGGACTGTTTGAACCAGAAAATATGATGCCAATTAACCTTCGGGACACAGTTTCTGATAAGCTCCCAAGTATCTTTAACATTGAAGTCGCCATTGATTGAATTAATCCAACAAATCCTATCCTCCCTATTAGAGTCCACGGCCATGTCACCCAAACTGTTGCGAATGAGATCCACGATAATATTGCCATGAGGCCAACACCATCTATCATCAACAATAATGTCTGAAACGTTCGCATGCCTCCTAATGCTAAATATAGCAATATCATTGTCCTCAAACAGATCTTCAAGGATGCCAAAGGGATGCCATTGATCTTTCCAAAATCTGGTATTCAAGTCATTGCCGATTTTGTGGATAATAAAATGTCTACAAAATGGTCTGAGCTGGAGAATTTTTCGCCAAATCCATGAAGGTTTTGCTTGGCATGGATATATCCCAAAGGTTATAACATTTGAGATAGTTAGAATAGATCCATTTAACCCATACAGATTTTTGTTTTGTATCTAATATCCATAAATACCTCATGATTGAAGCTTGATTGAGGTCCTTGAGGGCCTTGATTCCAAGACCACGTTCTTCAATGGTGGAGCACACCACCTGCCAAGCCACTTTAGCCTTCATGCCACTGTTATCTGCGCCACTCCAGAAGAAGGATGCCATCTTTCTTTCAATCTCTTCCAACACCCCCTTGGGTAGGATAAACATTCTAGCCCAAAAAGAATTGATGTTGCTGAGAATAGATTTGATCAATTGAAGTCTCACAAGCGTAAGAGAGTCACATGTTCATCCAGCTGTTGATACGTTTGGTGATTCGATCAACTAGGATTTTGCAATCAGTCTTTGTGAGCTTGCCTGCATTCAGCGAGACGCCAAGGTAGCGAATCGAAAGATCACCCTTCTTAAACCCCTAGATATCAATCAGATGTTGCATTCAGGATATATCATTTTGCTCAGAAGAGGCATGACGAGGTGCTTAGTGGAGCTGGGGAAAGCCTTGACTCTTTTTTCTTTATTATGCACGCATAGGGTCTGTAAATTGAAAAGTATACACTTGAATTCATATCACTAAACTAAAACCCGATAACATATTTTTTTCCTTATAAGCTTCTTGTTTCAACTTCATGTCATAATCTTCTCGTAATTCGGCAATTAGTGTTAGATTTCTTATGTTAATTAAAGCAATATCTTAGATACCATCACGCTTGAATTGTTTGTTACTAATTAAAGAAAAAAAAAAATCAGATTTCAATGCCCAACATGGGCAAAATACAACCCCTCTTTTCCTAGGATGCTGTCTTCTGTCATTGACATGTAGTAATTAAATACCACCTCGTACACAGCAATTATAATTGTTATTATTTACTAATCGAGTGCTTTAGACCGATCCAGAAGCTGAGGCTTAGTGCTTTCCAGCATTACTTCCTCCCACTAGGCCACTACCAAAACCCACCACAACTCTAATACTTTTGAGGTAATTGTTTTTTTAAAAATTTTTAAATTCATTCTTTTTGTTTAAATTAGTTAATTTAATTTTTATTATTTTTTTAAAAAAATTAAATTCGTTCATATTGTTTAAAATTAATCAATTTAGTCCCTGATATTTTTAAAAAATTTAATTAGTCCCTATTATTTTTCAAAAAAATTTAATTTACCCAATTTAGGCAGAGATTAAATTAATTTTTTTTTTAAATAATAGAGACTAAATTGATTAAGTTTGAATAATATGAACGAATTGATTAATTTTTAACAATATGATGAATTTGAAATTTTAAAAAATTAATAAAGACTTCAGGGGCGAATATATAATATTTTAATAGATATGTGAGAATTAAGTGGAAGCAAAATAATTTTGCAAACTAAAAATATAAGAATATTTTAAATATTTTGTAAGGTTAATTAAGATTACAACTTTCACAAATTTAAAAATATATCCGGTATGGCAAACTGTTGTATATATACTTTACGTATTTACTAGTAAGAGTTTAACCATTATCACTGAGAAATCATCATTACGAAACCATTAGCAAATAAATAGTAAATATCTTTCCCGTACGTAAAACCATATTCAGAACGTCACTCTATTAACAAATTAGAAAAAATAATAATAATAATAATAATAATAATAATGCTTAAATTCGTATCACAAGGCTTGCAAAAGTTAATTTTTGTTTTCAGAGCTCACAAAATATATGAAGCGTGACTAAAAGACGAGTAAAATTACCCAAGGAAAAAAAAAAAATACAAGATTTTTTTGGCAAGTGGACATTTCGAAAAGCTATTGAATCCGATTAGTTCAATCATGCGACACTCATATATTAGTGAGGCCCACAATATTTAAGTCCTACTATTTTGTGAGAACCAACCAAAATTTTACTGATACATCTCCTTTGACACAAAAACAAAAAAAAATACAATATGCTTTTCCCAAAAATTAAAAATACATTTTTTAGAAAGAAATGAAAACTTCATAGTCAATTTTTTACTATATATACAATAAAAGAAACTTTTAAATTAGTCCATATTAATATTAATTTATTATATATAGATAAAATTTATACGTATAAATTTTATCTATATTTGACAAATTGATCTAATTCGTTCGAACGGATAGAAGAATTTTTCATACGATAGTCGTGTCTTAAGGGTACTTGTGTACCCACCTATTATTCATAACATTACCACATCTCCTTCCTTCACAACGTGTTTCCACTTTGCAGCTTATCTAGATCTTGATCTCTCTCGTCAGTTTCAACTCTTTTTAACACTTTTTTAACGTCTCCCTTTCCCCCAAAATATTTAACACCGTGAAACTTCACCATATCTGTCTCCATCACCCTCCCACCATCCATTTTCTCATCTCTCTCTTTTTTCTCTCTCTCACTTCACTCGCACACACTATACCCAAAAAAAAAAAGCATCAAACCCTAACCCCCTCAAGAAAAATGAAACCCCATTTCGTATAGATCAATAAACTGGGCTAATTTGTGTGTTGAGATCGTGTCAATTAGAATTGTCAGAAATCTCAACCAACTAGTAGTACGGCCACGGCCACCAGAAGGATGGTGTCGTTTCCGACGTCGCCGCTAATCCCGACCTTGACACTCCTGCTATCGCTCCCCATTTTGTTCTTCTTCTTGGCACCTCACATTCTCCCCCCGCGGCAACTTCACATCACGCATTCGGACGAGCTTGATGATCTCTCCCTTTTCCAGAAAGCAATCACGGCCGACACCACTTTCCGATCACAGCCCCACCGCCGTAACCATCACCGTCCTTCCAACAAGTTCCGCCTCGGCTCCTCCACCCTCCACCGCCCCAAGATCGCCTTCCTCTTCCTAACCAACTCCGACCTCCGTTTCGCCCCGCTTTGGCAACTCTTCTTCAACCAAACCGACCCTCATCTCTACAACATCTACATCCACTCCGATCCCACCATTAAAATCACCCCTCCCGGCGGCGTATTCAAAGACCGCTTCATCCCATCCAAGCGAACCCAGCGCTCTTCCCCTACTTTAATCTCCGCGGCTCGGCGCCTCCTCGCCACGGCCATACTAGACGACCCATCTAATGTGTATTTCTCACTCGTTTCACAACACTGTATTCCATTACACTCTTTCAATTACATGTACAACAATTTGTTATTCAATGTCGAAACCCTACAGCGCAACACGGGTCTCCAGAGCTACATCGAGATCCTTGATGACTCTCCCTCGCTCTGGGACAGGTACAATGCCAGAGGAAACAATGTGATGCTACCTGAAGTGAGTTTCGATCAATTCCGTGTCGGGTCACAATTCTTCGTCCTAACGCGAAGGCACGCGTTGTTAGTCATCGAGGATCGGAAATTATGGAAGAAATTCAAGTTGGCTTGTATCAATGTGGAGTCTTGTTACCCTGAAGAACATTATTTTCCGACCCTTTTGTCAATGGAGGATCCAAATGGGTGCACACGTTACACATTGACTAGTGTCAATTGGACAGATAGTGTAAATGGGCATCCACATACATATCACCCTCCAGAGATTTCTCCTGAATTGATCTATAAGTTGAGAGATTCAAATTCGAGTTCTTCTTACATGTTTGCTAGGAAATTTTCGCCGGATTGTTTGAAACCATTGATGGAAATAGCCGATTCAGTGATTTTCAGAGACTAAATTTGCCTTTGTTGGTAAGTATTTTTATTTTGTTCTTATCAATTTTTTTTAGTAAAAAAAAAAATTAATGTGCTTTATTGTGTTAATATTTGGGGATTTTTGTTTGAGTTTGATTAGTGTATGGTTAATGAATGGTGGATATTTTGGTAGAGGGGTACCTCATCAAACAGTTACTAGGGGTATTTTGTAATTTTGAGTATGGTAAAGTAGTGCAAGTTTGGTGTAGACGGTGGAAAAACTGGGGTGAAAAGTTATTGTCATTCCTGACTTTTTTTTTGGTGGATGGTTATTGTGAGTTTGATAAGAATCCAAGGAGAAAAAGATTATATGCCAAGTTGTCCTCAACATAGTATGTTGGTATCAAATTGCACTGCCTTGATGCTTGCCCCATCCCATGCCTTCATTTTTTTTTTATTTTTTATTTTGGGTACAATGGAGGTTGGAGTTGTGTTGGACATGGAATTATAACATCATGTTATTCGATCATTCCACCAACTCTTGGGTGTCCATACCTCCATTTTTTGTCACATAGATGTCCGCAAATTGTGAGTTAAGGTTGCCACCTCAAGTAGGTCTGACCATTCCCCACGTTTTGCTTATAACAAAAATTTTGTGGATCGAGCTGCCCTGCCCTATTATGTGCATGAAGTACCCACCTAAGGTGAAGGTCAATTTTTACCTTCTCCCCTTTCTTTCCATCTTACAAAGATTTAGATTAATATGTTTGAGTTATTAATGTTGTGGACTTGGATGAACCATTACAATTGTGAAGCTTTTGTGGTTTTATTTATCTAATCAATTACATATACCTAAGTTCTTGTAACACCTACAAGTCAAAATTTAGTTAGGTATGAACTAACAAATTGATTACCTGCCAATTTTTTCTTCACAGGTGAGGAGAAAAAAACAAGGCAAAATTTGAAGTGAACTTATAAGGATGTTGGAGTACCACGTGGGAATAAGGTGTTGATGGAGGGCTATGAATAAAAATGCCCACAACCCAAGTAACCCCAAGGAGTCCAACTAAAGCAATCAAGAGAAAAGATGTTTCAAATGCAAATAGTCAAAAAAGCAAGTTTTAAGGTATAATTTGGTGGGTGTAGCATTTAGTAATGGTAGTAGTTGAGAAGAGGTGGTTTTGGCCACTCTGTGTTGTGTTGTTTGTACATATATATGCATGGTTGAGAGGAAGAATGGTGATGTTCATATAAACTTAATGAACAAAAGATTTGGCTTAGCCTAGAAGAATTTTAAGTGCTAAAGCCAAATTTGGTTCTCAATTAGGATATTAGGTCACTTGATGTATGCATATTGGTATCTACTTGTTCATGGAATAGATCCAATGCATAGGATTTTTCTTTTTGATCCACTCTTTGCCCTTTTTTTTTTTTTTTTTGACCTTTTTCTCCACTAGACATACCTTTGCTTGGTATGGAGTTATTCTATTTCTTGGTGCTTTCTTTCTCCAACTTGCGGATGGTGACTCAAGTTCAACCAAAGGATAATAAGAAAGAGAATTATAATAATGAAAAGAATAGTGGTTATGCTTCTAAACAAAGCAGAATGTAAAGGTGTTGGCTCATGGATTAAAACTTTTGAGTTCTAATTTCTTCCTTAATTGATTTGAAACAATGTATTAGAGCGTGTTTTTGCACATAAAGTTTATAACCTCGGAGATGATGTAATATGATCTTCCGTGAATGAGTTCCTTGTTAGAAAAAAAAAAAAGTGGTATTTTTTTGGGTCTGAAAAAGAATAGTGGTTGATCTTACCTTTATTCCTCCATGTTTAGTAGCATCTGCAAAATATCTACCCCTGAGATGTGTGATACGTAATAAAATTAGTGAATTACTTTCACGACACATGGAATACATAAATTGTTATTGTCACCATCAATGACATATTCGGTATATATAAGGAATGGGAAATTCTATAAACCGTGAACGGGGAAAGAGCATTGCGTGAAATTCTATAAACCGGGGAATAGGGAAAGAGCTTTGCGTGACACGTAATTGTGGATCTCATATGATGCTAGTTTTTTTATAATTATGATAAAACTAAAAACATAGGTAAATGATAGTTTTACTCTTGAATAATTGAATGAGAGCAATTAATGTATTTTGATTGAATGTGATAATTAAACCATTAAAAATCTGACATGTGTTATTGCGTAATGAGGATCAACCATTTTGAGAACAAATTGTTCATTATACCCTTATTTTGTAATGAAAATTGTTCGCTATGCCTTTAAATAATCATTATAAATATAATATTGAATAAAGAGCAATAAGTAATGAAATGACCAAAAAGGGTAAATAATTAAAAAAGAGTGGTATGTAAAAAGATGAAAAAACCATCGTACTAATGTTAGATAAAAAAAGTACAGTTGTGTGGAAAGACGAAAGTAGCCTTAGGTATGAAAAATTATTAAAATAAGTTTTTGAATTGTGCGCGTGTGTGGTATCTTCTTAACGTAAAAATTCACAAAAATATAACAGATATATGTTTGGCATTAGGCCTCCCTCAGAGAAAAAAAAAATAAAGAGTGTAAATCTAAAATTTGACATATTATAAAATAAAATATATAATATTCTAGTTACATTGTTACATTTAATTAGTCGATTAGTACATAATATTAGGAAATAATTTCATGATATGTACGTTACATAAGCAACCATTGCATTCTTTGTGTACTGGCTCACAGTCTAACCAACCTGTCTTTATCATCTTGGATGGGTTATGCACCTGACAACATACAGTATTCTGGATGATAGGGTGATATTCCCACAGTTTAGGCAAGATATTGTACAAACTTTGACGACACTCTTCTGCCTTTATGTTCGAATCCCTTATAAACACACCTAGGTTTGCAATCGCTTCTTCTCTTGATGGATTAGCGAAAAATAGCTTCATGACTAACAACGCATAATGCACACCAAGATGACCATAACTTGTCGCTTTGGTCAAACATTGATATCCAAGCGTCCTGTCCCCATATGTCCAATAACACTCATGCTGCAAATAAGCATTTATGGAGACATAAAATTATCTTTTTCCAACGGTGTGTTCAATATTGTAATAGGGAAAAAAAATCGTATTATCGAATTTGTAAAACTTACAGCTCCCATTTGGTATAAATACTCTGCATTTTCACTTTCTAGGAACCTTTGTTAGAGAACATCCATTCCATTATAAATATTCCACCACCGCGGTTCGGGCGTAAGCCCGTGAATGTTGGTATGTTTGTATACATAGTTTGATTCACTGCTATTTTGAAATAACTTTATAACTGTAAAAAGAGGTGCCAACATTAGGAAACATCTAACCCACATTAACAAAGTTCCACGTGTGTGAAGATAAAAGATAACCAAAAAATAAATGTAAGATAATATTTTATCTTAATTTTGCATTAACAAGATCATTTGTCGAAGATGAATTGACACGGGCAAGAATTTTTATGTTAAGAAATGAAGAAGAAATAACAAAAAACTTGTAATTGGAATTATTTTTTTCATAATCGAGTCCCTGTATATTTTGTAAATTCAAACATGGTTAAATAGACAACAAAAATGGGTTAACATAGAAATTCCCCTTTCTCACATCATATTTTATTTGATTCGTCACGTTAAATGAAGAGGAATGGAAGAAGAGGTAAGTAGTGAAGTGAAGTGTGTTTGAGAAGCTTTGTCATAATCCAATTCAAATAATGGTATAAATGTAATTTCGTATCTTGAAAGGTTTTTTGTGTTGAGAATATTTAGTAAATGGATTCTTTTTTTTGTGTGTGGATGAAATAGACATTTTAACCCCTCAAATGCTGATACTTTACAGTTTGTAGGTCCCATATTATATTAATCAAATAGGGATAATAAAGTAATTTAACGTTTTAGAGACTTAATTCGTCAAAAATTGTTGCAGTCAATGAGTCCACATGTATTATGTGGGTCCCACAACATTATTAAATCGAGGGTCATAATGGTAATTATGTGTTAACATGAAGTCAAAAAAAAAAAAACAATCAGCAATATCAACCGTCGATTTCAATCAATGGCTGACAATGCCTAACCCCGTTTCCCCGTTCCCCGGACACTAGAACAACCCATAAGGAATTAATCTTGTTTTCCTTCCTCAAAAGGATGCAATTATGTTTTGAAGCACCAACACGCTTTTGGTTTAGTGGTATGCTCATTATTGTGAGTGCAAAAAATTGTGAGATTAATTTTCATGAGCGATATTTTTTAATATGTGTTTGTACGATTTAGCTTTCCCTTAAATCAAAAACATTAGTTATGTTTCAAAGTCCTTTCATGTTCATTATATTTTCAAATCCTTTTCATTCTCATCTTATATTAAATATGAATAAAAAAAGTTATGTTTGAAGTCCTTTCACTTATTTTCTCATTTACTAGATGAGTTATATTACAGATTATGAGATTTGTTTTTTTAAATTTTCAACTATCCATTCTGAATTTATTTTAACTATCTTTTTCAAAACTAAAATTTCAAATGGATGGTTGACACTTAAAAAGTCAAACTCCATAGTTAATAATGCACCTCATCTAGTAGATGAGAGAATAAGTAGAGGAGGATCCAAGTTCGTCGTGTTGATCATACTTTCAAATCCTTTTCATTCTCATCTTATATTAAACAAAAAGACTGTTTTTTTATTTTTTATTAAAATGGATCAACAGTGAATTTCCATCTACCCCTAAATGACTCGAAGTCAAAACTATTTAGATCTCAATTGTTTTAAAAAAAATTAAAAATTAAAAAATTTACTCACATGTTTTCTCCTATTACAAGTTGCTAATAAACAGCATGCCTGCCTTGTTTCTTGGCAAAAGTGTGTTAATATGTCAAACTTCACTTTGTTTGATCCAATTTATGGCACCATCTTTAAGCAATTGCATATCTTGTTTGATGGCCATGAAGATCACTTTAACACACATAGAGACAAAACGATTAAAAAAGCATGGCTAAAGGTGCTTCAACATCAAGATATGCATATTAGCATCCTTATAGAATTAAACTACCAACTCAATGCTCTTTATAAAAGAAAAAAATGTTCTCTATAAAAAATGTATTGCTACCAATTCAATGGAGATGCATTTAGTCAACTTTCACCAAAAAGTGTCTTTTCTCTCTTTGGCACTTTAGTATTTAATTTTCCTTCTTTGAGGCAAAGTGCTTTGCACACCCCATGTCTACGAAAGTGTGTGATTGTTTTCTTATAGTATGGAAATAAAGCGTTTTCTTTTTCAAATTCAACTAATGCCCCATGTGTTTTGCCAAAGATTTTATGAATTATTTTCTTATGGGTATGGATATAACACATAAATTGTTCGAGATAATTCACTACATGAAGCGGTTGATATGTGCGAAATCTGAGAAGAATTGAATTTATTTAAAAATTTATTGTACACAACTTTATCAGAATTGCCTTAGATGGTCTGCTACACAAAATGCTTGATATGCGTGAGATTTGAGAAGAATTGGACTCACTTGAAAATTTTATGTCACAGTTTTGTCATACATTTTGTAATAGTTAGTTAAAATGAAGAGTAAAACTGAGTTACTAGGAAGAATTGGATTCATTTGAAAATTTAGTTTCGTAATTTTATTTTACATTTCGCAATAGTACTCACTTGATTAATATATTATATATATATATGTGTGTGTGTGTGTGTGTTTTTTTTTTTTTTTTTTGAGAGTTATTTCTTGGAACTATCATTTATTGTTTTTTTCTTTCTTTGGGTGGGAAAGGCTTGAAGAGTATTGTGGAATCATCTATACATAATTGATATATTTGTACATTATAGTGAGTGATCCCTAATCTCTCTTACCCCGAATAGTCCACGACAAAAACAAACACTATAATTGAAAGAAAATGAGAAAAAAAAAGGACGATTGAAATGGACATTTTTTTGTGGACCCCAGATGGCCCTTTATAGATTGAACTTTGAAGCACTTTGGAGTGATGGATCCTTTATTGAATTTCACCAACACTGTCGGTGTGGATTGAAAACAGATAAAGGATAGTTCATCCCCTCTTTTCTTACTTCACTTTTTTTCAACATAAAATATGTTATAAGTTATTATATTTGTTTATTTTAAATCTCAATCATAGATTTGTATTAATAAACTAGTAAATTCTGAAAAAAATATTTGAAATAATTTTTTTGAAATGAATGGTTAATTTTTTAAAATAAAATAAAATAAATATGAGGGCCCATAATATGCTTCATTTCGAAAATGAGAAGATCCAAACCCCGACGCACGAACTGGGGTGGGGAAAAGGAAAAAAAAAAAGGTAACAGTAGGGGTTGGATGACTATATCTTTCGTATTTTGGCAGGGTAGTATAGTTAATTCTTTTATAAAAATACCTTGGAGTGGTATCTTGTAAAACGAGTAGAGGAAGAGATTTGAGAGAGTTGGATAGAGACATTCAAATTAGAATTAGAATGAATAGAATTAAGAGAGGAGATGACTCATACAATAAACGAATAGTATTGTTAAATGCACATAGTCGATACTATTTAGTGAGATAAAACTTGATTTTAATTTCAATTTATAATTATACATGGAAAATGAGTTTGACCAATGTGAATGACACAGAGCAATGACCCATTAACAAAAATGGGTTTCATAATTTGCTTTTATATTATAAATGGATGGGGTCGTTAGATGCATTATAATGGACAATATCTAGTGAAATAAATGCTTGATTTAATTTGATTACATAATTATACATGAAAAATGAGTTTGACCAATGTGAATGACAAGATCAATGATTGATTAACAAAAATGGGTTGTATAATTTGATTTTATCTAGTAAACGAATGGTGTCTCATCATCAAATATATTATAATCGATAGTACCTAGTGAGATAAAATGCTTGATTTAATTTGATTTTATAATTATACATGAAAAATGAGTTTGACCAATGTGAATGACACAAAGCAATGATTGATTAACAAAAATGAGTTTCATAATTTCATTTTGTCTATTAAATGAATACTATTGTCAAATACATATAATCGACCGTATCTTGTGATGTAAATATTTAATTTAATATTTATAATTATACACGAAAAATGAGTGTGACTAAAGTGAATGACAAAGAGTAATGACGGATCAACTAAACTTACATAAAAAAATTTCTTGTATGTTTCCATGACAAGAATATTCATGGCTTCCTTATTCTACTTGATTGTGACTGATCGCTACTACTTTAACACTTGTAGTTCCAAAAACTATTTTTCCTTCGGCTCAATTCTAGTCTATTTTGAACAATTATGTGACAATCACTTCACAAATAAACTCCTATTATAATATGACGAAAAAAAATTATTCCATGTTAAATATGGTGGGTTTGATATCTTAATCCATTACCTAAAAACAAATCCTGAAAAAGAATGGTAAGGATATATATAGTCAAAAATAAACATGTAATGTTGCCACGAAGATAAAGTATGTCACAACTAGTAACATATTATACTACATTTGAAATGGACCTTTTTCCTTCTCATCAATGATGTCTTTTTCTATTTTATGAAAATTGAACTAGTGGACCAGAAGTTTACGTGAATTGCTAATTGAAAGACAAAGGAAATTAAATTGGTATAAGCAATAAGTTTTGATGTCTCCAACACACTACTTTATGAGTCCGTGAAGTGTTGAGCTATGTAAGCAAACCCCTCACTTTACATGCAAGTGCAGTTTTGATCTAACATGAGCAAGTGAGGTTTTGAATTATGCACATGCCAAATGTGGTTATAGTCGCGAGTCTTATATCTCTAACATGATCCCTCACGTGTAAAGATGTTTAAGTTATACATATAGAAAATGAGCAATAATGGCAAGATTTAAATCCAAAACCTTTTTGGTAACATGGTCTAATATTATTTTAAGTGGTCAATTGATTTAAAAATTTAAACTGTTTAATAATGTATTTTTAATAAGTTTTATTGTTTCTAACACGTTACATTACGTGTAAAGACAAATGAAATTATAGTGATAAAGACTTATTTCTCTAACTATTTTTCCCTCACGAGCTGCTATTCTTTCAATCTGCCGACATGGAACTAAAATTAACTTAGGAAAATACCAAAAAGTAAAGTCTCAAATCATGTTGACTACGTCTAGAATTATACATGAATAAATGAGGGATTAACAAAACCTATATCAAAACATTCTTGTCTGTTCCCATGACGATTATATCTTTTATTTGTTCCGTAATCTACTCGATTGTGATTCTCCATTACTATTTTAAAAAACTCGAAATTCGAGAATTTGATTACTAATTTAGTAAAAATTATTTATATATATACATGAATAAATTATATTTATATATTTACGTACATATACAAATAATACATTATTTAAGAAAATATAGTTTTTTAATATTAGACCAAGATTAATAGTTGTGGGTTATAACCCAACTCTTATTATAAATTGTTAACCCTTATAATTTATGTTTACCTATTTCTTTTTTAATCTAATTCAACTAATACAACCGCTCAATTATTGAATAATTCAAACGAAAATGATAATTTACAATTGTGACAAATACTTTATGTTATTTTTTCTTCAGGTTATTTTATATTATTATGGAAGGATGATAATTTCTCAGCATAAAGATTTTATTGAATGTTTCTATTAAGTTTAAGTTTGCTAATAGACAATAAATTTATTTTATTTTTTCTAATCAATTGCAATTTGTATTATTTTAGTACTTCTTTTCATTTCTTTTTTCTATTTATTAACGGGTTGAGTCGGATATTCTCAGGTTTTTGAATATTTAACGAGTTCTGATTTAGTAAGCAAAATCTAAACATGATGGATTTTCATTACGGGTTTGATAAAATATAATTTAAATGGGTTTGAGTTTGATTTTATAAATTTTAGCGAGTATCCAACCCGTTATCATTTTTACCCAGCGAAAAAATGGTGGGTGTTATATCTTAATTTCATCAAACCAAACAACTCCTAAAAAAGAATGGAAATAAAATATAGTTAAGGTGGTATAAATATACATGCAATGTTGCCACGAAGACAAAATATGTAACAACTAGTAACATATTATACTCCATATGAAATGGACCTTTGTCATCCCCTTTTTCTCTATTGATTGTCTTTTTATATTTTGCCAAAAGTTGAACTAATGGATCAGAAAATAAGTTCATATATGAATTGATTATTAAAAAGACAAAGGAAATTAATTTGGTGGACCATGTCTTTATCATATGATGAACAAGACCCCAACAAACTTTACCTAGGAAACTACTTGAGAGATAATGAGGACAATCAACCAAATAACCGTACTGATTTAGGTAATCCTAACATTATTAAAAGTGCTGCATGCTAATGACTATTTAGCACCTAATAGATCTCATAAAATTTGTCAAAATTAACTGATCATGCCTTTTTCATTTGTCATCTTGATCAAAAGGTCAAGGGTAATTAAGCAGTTTTCAAGATTTTCGAGCAAAGTCATTATATCACGTCCAACTCAAAATTTTAGTTCCACAAACGAAATTAATGTTATAAACTTAAAAATAATTGTCTTGAACTTCAAATTTACTTCTCCAACATAAAGGGTGAACCTAAAGTATTGCACCAATAGGGTCAATAACTCTATTACTCTATTTTTAGTGAGGACTAATTAAAAATACTTATATTTTAAATTTCTTTAAAGAAACACACATACTTTTAAAAAATTTGGAATTAATACGGCTTGCAACCTCCAAAGACTCCCATATAAATCTGTCCATTCCCAACATAGTTGACACTAGTTATACTTAAATTTACTACGTTTATTTATAAATCACTCATTTATTATATCTCATATCAATATAGAACATCAATCATCACCTTCCACACCTCCCCCTCTTTCCTCTGGATGTTATGGGGTCAAATTTTTCCATCGGTTTCTTTATTGCAATGATGGGATGTGATCTTTAGGTGCTCTGGATAATATTGGCTTAATGGTTTAGGTATTTGTTGGCTTGATAGAATACACTACTTTTTTTATTTTTATTTTATTTTATTTTTTTATAGAATACATTTACTCCTTGTTGTAGTTGCGTGGTCTCTTACGTTTTGTTGTTTTGTAGTATTCAAGGCTATCGTTTTAGATACTCGTGTCTCAATCAAGTGACTACACATAATACTATAGAAAAGATGGGAAAATAAAAAAACAAAAGTTTCCTAATAAACAAATACTAGTAAAACATACTCTCAAAGTTCCGACACTTGGACCCTGTAAGACTCACATAAACCAAAGGCATTTGTTGACAAATGATCAATATTGCTTTGTTTTTGGTCCGGGACAAATGATTAATATTTTATTTTTATTAACGTAAAAATTTCGTTGACGAAACTTAATAAATGATTAATATAATTATCCACATATTTTCTCTCCTGTTGGGTTCATGATCCACGTGCTTCATTGAAAGTTAAAGGTCATAGATTTAGCCCAGGCCCAATTCGCTAAAGCCCCGGATTATATTCAGCCCTAACAATCGAGCATGAATTAAACTTTTAATGGTTGACAAAAAGAAAAAAAAGAGTATTAATGGGTTATGAGCGATCAAAACGATACCGGCTAGTTCAATTTGGATCAACCATGGTGTGATTGATGCTAAATTGACACGGCAAACCAGATTTGAGGCCAAACCGATTCAATAATATTTGATGACCGCGTCGAATGGAAGTTGGTGCTTGCTTATGACCTACACATCACCGGAGGAAAACACGCGAGTTTGAGAATGTTATTTGGTGATCAAAGTAAATAAAAATTGAGGGGGTCGAGATTTTTTTTTTTTTGTACAATATTTTAGATTAATACAAAAAATTCCCAAAATAAAACAAAATTGGAAGCAGAAGATTTGATGAAAGATGGTGAAGGAAGAGGAAAGTGATCCACACATACTCAAGTATCACTTACATACATAATTTTGTTTTTAAGAAAGAAAAAAAAAAAAAAAAGATGTAGTTTTGTTTTTAAAAAATGTATAGTTATTTGAGAATTAAGTAATAGTCTAGTGGTAAGAGCTATCGTTCTGAACTTAGGAGGTCTAATGTTCGATTCTTGGAGGAGGGAGCAGGGGAGCATGGAGAAAAGAAAAAATATATTTATTTTCAAAAAGAAATTCTGCCAATGTGAATCAAACTCACGTCTCTCTAGTGAATAATAATACATTTGTTATCAACTAAACTAAATCATATATTGTGTAGTTTAACAACTTTCACAATATATATTGGGAGAGCCGAACCTGTTTTCAAAAAAAAAAATACATTAAATAATACATTTTCAAAAAGAAATTCTGCCAATGTGAATCAAACTCACGTCTCTCTAGTGAATAATAATACATTTGTTATCAACTAAGCTAAATCATATATTGTGTAGTTTAACAACTTTCACAATATATATTGGGAGAGCCGAACCTGTTTTCAAAAAAAAAAAAATACATTAAATATATATATATATTTTTTAGAGGTTCCCCGACCCTCCTAGATCCGCCCCTACCGGTGACACCTATCTTAATATATTTATTTTCAAAAAGAAATTCTGCCAATGTGAATCAAACTCACGTCTCTCTAGTGAATAATAATACATTTGTTATCAACTAAACTAAATCATATATTGTGTAGTTTAACAACTTTCACAATATATATTGGGAGAGCCGAACCTGTTTTCAAAAAAAAAAATACATTAAATAATACATTTTCAAAAAGAAATTCTGCCAATGTGAATCAAACTCACGTCTCTCTAGTGAATAATAATACATTTGTTATCAACTAAGCTAAATCATATATTGTGTAGTTTAACAACTTTCACAATATATATTGGGAGAGCCGAACCTGTTTTCAAAAAAAAAAAAATACATTAAATATATATATATATTTTTTAGAGGTTCCCCGACCCTCCTAGATCCGCCCCTACCGGTGACACCTATCTTAATAATTCTATGCCAGAGTCCCACAACTTGCATTAGAGGGCTGAATCTATGTGATACAGATTTTACTTAAGCCACAAGACATCAAACCTCTATAAATAACCTTTCGTCAGTCTCGCCATTCTCATAATCACTTAATATACCGAAACTCTACTTAAATCTCTACTTAGCCACCTCTAATCATATTTCTTAATATTCTAACCACCTCTATCCTACTTCTACTTTACATTTAGTCATCCCTATATATTTTTAACATTTACTGATTAATAACTTAAACATTGGAGTGTTTTTAGTTGATACCACACTTATGTGCCAAGGTCGCTTGATTTTCTCTTTACCTTCTGATTGTGCAAGTCATTGGTACCCATAAAAAATTGATTGAGTCATTATTGACATAAGATTTTGATTGTGGATTCTAAAGCCTACAAAGATGTACAATTATATTAAATCATAACAGGCTTATACAAACAACCTAGTATAAGGATGTTCAAAACAAAAATAGATGGAAGTAGATCCTTTCTCAGGGGAATGATGGACAAGGATTTACATTGTTAACTGATTTCTCCTTCAATTTTTCTAAATGAAAAATGATCTTATGTTGCTCATCACAATATGTTGCCTCCCACAAAAATAACGAGTTCATCAATAATGTCCTTTGGAGACAAAAGACAATGAACTTTCAGTAGAAAATGTGCTTTGCTGAAATGCTACACTTCATTCTTCCAAACTCCTGCAACAAAAAAAGTTTACGATCTACCTGCAATTTCGGACATGGGTGCTAATGAAATGCACCTCTATACTAAGGGAAAGGGCATCCTTCCTAAACCCGAAATCTAATTTCAAACTTTCGTCTTTAAAGAAGATGCCTTCAACTGCAGAAACAAATGACAACTTATTAACTCTCAACCGTCTAAATTCAATACACAGTTTGTAAGGCCTGAAATAATAGCTATCAAAAAATAAATACAAAGGCTTAACAAGAATCATAATGGATATCAAATACTAATGAATCAAATGACACTTTTTGACTAGTAGATGGGGTGCGAAAGAAAAATAGTATATTCTACTTACCTTGGTTCTAAAATTACAAAGCCAAAATTCTAAAACTTGAAAAGATTTTTTGAAACCCAAATCCTAAATTTACAGAAAACAGATAAATCAATACTTAATTCCATAATTATTAATATCTCTAAATTCCAAGCCTACTTTCAACTTATTAATAACTATCGTGTAAAGTTCACAAGAATATCTACACTATCAAGCCTTACCTTGGACACCAAATGCACAATCCTCGAACTTGATTGCTGGCTGTCAATGTGGTTTCCATGTGTAACAAAAGATGCAACCTTTTTTTTCCCTTCTGTTTTCTTTCCTCTATCTGTTCTTCTTTGTTTTTGTTTATAGATCCTACTCCAAATTCTCTTCCTTTTTCCTTATAAATAGATATAAACCAGCCCATTAAATTGTTGACCAAGTTTTTAGGTTTTAAATCACCCAAAATCAGCAACTAAAATCTACTATTGTCTCATACTCATCCACTCCTAAAATTGATTCCATAGGCGAAGCTACACGGACATCAACGTATGTTCGTGTAGATTTAATGGATTTGCATAATATTATAAGAGTAAAATTAAAATTTTAATATAGTATTTAAATTAATCCTTGTTGCTTTTTATAAAAGTTTAAGGGTAAATATCTCCACGGACCATTAAACTATCCTTGGAGTTCAATTTTAGTCATTGAACAAATAATGGTTCTAAAAAAACCATTAGTTGGTATAAATGAGTCATAAAATAGCCATTCTGTTAATTAACCTAATTGACAGAAAATTATCACGTGTTCCGCACATGTCATAGAGGGGTAAAATAGTCAATTGGCCAAAAAAATTACAACACAGCTAATGAGTTGTAATATTTTGCATTTTAGCCCTAACCCCTATAATACCTAGAAATGGTAACTGTTCGGATAACCACAAAAAATGACAAAATCGTAACCAATACTGTTTAGCAAATCTATATCCATAACCTTAACCAAAACTTAACGAGTTTAAAAACTATTAACCATACCCGTAACCGTTAATGATTCAAAAAATTACAGTTAACTGTAACCGTATTAAAAAAATAAAAAATTAGTTGTAATAAAAAAACCTAAAAAATGTAAGAGCAATTAATTTAAATGTAAAGAAACTAAAAATAAAAAAAATGAAGCCAAGGATAAAAATTAAAATAAATTACATAATAATTTTATGACAAAAATCAATAAGTTTAGCAAAAAAAAAAATCATTCTTAACTAATACTAATAATTTTTAAAAGTACAAGTATTGGTCTAATGGGCTTAGCCATCTCTTTTAATTGAGTTTAGTCTTCTTTTTTTTTTTAATTGAGTTTAATTCAAATTTTTATCATTTTAATTAGACTTTTATTATTTTAAGTGTATATATATTAGATTTTTTTTTATTAAATTAATAATCGAATCTTTTAACGTTTAAAATCAAAACGTATCGATTTACCCATCAGTTACCTCTTATAAAAATCAAACCTTAATAGATACCCATTAATTTTCGTTATCGGGCAAATATCTGTCGATTTCGAATTTAATACCAACCAACATATTATCAATTCCCCAACCCCTAACCCCGTAGCAAAGCAACAAATTCTTGCATGGTTTTTAGACCATGACCCCACCCATGATCTAAATCAATAGATTATAGACACATCATTAATAATCATTAATACTAATAATTGATAATAACAAAAATATATCTTTTAAGTTCAACAATTTATAAAACCACTCTTGCTTCACCCTCAGGGGGCGTTTGGTTCGCGGAATATTACAAGATTCTTGGGAATGTGAAGTCTGAAATATGACATTCCCATATTTGATTCGTAGAATAAAAAAATATTCCTAGAAATGTCACATTCCTGGGAATGCAATATTCTCATAATTTAGCCAATTTCTATTATCATGTGAGGGGGTAGGAATATCACATTCCCAAATCCTGAGAATAACTTTAAAAAAGTAAAAGACCCAAATACTCATCTTAAAAAATACAAAATTAAAATAAATACAATAAAATAATTCAAATAAGAAAATAATAAATAATAAATAAATAAATAAAATAAAATAATGTAAAAAAAATAAAAAATAATAAAATTAATTAAAATATAATAACTAAATAAGATAAAAATAAAATAGAAATAAATTATAATAAAAAAATAAAATAAAAAAGTAAATGATAAAATAGAATAAATAAAATAAATAAAATAAGATAAAATAAAAAATAAAAAATAAGTAAAATTAGTACGAAAAAAATAAAATAAAATTACACAAAATAATAAATTTAAGTTTCTAATTTTGAAGTGTCAAGTTAAAATTTATAAATTATAAAAATAAATTTACTTTGGTTGTATTAATATGTTAAATACTTTTTTACTTGCGTATCAGCAAAAGTATGCAAATGTATCATTTTTTTTTTGCTAAGTAAATGCAAAATGTATCATTATTTGTACACTTTGTTTGATATTCTTGTTTTTTTGAGTTAGGAATATTATTGAAAAATTGCTTAACATTCTTGAAAATATTGAGTTAAACTAAACATAATAAAAAAACATTCCTATGAACTTGACAAAATATTCTCAAAAATATTTTTAACAAACCAAACACTTTTAACTCCGTGAACCAAACGCCCCTCACTTGTCTAAAAATTAAAGGGAAAAAATTATTTTAGTCCCTGAAGTTTTTGTTAAAGACTAAATCAGTCCTGTGTTTTGGGAAAAACCAAATTAGTCCCTCCGTGAAGTGGAGAGCCGTTAAACTTAACGGATGAAAGGGCAATTCGGTCATTTTAGCTTTAAAAAAAACCCCTATCTCTTCTGTCGTCTCTCTCTTCCATTACACACAAGCGTAACCTCTCCCCCACTACACAGACCCTTCCCCTTCCCCCACCAAACGCGGCTCTCTCTCTCACACACACAGACACACACCGCGCTTTCTTCTGTCTTGGCTCTCTCTCTCATATACACACGCCGGGCGACTTGTTCACCGGCGACACACACACCAACTCTCCGGCGACGCACTCTCACTCAGGTAACATCTATGCTTACATGATATATATGTATGTTTATATACTTGCAGTTGCATATGTATGTGTGTTTATATCTATATGCATTTTTTTATATTTTTTATTGATTTAGTTAAATTCTATTTACTAAAAAGATAATATGGATTTTAATTATAAATGTGATGTTCATTTATTCTTTTCCTTCATTATTTTTTGAAATTTTTTAGATTTTTTTTTTTATAAAAAAAATTGTGCTGATAATGCAGGTTGATTTGATAATTTATTATCTGGATTTGGATAATGTGATTCAATCTGAGGTCAAATTTATAGTTGAGAATTGGCGTTGTTGAGAGTGTAATTGGTGAAAGCGATTCGAGTTTTCGAATTTAAGCAGAGATACTTGATTCAGAATTAAGAGTTTGTAAAGAGTTTTGGGATCTTAATTACTTTTTTAGTAACTAATTGAGTCGATTTTGTCGTAAAATGTGGGTGGTTGATGTATAAATTTTGTGATTCTCGTAGCGGATTTGATAGTTTAAATGCGAAAGGAGGAAGCTTTAGAGTGTTTTGCATTGCCAATTTGAGATAATTTGTATTAGTGTTTTGCATGGGAGACTCTATGTGATGACTGATTACCGTTTTTATAGCGTTTGGAGATTCAGGGTGCATGATTATAAAAAGAGATTCGGGGTGAAGCAATAGCTCGAGAAAGTTAGTTTCTTTAAGCATATGTGTTGGAGTGGGTCGAAGGAATTGGATATGAGAAGGTATTGGTTCAAGAAACTATCTTTAGTGTTTTGCCATAGACCACCGCTCAACTGGTTGTTATTGTGTCTTGTCAGTTTCATCGTGTTGATTGCTTTGTTGGGATCATCTTCATCGAGTGAGTTTGATTCAGTGACTTCCGTAGCTAAACAAGATGTTTATACGAGTGATAGGAGGCTAAAGCAGCAAGCAGCAAGCAGCAAGTGATTATTTGGAGTTAAAAGGCTTATCATTTAATGCTAATCGTTCAAAAGAAATTGGTTTTTGTGGGAAGGACAGAGAGAATTATGTGCCTTGCTATAATGTATCTGCAAATTTGTTAGCTGGGTATAAGGATGGAAAGGAGTTTGATCGACATTGTGAAGTATCACGAGACCGGCAACATTGTTTGGTCCGTCCACCTAGGACTATGACATGATTTTTTATGTTTTTTTGTGATTAATTTTTATGTTGTTTATGTTTGAGTTGGATGAATTGTAGTTTTCTTTTTTTTTTTTTTCGATGTGAATGATGGTGTATTGGTACTGATTTGGGATGATAAATGCTTTTTGGACTGATTTGGGCTTTTATTATAACATCTGGGAGCAACTTGGTTTTTTCCTTTGTAAATATATGTGACTTAGGGGCATTATTGTCTTTTCACTCGGTCAAAGGTTGACCGTTAACATATGGCTAACGGAAATTATCTAGAGGGACCAAATTGGCCTTTTTCCAGAACACAGGGACCAGCTTGGTCTTTAGCTATAAACTCAGGGACTAAAATGGCTTTTTCCCAAAAATTAAAATCTGCCACCATTCGCCGCGACCCACTAAGCTCAAGGCAACACCACCATGCCATAATCCCCCATAGACCCCAATCCATTGTAGAACACCAATTCCCCAACGCTGTCACACGAAGCCGCTGCAAAGACACCCAATTCCACCCCGTGACCCAAAGCCGCTGCGTCAGTGATTTTTTATTTTTGTAACCATCAGTGAATATGTGCTGGGTATTGTTTTCATTCTAGTGTTTTGTAATATGGTTCTTTAATGTTGTTTTTTTTTTTTGTTTCCAATTACAGAGTTGTACTAAGTTTTTTCTTTTTCTTTTTTGGGTCGGGTTTGGTAAATGGCAGTCTCGAGCACACACAATGTGTCTGTGTGTGCACGCACAAATTTCCTGTCCTGGCCTATATAGATACTTTATCATACACATGTGATCTGGATGTAAAGTTTGAAGTTTGAATTCTTTTGGATTGGATGTAAAAGTTTGATTTTTGGAATGGATGTGAAGTTTGATGCAGTTTATATTTTCAACATCTTGAATGTTAAAATTTTTGTTTTGCAGGTTGTTCTTTAATTTTATATTATGCATGTGTAGGTGTGTTTGGCAGGTTCATGTGTGTGTTAATTTGCATGTTTGTGATGTGTGTTTGTGTCTTTTTTGGGGCTTGATGTTATGAGTGTTAGTGTGAAAATGCAGGTTTATGTGTGTGTTAATGGGGTTTTAGTATTTATTTAGGATTTTTAATGAATTTTCTCCCTCTCTCCCTATATCTAAAGTCTCTTTGTAGACTAAAGGGTCAATTATTCTGCAATAGAAGAAGAGAGTTGAAACATTTCTTGAACAACTAAAGCTCTTTCTCAAGGTACAACCTTTGAAGCTCTTGGAACAAAAATAACAAGCTGTTCTGTTTTCTTTTCTGATCAAGTTGATATCTTTTTCTATTACTTTTCCTTTTCTGTTTTTTAGGATTTTTTTGGTTGTTTCCTTTTTGGGTTTGGGTTATTATTATTAAGTTGAAGTTTTAGCAAAAACAACATGGATTTAAATCTCTAATTTTTTTACTTTTTTTTTTTCTGTTCTCTTTCTGGCTATGATGTGAAGCTTAGTGGTTTGATGTAAAGATGTCAACTTTTGGTTCAAAATGGAATCTTTCTCAGGTTTTATCATTTGGGTGGTTTTCAGTTTTATTTTTATTTGTTAAATGGATTAAAATCTCTAAATTTTGAGTTGTTCTTTGTTTTTCTTCTTGTTTATGGTGTGAAAAAGCTTAGTGGTTTGATGTAAAGATGTCATCTTTTGCTTCAAAATGGAATCTTTTTCAGGTTTTATCATCTGGGTAGTCTTCAGTTTTAGGTTTTGCTTGCTGAAAATTGATGAAGTAGCTCAAAGTTGATACCTTTTGACTCTGTTGTAGCTTAGACTATTGTAAGTGTTATGCACATGTTTTGTAATTTTTGGCTAAAGGCTTGATATAATTTAAAACTCTTGATAGATCTGAAGAAGTTTTCCATTTTCTGAATTTTCCTGGAAATTTGGAAAATTTTTCTATCTTATCTGATCAGATCTGGTATTTGAAACACTTGTTTGCAATATCTTGAGGCTATGAATAAAGGGTTTCGTTTTCTTATCTAACTTTTGCAGTTCAAGTTCATGTGCTACTGGTGATATTCACATGCTTATTGCTAATTCAATCTCTATTGAAACATATATTCAGTTGTATTACTTTTTGTAAATTAATTGTTGAATAAGTCTTTGGTTTCTATTTATTTTTCTTTTTTTTTTTGGTTTATGTGTTTATTGGTTTGTTTGTTCTGATCAGACGAAATCAATTTTCAGGGAACGATATTTGCTTACTTTCTGACTTTTACTTCTTCAACTATGCAGGTGGACTAACTATGTAATTTAACACAAAAAAAATGGAACCGGAAATCGTGATCGCTTCATCGCCGACAGATGCCGGCATCAGCTGCTGGAACCTCCATTCCGGCGCCGAGCACCTCCGCTACCGTTCCTGCTCCTCCACTCTCCACGGCTTCACCTCCATCGGCGGCCGCTTCCTCGCCTCCTCTCAACTCCGCGACTCCAAGCCCTCCTCCTCTGGCTCCATCCTCTACTGGTCCCGGAATAAGGTAACTTCATATACACCCTAATTATAAGTTTAAAGTTTTTTTTAAAAAATTATTTTTTATTTTTATATTACCGTCACGAAAATGTTACGAAACTGTCGATGGAGGGGCATATATATGTAGACATATGACATATATATGTATATATAAACATGTGTAATGGAATGTCGCTGACGTGGATGAAATGCTAAAGTGCTAACTGGATTTGGAGGGACACTTTATACATATAATTACTGTAACAATTATGCTTTGATGAATTTTGCAGCCTCAGGTGGAGGTGAAAAGCTTTCCAGCAGAGTGGATTAACCCGCTCATTTCGAATAGTGAAGGAACGTATATAGTAGGAGGAGGTGTTTCTGGAGATATATACTTATGGGAGGTGATAGAATGGATAAAGTTATTTGCTTTTGTGTTTTTGATTTTGTCGTTCTTTTGATTAGTGGGATTTTTTCTCCCTTTCTTTTCGATGTGTATATAGGTAGCTACTGGGAAGTTGCTTAGGAAATGACATGCTCATTTATAGGGCAGTTACTTGCTTAGTGTTTTGTGATGATCAGTCACTTTTGATATCTGGGGCTGAAGATGGATGTGTTCGCGTTTGGTCGCTTCTCATATACGTATTTAGTTTCTTTTCGCATATGTATTAGATTTAATTCTTTTTGCTAGATGGAAGAGCAGTTTCTTATTGAGAAATTGGATATGAATAGGATATTTGATGATGTGCGGAGGGAAGAAGCTAAGCATCTGTATGAGTATAGTTTCTCTGAGCACACTTTGAAAGTGACTGATATTGTTACCGGTTATGGAGGATGTAATGCTATAATTGTTTCTGCTTGTGAGGATCGTACTTGCAAGGTTCAGGATGCTATCGTTTTCTTCTATTGCATGGTTTGCAACGTATAATTATTGGTGCTGCTGGTCTGTTTGGTCTTGACAAATAATTTGACTGAATCATGACTCCATTATGATGAAAAGAATTCGTTCTGTGTTTATGTCCTTTGCAATGTTTACTTTCGGAAATATGTTTGTGGTCTAAACAGAGCTGCCTTTTAGGAAAATAAATATATAAATGAGGTCCTTCAGGTATCTTGTATGTTTGGACCATATTGATCTTTCATACCAGTCATGTTATTAGTGTGTCAACCAATTGTGGATTCTGTCCTGGTAACTCTGTGGCATATATCTCTCCATCTTTAATGTTATGATTTTCTCATATAACTGCATAATTACATGAAGATTGACTTTGCAAATTGTTCTGGTTCAAGCTTTCTCCACTTTGTAATTCATCAAAGATGTGTAGTTCAAATATTTGATTTACTTATTATGAGCATGTGTTTGTCATTTGGAGTTTTGACATAAACTGTGTCAGGTGTGGAGCCTATCCAGAGGGAAGCTACTGAGAAATATTGTGTTTCCTTCAATAATTGATGCAATTGCGTTGGACCCTGGTGAGCAAGTCTTCTACGCTGGTACTAGAGATGGTAAAATATATATAGCTGCGATTAATGGACAAGCCACCTCCAGCAGCAGCTATGGGCTGCATATTATTGGATCATTGTCTGAACACAGGTTTAATAAATTTTTTAAGAACTTATTGTATTCATGCTCAAATTTCGGGAATTTGGGAGATTAGATTTGTAAACTATATAACTTGTCTCTCACCCTCTTCATTTTTTCCTTTGAAATGTTTGTGTGGTGTGATATGTAATCCCCATATTGACTTTTTTGTTTTATGTTCAAATCATTTCATTGTCATAATACGTTGTAAACCCTATTGCTTAATTATGTGATCGTCAATGAGATAATGGTGTCAATGATCTCTTTCATTCTTGTCTATGCCCTAAAGTTGGTAAACCAAAATAGTTACCGGTGAAAGTCTGGTTGTTGAGCTGTTTTCTGGGACAACACTCCGGTTTAGATAGGCGCTTAGAATTAGTGTATTTGTTTCTTGTTCGATTGTGATACTTGCATGTATAATACATGCTTATTTGTTTTACAACTTAAGCAAAAACTGACTAAGATTTCTATTTCTATTGCCTCAGCATAGTGTTGTTCCATTACTTGCATATATATATTTGATTACGTTAAAATATTGGCATGTATGGGTATATGATCCTATATTTTGGATAAAATGTGTAATACTGAAAAGAAATGTCATGTTCTCCAAACCAATTCTTTATATAGTTCACATTTTGCATGACTTAGTTATTTTTTGTGTATGGAACCTAATTTATGATTATTCTCTTCTAATTGTGCTAGACTTGCTTATCTATGCTATTTTCTATGAAACAGTAAGGCTATTACTTGCCTAGCTTTTAGCATGGATGGTGTTTTATTAGTATCTGGTTCGAAAGATGGCATGATTCGTATTTGGGACACGAGAACTCGCAACATCAATCGTGTTTTTAGGCATACGAAAGGTATGATAAGTTATAAGCTTGATTGCCACACTGAGTTTACCCTTGTTTGCTTCAAGTGTGTGCATCATATAACTCGTTCTGTGAGAGGGTGGGATGCATTTGAGAATAGTCTAATAATGTTTCATCTTATGACAATGCAGCTCCATATATTTGGAGGCTAAATTTGCATTTGGTATGCTTGAATTTTGGTTGTTCTTGTCTAAATGAAAATTCATATATGTGGGATAAATTCCTTTCTCTCTGTAAAATCATGTGCATGAACTTATATGATATATAGAAGCCATATGAATTGTTATTTGAGAAGCATGGGCACCAATAACTTAATCAATTGACCATGAGGAAAATGGTGTCAATTGATCAACCACCTCTCAAAAGTTTGCCTGATCATGTAAAAGCTTGAATATAAGAACTTCAAAGCTCATCATCATGCCAAATTAGCGAAGATTAGAAGTAGTAATGGGCTAGCAGGAGATATGTAAATTGTCACTTATTCAAGTGAATCTACAAGTTTTAAACTTTTATCAAACAGCTTGACTTATATACACTATCTCGAGTCAATCTCATCACTACCACAAAGAATTAGGGTTGTGCTAAGTAATATTTGTGCTTATGGTAAATAGCTTTTGAGATGCACCCTCTTAGTGCTTATTAATAAAATTTATTCATTTCTCAAAAAAATAAAATATTTGTGCTTATGAGATTTAATAACCTATTTCCTATAATTAGATTTGTGACGTGCTATCATAGGACTGCAATTCAAGCTATGGTTCTCATGGTAGACAATAATGATTCATAAAGTCTTTTTCTGAACTATGTAAAGTGACTTATGGATTATGTCTTGTTTTGATACTTTTCAGGCCTTGTTAACAATGTTCTTGTCATTAGACAGCCACCTCATGTTAATCCAAACCAAGCTTTATCGGGGAAGAGACATGGATCATTACCACCACCCCTGGAAAAATATGCTGATTTATCAGATTTAAGGACTGATGTCAAGGCATTCATTGGTCCTCAAACCACTTCTGGCAAACTCTTAAATACTTCGTACCGCAGTGCTGAATCAATGATGAAATAAATCAAAGAACTTCAGGTCAATATTTCCTTGATGAGTATTTAAGCTACTTTGTGTTGATATATGTCAATATCCACCTCTTCATAATAAGTATCGTTAATTATATGGTAGCATAAATTAATGATTCCGACTTAAACGTCGATGAGGTCAAAAGAGATCGCGATGGCTACAAGAAAGAAGTTCGGGAATTTGGAATTACCTAAGATGACGTCGGGATGATGCAATGCTAAAGTTAGCCAATTTGACCAAAGGAAACTTCCTAGAAGTTGATTTGGATGCTAGTCACCCATATGGTCAATTGTAGCCACCCATGTGATAAATATGGGTAGTTAATACTTTGAACATTGTTGGTAAAGCCAACCAAGATTGAAATGTTTGATAGGAAAGTCTCCTGTGGCGGGCTAGCTGAATTCTATAAATAGGCATGCATTAGTTCATCATTTTCATCCACAACACAACTCCAAACACAATCCTAAGTTAGTCTTTCTTTCTTGTATTCTTCTTGTAAGTCCAGAAGCCATTGAAACTCTAATTTTGAGAGCGCATGGTGGGACAATTATCTTGTAAGTGTTATATTGAATTGTTATAACGAGTAGTGTTGTCTTTCTACTTGATTGTTGTTAAGACGTTTCTGGGAAATTGGTTATATTCTTACATGGTATCAAAAGCTTAAGGGGCTCTTAACAACAATCTTGTCTAGTAAAGCTCAACAACTATGACTACTCAAGGTGCTAGTTCTTCTTCTACTAGTTCTAGTTCCGGTTTAGTACCGACAATTCGTATCCGTCCCCCTACCTTCACAGAAGGAAAGCTTGATGGCACGAACTATCTTTTGTGGAAGTTCAAAATCACTACAGTTCTGGACTCCTACGAACTCCTTAATACAGTGTTAGGCACAGATGCAGAACCAGTTGTAGTCCGTGCTGAAGATGACACAAAAAAGGTCACACCTCCAGATCCTCAGCTTGTTAAAGAATGGAGGAGACGAAATGCTGATGCACTTTGTGCAATTGTAACAAGTGTTCAAGATTCCGTCCTTACTCTAATTCAACACACAACCAAGGCAACTGAAGCTTGGAATATACTGAGAAATCAGTATGAAACAAGGAACCAGACTCGCATTCAGAACTTGGAGAATCAGTTAGCTACTGAGAGATTAAGTGAAGATAAAGCAGCTAAGTCATTTATGAGTAGGATGAAAAACCTACGTGATCAAATGGCTGCAGTTGGTATTGCCAAATCAACCGAGGAACTAGCTCGAAGGTGCATTAGAGTGTTGCCTCCAAAATTTGACGGCCTTGTGACAGCACTCAATACACAAGTTCGCATTCCTCATTTGACGTTTGAAGAATTCACTGTCATGTTGATGGAGGAGGAGATGAGGCTGAGAAGCAGAGAAAATCAACTTGACTCTGCCTTTACAGTCAAGGCGAGGAGTAACCAAGAAGAAAAGAAGAAAGCAAAGAAGAAGACGTTCTCTGGATCGTGCTACTACTGCAATAAGAAAGGTCATGCTGTCAAAGATTGTAGGAAACGAATCCATGACGAGAAGAATGGAACTTTAAAGCCAAATTGGAGAAATAAAGAATCTGCCAATACGGCTGAAACGGAAGTGCATCTGTTTACTGTAACAGATGTATCGGAGGAAACGTGTACTAGCGCACATGTATATCAAACAAGTGCATGGGTGTTAGATAGTGGAGCTTCCCGACACATGAACAACAAGAAGGAGTTATATGACTCCATAAAACCTCTACAAGAACCAATGAATGTTATCGTCGGGAATAATGCTAGGTGTCCCGTTGAGGGCACTGGAACCATCTTGCTCGTGTCTAAAGATGGAGGAAGCAAGAAGCTGTCCAACGTACTCTTTGTACCCCAGATCACCAGAAATTTGCTATCTGTAGCTGCTATTACAGATAATGATCTAGAAGTGCGGTTCAAGAAGACGGAAGCTTTGATTCTTGACTAGGATCAAAATATCGTAAGTAAAGGTATTCGCAAAAATAATCTTTATGAAATCAGCTCTCTTTCTGCTGTCGTGGATGCCAAAACAAGTCAACTTTGGCATAAAAGGTTCGGGCACATTTCCTATCCTGTGTTAAAGGAAATGCAAAAGAAGAAGATGGTGGCCGACTTGCCTTCAATTGAAGAAATTGAAGGACCATGTGAAGCTTGTATGTTGGGCAAGCAACATAGACAGTCATTTCCCAAAGAGAGTCATAACCGATCAAAGGCTCCTCTAGAGTTGGTACATGCTGACCTCTGCGGAAAAATGACTACGACGGCGTTGGGAGGATCTTCCTACTTTATGCTGTTAGTCGACGATTATAGTAGGAAGATGTGGGTCTACTTCCTTCGGGACAAGACTGATGCTCTTAAAAAATTTAAAGTGTGGCACAAACTTATGACAAATGAGAACACAACTCAGTTGAAGAAATTTCGTACCGATCGTGGGGGGAAATTTTGTTCTACAGAGTTCACCAACTACTGCAACAAGCTTGGGATTAAGCGCCAATTGACTGCTCCATACACACCACAACAAAATGGAGTTGTGGAACGAAGAAATCGAACAATTGTAGAAATGGCTCGATGCATGTTGAAAGGTGCTGGCCTACTTGACACATTCTGGGCTGAAGCAGTCAACACAGCGGTATACATCCTCAATTGGTGCTCAACCAGGGCACTCAACGATAATACTCCTAATGAGGCTTATTATGGTACGAAACCTTCTGTGTCTCATTTAAGAAAATTTGGGTGTGAGTGTTTTGTACACATTCCAAATGAAAATCGAAAGAAATTGGATGACAAGAGCAAGAAGTGCATTTTCTTGGGATATAGTGAAGAGTCTAAAGCATACAGACTCTATGATGTAGAGGCCAAGAAGGTGATCATAAGTTGAGATGTGGTGTTTAATGAAAGACCACACTCGATGGAGGATAGCGGTCTTGCCATTTCGTTATCAACCGATGAAGTAATCCACCAAGTGTCTGAACAACGACCGTTGAATAATGAAGAAATCTCTAATGATGAGGAGACTGAAGACCAACCTGTTATACCCACAAGGAAGCCACAACCGAAGTGGTTCCAACAGCTCTTTGAAGGAAGAAATCCAGGAATTACTGATGATAGTCCACGTCCTGATGGACTAAGACAATCAAAGAGAATAAAAGAGCAGAACAGATCAGGACAACAACTAGTAAACATGGCTTTGATGACCCAAATCATCAAGACGGTAAAAGAACCGGTAACTGTGGAGGAAGCCATGTCAGATCCAAATTGGAGAGCAGCTATGCAAGCTGAGTATGATAGTATCATGAAAAATGATACTTGGGAGATCGTTAAAAAGCCACCGAACAGAAAAATTATCGGCACCAAATGGATCTGGAAAGTGAAGTACAAGGCAGATGGAAGTCTTGAAAAATACAAGGCATGCCTTGTAGCACAAGGATTTTCGCAAGTCGAAGGTTTTGATGTATATGAAACCTTTGCTCTAACAGCAAAAATGTCAACAATCAGGCTAGTTGTTGCAGCTGCCGCGCATTATGAATGGATTGTACATCAAATGGATGTCAAGTCAGCTTTTCTTAATGGGCAACTTGAAGAAGAAGTCTACGTTGCACAACCCCCTGGCTTCCAAATACCAGGTGAAGAAGAAAAAGTCTGCAAATTGAAAAAGGCTTTATATGGGTTAAAGCAAGCACCACGAGCTTGGTACAAACGTATAGACTCTTTCTTCTTGCAACATGGTTTCTGTAGAAGCAAATCAGAGGCCAACTTGTATGTTCTAAGTGAACAAGGAAAGAAGGTAATTGTAGTCCTATATGTGGATGATCTTGTAATCACTGGTGACCATGAAGATAATATTCGGAAGACGCAAGAATGGTTGAGCTAAGAATTTGAAATGACAAATCTTGATCTTCTTCATTATTGCTTGGGAATCGAGGTATGGCAAAAACCTCATACTATCTTCATCTCGCAGCAACGATATGTTCGTGAGTTTCTGACTGCATTTGGTATGTCCGAGTGCAAACCAGTTGTCACCCCGATAGAAGTGAATACAAAGTTATTAATTGACGATCCTTCAGAACAAGTTGATAACAAGCTCTACAGAAGGTTGGTGGGAAGTTTAATCTTCCTTTGTAACACAAGACCTGATATTAGTTATGTTGTGGGAGTTCTCAGTCGGTTTTCAAATAAACCGAAACAAAGTCACTGGCAAGCAGGGATGCGGATCCTCAAATATCTCAAAGGCACGTTGGAGTATGGGATATCATACAAGTCTGGAGATACTTTATCTCGGTACTGTGACTCAAACTGGGCTGGTGATATTGACTCAAGAAAATATGTTACAGGTTACGTATTCACATTCGGTGGTGGAGTCATCTCATGGGCTAGTAAGAAGCAACCCACCGTTGCACTTTCATCAACGGAGGCAGAATACAAGGCTGCTTGTGTAGCATCCTGTGAAGCTGTTTGGCTACGACGCATCATGACTGATATTGGCATTCCAATAGAGGAAGCAACAATGTTGAAATGTGACAGTTAGAGTTGTATAGCCATGTCAAAGAATCCGGTATTTCATGCTAGAACAAAACACATAGAGATTCAGTATCACTATGTGAGGGAACTGATCGAAGAAGGTGAAATCTACATGGAGTACTGCCCTACAGAAGATAATTGTGCAGATATCTTCACTAAAGCGTTAGGGAGCGTCCAATTGAGCAAGCATCTTCAAACATTGGGTGTTGGCCAAATGGCTTAGTCAACATGAGGTGAACATTGAGGGAGGGGGGGGGGGGGGGGAGGTGTTGATATATGTCAATATCCACCTCTTCATAATAAGTATCGTTAATTATATGGTAGCATAAATTAATGATTCCGACTTAAACGTCGATGAGGTCAAAAGAGATCGTGATGGCTACAAGAAAGAAGTTCGGGAATTTGGAATTACCTAAGATGACGTCGGGATGATGCAATGCTAAAGTTAGCCAATTTGACCAAAGGAAACTTCCTAGAAGTTGATTTGGATGCTAGCCACCCATGTGGTCAATTGTAGCCACCCATGTGATAAATATGGGTGGTTAATACTTTAAACATGGTTGGTAAAGCCAACCAAGATTGAAATGTTTGATAGGAAAGTCTCCTGTAGCGGACTAGTTGAATTCTATAAATAGGCATGCATTAGTTCATCATTTTCATCCACAATACAACTTCAAACACAATCCTAAGTTAGTCTTTCTTTCTTGTATTCTTCCTGTAAGTCCAGAAGCCATTGAAGCTCTAATTTTGAGAGCGCACGGTGGGACAATTATCTTGTAAGTGTTATATTGAATTGTTATAACGAGTAGTGTTGTCTTTCTACTTGATTGTTGTTAAGACGTTTCTGGGAAATTTGTTATATTCTTACACTTTGTCCTTGATAGTTTTTAGTTGTTTCAACCCACAGCCGTGTATGTACATTGACTTGAATATATCTGTCAATCTTTCTTTAGAAAGCTGAACCTTTTGAGCTCTTCCGCACTTTGAATCTTCTACTCTATATGATTAAACCTTCTTTTGTTACTAGATAAGGCAGGATTAGCATTATGAAGGGATCAGAGTTTTTAATTAATGGACATCTAATAGAAGTGAGATATAGGATTTGTGTCTCAATCTTGATTTTGATGCTAACCTGTGTTGATACAGGAATGTGTAAAAATAATTATGCCTATTCCGAAAGACTATCAATAACATCTCAATGGACAGAAGTATCTTATTTCTTTAGATAAATTTTAGTACAATATTGTTAATTTGATTTGATAGCAGCAGTACATAGAAACTTGGAGATTGTAACATCTACTGAACGAGATGTGTGCTACTGGGGTTCCGTGGAAACACAAAATTTACGATTTCTAGAAAACTAGGCTTCTGATGTTGATATTATGACAACTTGAATGAAGCATTTAAAGGCTTTTGTTCTCCTGATTTTTCCTGTTAGAATTAAAATTTTAATTATGTTTTTCGTTCCAGCAACAAGGTTCTTCTGTGGCTTCTGAAATGGAAATGGAGAGGCTAAAACTTGACTGCAAAAGATCGATGGAGATGGTCCAGCAATGTAAGAAGATGTATGAAAACTTGCATCAATTTTGTGTGAGCGAGCTTTTGAATGGAGATGAAGCTGGAAGTGTGCAGGTACAAGGGTCGTGAGGTGGCAGTTCTCTCTTATCAGAAACTTCTAAATTTTGTAGGTAAATCTTCATATTTTCTTTATTGTCTTGTTTTTCAAGTAACTGACACGAGATATACATATACAGAAAGCAAAAGGAATTCTCTAAAGTGTTCGCACAAACGCGTGCTTGAGCAACAAATATTAATGTCACTTATTTGGATACTAAATTTGTATTAAAGCATGAAGACTGAATTATTATTAAGAAGGCAGTTTTGCAAATGCTAATTTAAACCACTAACCAAATGCTACTGAAAAAGAAATCGGTTACATGCTTTCCTTGATACGTTAAATTTTCTTCGGTTGTTGTCTGACTGAAATTTTGGTTCGAACTCTAATATTTTTCTCGTAAAATTCCATTCCTCCGCAGATATAGGTAGTCAGACATATATGAGAGGTTTCAACATTCAAGCAGCTTGAGGTAAAAGGCAGCAATGTTGGCTTGTGAGATTTTGGATCGGACAAATTGAGTTCAGAAAACATATTGGATCCTGCATATAGCCGCTTGACTTGTTTCAATTGGTTGGAAGCGGCTTGCAACATCACATCTGGAACGATTGGTCTATGAATCTATGAATCTAGAGCTTTCCACGTAGAACTCAAATTCAAACCTCTGGTTTGATTAAAATGGTGCATATATTGCAAATGCTAGAGCTGACATGTTTCAATAGGTTGGAAGCAGCTTGCAACATCACATCTGGAATGACTGATCTATGAATCTAGAGCTTTACGTGGAGAATTCAAATTCAAACCTCTTCTTTGATTAAAATGGTGCTTTTATTGAAATGTATTAGAACCTTAGAATAAATTTGATGTGGTTCTCCATAAAATAAATTCTCGTTATCAAAACATATATACTCTTATGGTGGGTTTGATATCTTGCTCCCTCAAACCAAATGACTCCTAATAAAGGATGGAAATAAAATAAGTCAAGGTTGCATAAAATATACATGCAATGTTTTTTATTTTGGCTAATTTGAAAAAATATTTTCACTTAACCAGTTTACAAAATATAGACCAGATTAGTTACTATTCACTTATATCGAATGGGATATAATGGCATCTTCTTTTGATTTAATGGCTGAATATTAACTAAGAAAAGGAAGAAAACTCCTTTTAGAAGAAATCTATAATTTTTCCTCTCTAATTTTTGGGATGTTTCCTCACACTGCAAAGCTTTATCATACATCTCTATTTATAGGCTACGCTTGCTTCCCGGTGCCACCCTCCTTCCTTTTGTCTCCTCTGCAATTTTCCATGCATATCAATCAAGTCACCAAAAAGCAGAGATAATATCAATTGCCGGCCAATTCTCTTTGCCACCCAAAGCCTCCCTTTCCTTTATGTCTTTTATGCATTTAATGCATGTCATCAAAAGTATTAAAGGTGTGTCACCAAAAAAGTGGCTTTACTTTTCACATTCTCCCACTTAGAGTGGAGGGAGGGAGTATGAATATGCAAAAAATTAACACAAACGAAAACTTAACAAATATTATGATAAACTCGATCAATATTGATAAGTTTGTTTGGAGTAAATCTTTTTATGGCCTAACAGATATATAAACAGAATGGAACTGACAAGTATGAAGAGATTTGGAAATTCACCAAAAATGACTTGAAGTGGGAGAAAAAAAAATAATTATAATTTATAGTATTATTTATCAAAAAAAAAGATAATTATTTACCAAAAAAATTGACCACTAAAGTATATCAATATTTGTTCAATGTAAACATTTATATACACACCTATAAACATAATTCCGCCCCTGCAATGTTGCCACGAAGACAAAATATGTGACAACTAGTGACATATTATACTCCATGTGAAATGGACCTTTGTCTCCCCCCCCCCCCCCCCTTTTTTTTTTCTATTGATTGTCTTTTTATATTTTGCCTAAACTTGAACTAATGGACCAGAAAATAAGTTCATATATGAATTGATTATTAAAAAGAAAAAGGAAATTAATTTGGTGGACCATGTTTTTATCATTTGATGAACAAGACCCCAACAAACTTTACCTAGGAAACTACTTGAGAGATAATGAGGACAATCAACCAAATAACCGTACTGATTTAGGTAAACCTAACATTATTAAAAAATGATGCATGCAAATGACTATTTAGCACCTAATACATCTCATAAAATTTGTCAAAATTTGATCATGCCTTTTTCATTTGTCATCTTGATCAGAAGGTCAGCGGTAATAAGTAGCTTTTGACATTTTCAAGTAGAGTCATTATATCACACCTCAACTTAGAATTCTAAATCCGCAAATGAAATTAATGTTTATAAACTTAAGAATAATTATCTTGAATGTCAAATTCACTTCCCCAACATCAAGAGCGAACCTAAACTGTTGCATCAATGGGGTCAATAACTCTTTTTTCTTTGTGGGGACTAATTTAATTTTTCATATTAAAAATAAAGATATTAATTTTTTTTTTTTTGAGTAAATACGCATACTTTAAAAAAAAAAAAAATGGAACGAATAAGGCTTGCAATCTCCATGAACTCTTAGGTGCTTTGGATAATATTGGCTTAATGGTTTAGGTATTTGTTGGCTTGATAGAATACACTACTTTTTTTTTGTTTTTTTATAGAATACATTTACTTCTAGTTGCTGTAGTTGCATGGTCTCTTACGTTTTGTTGTTTTGTTGTTTTGTAGTATTCAAGGCTATCGTTTTAGATACTCGTGTCTCAATCAAGTAACTACACATAATACTGTGAAATTGGGGGGGGGGGGGGGGGGGGGGGGGGGGGGGGGGTGAATCCTAATAAACAAATACTACTAAAAAAATCACTCAAGTTCTGACACTTGGACCCTATAAGACTCACATAAACCAAAGGCATTTGCTGACAAATGATCAATATTTTTGTTAATGTGTAATTCAATTAGCACGATACATGATTAATTAATATGATTATTCATATATTTGTCTCCTGTTAGGTTCATGATCCACCGGCTACATTGAAAATTAAAGGGTAAATTTCACAAATTGTCCCTATTGTTACTTAATTGTCTCAGTTTAGTTCTTATTATTTTATTTGTCTTCATTTAGTCCTTATTGTTTACAAAAAAATTCTAATTTCGTCCCTATTATTTAAAATTTCTCAATTTCGTCCTTATTGTTCTCAAAAAGTTTTAATTTTGTCATTATTATTTTTAAAAAGTTTTAATTTCGTCCCTATTATTTTCTTAAAGTTTCAAATTCGTTCCTATTATTCAAAGACTAAATTGAAATTTTCTGAGAAACAATAGGGATGAATTTGAAATTTTTTAAAAATAATAAGGACGAAACTGAAACTTTTGGCAAACATTAAGGATGAAATTGAAAAACTTTAAATAATAGGGATGAAATTGAAACTTTTGGGGAAACAATAGGGACTAAATTGAGACATTTTAAACAATAGGGACCAAACTGAATTTTTTTGTAAACAATAGGGACTAAATGTGAGATTTTCCTAAAATTAAAGGTCATAGATTTAGCCCAGGCCCAACTAGCTAAAACGACGAATTATATTCAACCCAATCCAATTGAGCATGAATTCGATTAGTGGATCAACCTAGAGGTAGCATTTGGATCGGACCGTTACAATCCCAGTTTAATCCAGCACACGAAAATTATGGCCTAGCTCAGCTTGATTGAAAGTGAGTTTGACTCGGCCCAACTCACCACATATAGGCGGGCCGAGCTAGGTTATATATTTTTTGATTCAGCCAATTTGTGTCCAAGCCCAGCCCAGCTCGAACCCAGCACAGGCCCAGCTCAGCCCATAAGCTCAGGTGTTTGAAATCATTTTGTTTACTTTGAAAAATATAGAAATATAGTTTGTAACTATTGTGAATGTTATATATTTTGTTGTCAATTTGGAACTGAAACGTTTGTAAGACATCTTGTATTTCAACACTCAAATGTTTCAAACTATTTCAATCCTCAACCACCGTCACCACTACCACCAACAGGCCCAGCACTCGCATAAGGAGCAATTATCTACCAACTTTCTTCAAGCATTTATGTAATGTTTTTTTTTTATAAATATTTATTAGTAACATCTCTGTATTTCGTGAACTTGTAGTTTGTTAAGTAATGTTTTATCATTTATATTAATATTATCAATCAACTTATATCTTGTTAATCGTTAAATTAACTTTTTCGTAAAAAAAGTTAAGTTTAAACTTTTTTCATTATTAATCCAACTATCAAAATTCAGAATCCACTAATCACAAAAAAAAAAAAAAAAAAAAACAGATGGGCTGACCCAACCCAACTCCCAACTTGTGATAACGAGTTTGTGGGTCGAATTAAGTCCTATATTTCAAGAATTGAGCCCAATTCAACTCAACCCACTAAACATATGTGCCGAGCCGAACTTATTTTTCTTAACCCATAATTCGGTCGGGTCGTGTCAGGTTAACCCATTTGCCAACTCGAGATCAACCATGGTGTGATTGATACCAAATTGGCACAGCAAACCACTAAGCATCGGAGTGTCTTTCCCTAGTACCACACTTATGTGCCAAGGTCGATTGGTTTTCTCCACCTTCTAATTGTGCAAGTCATTGGTACCCATAAAAAATTGATTGAAGAATCATTGACCCGAGATCTTGATCGTGGATTCTAAAGCCTACAAAGGGTGTACAATTACATTAAATCAAAACAGGCTTGTACAAACAACCCACTAAAAGGACGTTCAAAACAAAAATAGATGGAAGTAGATCCTTTCTCAGGGGAATGATGGACAAGGATTTACATTGTTAACTGATTTCTCCTTCAATTTTCCTAAATCCATGAAATTTGTCATCTGCCAACAAATGATCTTATGTTGCTCATCACAATATGTTGTCTCCCACAAAAATAACGAGTTCATCAATAATGTCCTTCGGAGTACAAGAGACGATGAATTTTCAGTAGAAAATGTGCTTTGCTGAAATGCTATATTTCATTCTTCCAAACTCCTGCAACCAAAAAACTTTATGATCTACCTCCAATTTCGGACATGGGTGCTGATGAAATGCACCTCTGAACCGAGGGAAAGGGCATCCTTACTAAACCCGAAATCCAATTCCAAACTTTCCGTCTTAGAGAGGATGCCTTCAGCTGCAGAAACGATGGTTGAGCATGAAGTCTCTGTGCACGGTTTCCAGAACTCAAGAAGAAAGGTTACTGAATCCAAAGTAGACAGTTTTCTGCTGAAATGCATTAACTGCATAGTCCACCTGAAAGTGACCGACTTGCGACTTGAACCGTAGGCCACATCCCATCCCAACTCCAGTCCCTGGTTTTCCATGCCTGAGAGCAGGATTGCCTAGATATCGAAAGAAGAGAATTGTTCTTTGAAGTACAGAAGAAATTTAAAGAGGAAATATAGCAAACAAGATCTTCAAATTTAATCGATGTCCGAAATGAAAAAGTCTTAACTTTACAAAGGACAAAACCACATAAAATTCTGAGTCAACCAAATATAGGAAACTAAGTTTCAATAGTTCTTGGTTATTTCACAATTGCATCCTGGTTTAGCCTTGTTCCTAAACTTTGTGCAGATGGTCAGACATGCGAGCGCAGAAGCACACATGCACATACACAGACACATAGAGTCAACTAACTAGCTGTATAAGGAACTAACAGAAGAAGAGAGGTCTAATCATAGATAAAGTGGTCCTTCATCAGCATATAACAAGAACGTCAAAATTGGAAATGATTTTAGTATGTCTAACTTACCGAACCAGGTTCTTGAAAACATGACATTTTTTAAAAGAAACAAGATGAAATCAATAAATTATAGAATAGTAGTATTCTAGCTTCATAATTAAATGAAGGGATACTTATTCTGACTCCCAAGTTTATTTTACGCTATTGATAGACCACCTGTGGTTTCTGAAATCAAAGAAACTTCCATCGTATTGAGTTTCAAGGATCAAAAACCTCCCCTCATTACAGACTTTTACAGTTCAACTTTTTTGTATCATCACATCAAGGTATCTAAAATCATATGCCCCTCAACGTCCATTTAGTATTTGAATTCTTTTTGCCAGAGTATTTTGACTAACTCAGCTCAAAAAAGGGATAAAGGCCAGCACAAATACCTTTCAGAAAAACACAAGAAAATGAAAAAAGGCAAAAAAGCAAAATGGACTTACCTTAGTCAAAAAAAGGATAAAGGCCAGCACAAATACCTTTTAGAAAAACACAAGAAAATGAAAAAAAGGCAAAAAAGCAAAATGGTCTTACCTCTAACGTACCAAGAAAGGGAAACTTAAAGAAAGAGCAAAAGCACGGGGCCGCAGGTATTTCCCCTTTGACCCTTTGACCCTTTGCCCTCTCTAGATGCTCACAAACCACTGGTCACCCTTACCTGACTCTACTTTAATCTCATAGAGCATCCTCTGGCTTCCTCATCATATGCACATCACCTTGCCAAGCAGATCATCAACCACAACCACCACCATTCCCCCCTTACAGGTCTATATTAAATCATTTTACCTCGAAAACCCACAAAAAGTTGGGCAACTCACTGCAATTTGATCATTTTCCAGGTCCACTATATTTCTTTCTGGTTTTCAAGAAACCATTTGTATCAGATTCTCACTTTCAATGAAGTGATGACCAAAATATGATGATTAAACCAAACCACCCCTTTTTCTCACTGTGTTATAGGCTACTTGAATCTGTGAACACCTTTCAATTTTGTTGAGGGTCATTTCCTCCATTAATACCACAAATGCAAGATTTTGTGCAAGGGTCACCAACAAACTCTTCTTAGCCCACCCACTGCCCTTCTTACAATACAAAACGTCCACTCCTTCATAGTTCATACCTTTAATAGGTGCATTTAAGCGTCTCCTTTCATGTATCCAAACCATCTCAAACGGTACTCTCTCATCTTGTCTTTATGGTTGCCACCCTCACTATTTTACAAATATTACTGTTGAAGATAATAAATAATATAATAAACATCTCTCTAACAGTTTAAATTTTTAGATAAAGTGGTCACTTAATATAGTATCAGAGCCTCGGTACCAAAAGATCTTGGGTTCAAAACTCACTGCCACCATTTAAAAAATATTAAAATTGTCCAAGTGCAAGGCTCAAAAACTAACTCCACTTGCACTTGTGGGGACATGTTGAAGATAATAAATAATATAATACACCTCTCTCTGACAGCTTAAACTTTTAGATGAGGTGGTTACTTAATAACTATCATGTCTAATGCTCTCCTTTCTATAATCATTACACATCCATTTTAACATTCTAATTCTGCCATTATTTCTGTATATGTTGGTACTTACCCATCCCAAAATTTTGATCTAAATAACAAAGTTGATCTTATAGCCATCTTAGAATGCACTCAAATTCATATTATACAGAATCCAAGACGTTTTATGTTGGTTGTTGGCTACCTAATGCAATGCTACTGCTTTATACAGGTCTGTGACCAGCTTATGCATGGGAAAACCTCAACCAAAATGTGAACATCAAAGTACAATAAAATAAATCATCAAAAGAAAAGAAAAACAGTTGTGAAACCTCACAATTAGTGAACAACTCGCAAAAAGTACAACAGAAATGTGATGGCAGCTTTCACCCATCAAAATTCATCACAGGCTAGAAATGAAAATTTTAGGCTCAAACAACATTCAACATCATATTTCAATCATTAGCGATGACCTTGCACTAATTTATGCACTTCCTTTAAGAAACATTTAATGTTAAATGGAAAGACCATTAAGGCTTTCCAGTATTGCTAATGTAGAGGGTGCTGCTTTTTCTCTCAGTTGATGGCAAAACAACTAATGGAGTATAATAATCTGAGTCTCTCAGCATATTCTCATTTAACAAGCAGAATTTAGTTTACTTTTGATCCTTCTTTTCTCTTTTCCTTTTCCATTTTTGGGAAAGAATTACACACGACTCTATATCGAGAAACAAATTCAAACATTACTTTTCAACAGTCAAAAAAGGAAAAAGACCAACAATTTTCATATGTCAAATGAATGTAAAAATATTGTGATTCAGCTTGTTGTTGCTGGAAACTCCTACTCTATGTGCAGTGACATAGAAGAGATAACATCCAGCCAAAAGCTGTGAAGACAATAAATAATATAACACGCCCCCGAGAGTGCTGGCAGGATTTGTTTGGAGCCTTACACGTGGACAGTTGTAGTTTTTAAATGGGTGGTGATGAGACTTGACCCAGGACCTTTTGGTAATAAGCTCAGATACCATATTAAGTTATCACCTCATCTAAAAGATTAAGCTATTAGAGAGGAGTTTGTTATATTATGTACTGTCTTCAACAAAAAAGCATTGCTCAACCATGCCAGCTAGTGGTGCTTTAAGCAATACTTCATCAAGAGGCAGAATGAACATTAGACTAAGTTTATCTATTACAAATCTTGAGTTGTAGACGGTTTACTAGCTTACTCTTAGTAGTTTAACCATTAACCTCTGATATCTTGTTGGCAAGAACTGTAAGTCATTGATCAAGGTACCCTCTTAAGTTTAGTCTTGATTCAGTGATGATACTTATGATCCTAAAATGCTTTGGCTCATAGCCAGCCAGTCACTCTATCAACTTTTCAAGCCAAGAAACTAGGTCAGGGATTTGTCATCAATACGTGGTGTATTGATGTTTTCAGTCAAACTCCCGCCTATTGACAAACTAACAATAAGACGTGCAAGTGTGCACAGGGCATAAGGCATTTTTTCCATACCATTTCATTCTTCTTGAAGGATTTCATGTCCATCACATGTATCTCCTTTTCCCAATATGTGATTTCTTTCTTTATCTAAGGAAATACTAATTACACCATTCTCCTTTTGGATCTCACTTAAAAAGTAGTCAATATGAAACTGTTAGGGTTCAGCTTGAACTTTAATCATCCAGGTCATAGAAAGCCACACAAAGAAGGAAGTTGAAACTAACCAGGCACATGACGACCAGAGCCCAAATCAGATCCACAGTCCAAGAAGAGAGCACCTTCAAGCATTTTATTCTGCATAGAGTAGTCAATTCTGTAAGAGAACTAAATAATTGGAGATATTCCATGGGCAGAAGATTATAACAATATTGGTTAAAGCTCTGTTATTTAACACAATTCTTAAGGAGAGAGATGAATCAATATATTACTCAAATAGGAATGGCCTAAAGGATGAGCAATAGCTACATTGTGTATTTTGAAATAAATAAAGCCGGGTAAGTGTGACCTATAAAATGACCATTTTGTGTATTGAGTATTTGGATTAGAAAAAATGAAATTTTCTATATTTGGAAGTAGATATTACTTTAAGATGGTTCAGAAAGGAAGATTTCTTCAAGACGAGGGGAATAGCTACACAGTTGCATGCACATAAGAACGAGAACCGAATGCATAGCAATCACCATGCGCCAGCTTCTTGCTATATCACAGGAGAACAATGCAAAAGAAAAGCCCTCAGGGCAACTTACGGTGGAAACGAGAATTACAGAGATGAAGAATCAAATGAGGAAGCCAACATATCCCACAAATGAGAGTGGAATTCAGAGATACATAACACTGGAGAAGAAAAGATAAAGGAAAATCATCATAGCTTGTATGCCTATATTGCTACATTTTAATGCATAACAGGCAACACAGAGGTTTCTGACATTTGCTTAAGAATTTGCTCATACAACTTTAAGAAGGAATTTTATGACTTGAGTTCATCCACCATTCACAAGTTGGCCCCAATTTAACCTGAAAAATCCTCATACAGACGCAATATTTTTTATTCTTTTTAAAGTTACCAGATGAGGGCATTTGGGAATTCCTGGGGTAAATGCACCATTTTTTAGACCATAATGTGCTTATTTTCCTATTCTCAAAACCTAGGATAATTTGCACATTTGAAAAACTACGAGGAAGAATGCTTTTTGCCCTTTCAGCAACAGCAACATCTGGTGTCGTTCATGATGCTGATAGTATTATGGAAGACAGTGTGCAACAATTCACAATGAGAAAGAGGGATGGAGGGAGGGTTGGTTGTAGTCATTGTTGAAAGTATTCTTTACAGATGTATGTATGCTTTACAGATTATTTGTGTTGAGCTGTGTGTGTGTTTTACAGATGTGTATCACTTCTTTATTGTTGCTTTTCTTGTATCACTGCCCTATAAATCAAGGGCCTATTCTTGCTAATGAATCAAGACATTCTCTTCTACAATGTCTCTCCTTCTTCTCTTTTACTGTTAACATGGTATCAAGAGCCTGGTTGAGAGACATTATACAGAGAATATAGCATTTACAAAAAAAAAAAAAAATTCACGGCACTGTTCACGGCAGAGGCTTAAAATCACCACCGGAGCCACTAATCAGCAAATCACCACCACCATTCACCTCCTCACTTCATGGCGACACCACCACCACCCTCCCCGTTACTGTTAGACACCGGAAATATTCTGCCGAAGCTCCACGCGCCACCCACCCATGCGCGTGCATCTCACGCGCCACCACTGGTCTTCAGATTCGCCGGAAACCACCACCGGTCTTCAGATTCGCCGGAAACCACCACCATCATGCTCGGTCACTTCTCTGATTTCCATTTCTGCAGTTTTCATGGTCCAATGTGCTTGTTTCACCATGTTTTTTTGCCTTCCATCAGATTTGAAGGTTTTAAATAGTATATATATACATATATATATATATTCTTTGATTTTTAAAGAAAAAGGCAGTCAGATCTAGACTTAAAAAAGGAAAAGACAGTTAGATCTAGACTTTTATAAATAAAATAAAAAAAGTCAGTCCAAAAAAAAAAAAAAAAAAAAAAAAAAAAGGACGAAAATAGGAAGATGTAATTCCCGTCTTTCCTTTACAATTCCCTTTTTTTTTTTTTTTTTTTTGCTTTGTTCCCTTGCCCCAACCTTTCTTTTCTTCTTTTTTTTTATCATGGATTCCTCTTCCACTGAAACCTCTAAAGGGGTTACCTCAAATGAACCCACATCCGAAATTAAGGTTGTCGTTCCCACTTTTTCTGGTACCCCAATTATTACTACGACCAAACTCAACGGTTGTAATTACACTCAATGGGCTTCTTCTGTCAAATTATGGTTTCGGGGGCAAGGACTTGCACGGTACTTGACTGACAATCCACCTCAAATTTCTTCAGACAAGTTGGAACTATGGGATCAAGCAGATGTCCAACTTACCAGCTTGTTACATCAATCCATTGAACCAGCATTACATTTCATCTTTGCAGACGTTCAGTCTTGCAAGCGTCTTTGGACAATGGCACAACAGATGTATACCAGTAACGTTAGTCGCATTTATGATGTGATTAATGATCTTTGGAACATTCAACTTGATGAAGGCGGTCTCCCTATTTATTTTGGTCGATACCAGCGCGCTCTGGCGGAGTATAATGAGATCTTCCCTCCTGACACTGATATTAATCGCCGACAACGAGAGCAACTCTTTGTTGTCCTTATGCTTCGTGGCCTTCCACCTCCTTATCACTCAGTTCGCTCACGAATCTTGTCTGGCTCTTCACTTCCATCAATGCCTGAAGTGTATGCTACCCTCAACCGTGCATCTATCACTCCTGACTCTCAACACAATGATGATGCAGCTGCCCTTCTCACCCAGACGATTGGTCGTCCTGATGGAACATCTCGTGGAGGCCGAGGAAGAGGTCGTGGTCGAGGAAGTGGACGGTCGGACTCATCTTCTAGACCAAAGTGTACATATTGCAACAAGACAGGTCATATTCGCGACAAATGTTGGATCCTGCATGGTAAACCACCTGGTTATGCTAATGCTGCTCAAATTGATGTTGCTGATGCAAGTTCTACTGCAACTCCACCAAATAAGCCGCCCTCATATTCTCTCTCTAAAACTGAATACTCGCAGTTTCTTCAATTCCAGGCTTCACAACAAATGTCTCAATCGTCCGCTGCCTTTCTTGCGCATGCCACCACTGCTACTGCCAATTTGTCTCACTCTTCTCATTCTGGTAAGTGGATCCTTGACTCCGGTGCTTCCGATCACATGAGCGGTAACTCCTCCTTACTCTCTAATCTTTGTTCTTCCACTTCATTTTCCCCCATTTCCCTTGCTGATGGTTCTTTCGCTCCTGTACATGGAGTAGGCATAGCGAATCCTACGTCTTCTCTTAAACTATCATCTGTCTTGCACCTTCCCACTTTTCCTTGCAATTTATTGTCCATTAGCAAGCTAACCAAACTCTTTAATTGTACCGTCACTTTCACATCTGATTCTGTTATTATCCAGGATCTACAGACGGGCGCGCGGATTGGTACAGGACATCAATCTAACGGTCTTTACTACCTTGACACCCAACCATCACTTGCGTGCACAGTTGTTTCCACTGCTGAACTTATCCATAGTAGACTAGGCCATCCTTCCCTTTCCAGTCTCAAAAAGATGGTCCCTAGCTTAAATAATGTTAGTAATGTTTTGTGTGAGTCTTGTCAATTAGGAAAGCACTCTCGTAGTTCCTTTCCTACACATCTCAATAAACGAGCTCGTGCCCCGTTTGAGTTAATTCACTCAGATATTTGGGGACCCAGTCGTCATGTATCAAAGTTTGGTTTTCGGTACTTTGTTACCTTCATTGATGATTTCTCTCGTGTCACTTGGTTGTTTTTAATGAAAGATCGTTCTGAGATTTTCTCCATTTTTCAAAATTTTTGTGCTGAAATTCAAAATCAATTTGATACTACTATTCGCGTCTTACTCAGTGATAATGCCAAAGAGTATTTCTCTTCTGTCTTTTCCACATTCTTGTCCTCTAAAGGTATCATTCATCAATCTTCTTGCGTTTATACTCCACAACAGAATGGGGTTGCTGAACGTAAGAATCGCCATCTAATTGAGACTGCTCGCACACTTCTTCTTCATATGAATGTTCCAATTCGTTTTTGGGACGATGCTGTCCTCACTGCATGTTATCTTATCAACCGCATGCCGTCTTCTATCCTCAATGACCAAATCCCTTTCTCTGTCCTCTTTCCTCGTCAATCCATCTACCTTTTACCATTACGCGTCTTAGGATGCGTATGTTTTGTTCATAATCTTGCTCCCGGCTCAAACAAATTCAGCCCTCACTCAATCAAATGTATCTTCCTTGGGTATGCTCGACACCAAAAAGGCTATCGTTGCTACTCACCAGAGTTGGATAAATTTTTTGTGTGTGCTGATGTAACACTTTTTGAATCTAAATCATATTTTGCTCCTCCATCCCATCCATCTAACACAATCATGGATGATTTACCTCTCCCTGTTCCATTTTTTGATCCTCCTGCGAATCCTACATCATCTACTTGCCCAACATCACCAGATCCTCTCCTCTCTCGTCTGGATCATCCGGATCTAAAGACATATCAATGACGTCCTCGACAACCACCAATTGTTGAAGATTCTGTACCATCTGATTCGCCCGCTCCAGATCCGGTGCCTGATTCTTTAGTCTCTGATTTGGATGTCCCTATTGCTCTTCGGAAAAGTAAGCGTACTTGTACCACTAAACACCCCATTGCTAATTTTGTCTCATATCATGCTATATCTCCACCCTACGCATCCTTTCTTGTTTCTCTTTCCTCTGTCTCTGTTCCTCATACTGTCTCAGAAGCACTTGCTCACCCTGGTTGGCATGCGGCTATGATTGAGGAAATGTTTGTCTTACAATCAAATGGTACATGGGAATTGGTTGATCTACCTGAAGGTAAATCTGTTGTGGGTTGTCGGTGGATCTATGCCCTCAAATGTTCTCCTGATGGTCAAGTGGATAGATTGAAAGCTCGTTTAGTTGCAAAAGGATACAATCAGGTTTATGGAGTTGACTATGATGACACATTTTCTCCGGTTGCTAAGCTTCCTTCTGTTCGGCTATTTATGGCACTGGCAGCAATATTTCAATGGCCGCTTCAACAACTTGACATTAAAAATGCTTTTCTAAATGGTGAGCTCGAGGAAGAAGTATATATAGAGCAACCACCAGGGTTTGTTGCTCAGGGGGAGTCACATAAGGTGTGTCAATTGAAAAAGTCTTTATATGGATTGAAGCAGTCCCCTCGAGCATGGTTTGGCCGATTTAGTGAAGCTGTCATTGAGTTTGGACTTACACGGTGTGGAGTTGATCACTCAGTCTTCTATAGACATTCTGTTGGTAAACGTCTGTTACTAATTGTTTATGTTGACGATATTATTATAACTGGGGATGACACAGCAGGTATACAAGACCTAAAATCTTTTTTGCATAAACAGTTTCAAACAAAAGATTTGGGAGAGTTACACTATTTCCTCGGTATTGAAGTTGCACGGTCTAATCAGGGGATCTTTATCTCTCAACGCAAGTATACACTCGATATGTTGGAAGAAACAGGGATGCTTGGCTCAAGACCTTGTGACTCACCAATGGATCCAAATGTGAAACTCGTACCTAATGAGGGGGAGCCGATTTCAGACCCAGGACAATATAGAAGATTAGTTGGGAAACTCAATTACCTCACTGTGACCCGTCCTGACATCTCATTTGCTGTTAGTGTTGTCATTCAGTTTCTAAATTCACCTCGAGAAAATCATTGGAATGCAGTTATTCGTATTCTTCGGTATCTCAAGAATGCCCCAGGAAAAGGAATATTATATAAGAACAGCGGACACACAAAAATTGTTGGTTATTCCGATGCAGATTGGGCTGGATGTCCTGATGATAGACGATCTACTTCTGGATATTGTGTTTTCATTGGAGGAAATCTTATATCATGGAAAAGCAAGAAACAAACTGTTGTTGCTCGTTCCAGCGCAGAGTCTGAATACCGAGCTATGGGTGTAGCCACATGTGAACTGATATGGGTCAAACACTTGGTTAAAGAAATTGGGATTGACTGCTCTCAACCGATGACATTAATTTGTGATAATCAGGCAGCAATGCACATTGCATCAAACCCAGTGTTTCATGAGCGGACTAAACACATTGAGATTGATTGTCATTTTGTGAGAAGTAAAGTGTTAGCTAAAGAGATTGTTACTTCACATGTCAGTTCAAATGATCAATTAGCTGATATCTTTACTAAACCTTTAAGGGGTCCTCGGGTTGAATATATTTGTAACAAGTTGGGCACATATGATATATATGCTCCAGCTTGAGGGGGAGTGTTGAAAGTATTCTTTACAGATGTATGTATGCTTTACAGATTGTTTGTGTTGAGCTGTGTGTGTGTTTTACAGATGTGTATCACTTCTTTATTGTTGCTTTTCTTGTATCACTGCCCTATAAATCAAGGGCCTATTCTTGCTAATGAATCAAGACATTCTCTTCTACAATGTCTCTCCTTCTTCTCTTTTACTGTTAACAGTCATAAAGAAGCAAAAGTAATGGATGAGGCAATATGGGTAACCATTTGATATGCATATTTTCTATTTGATTTTTCCTTGTCTAGATTTTTTTTTTTTGGTTGGGCCTTGTCTAGATTGAATCACCAAATAAGTATGCTAATGTGAAAAAGCAGCTTTCCTTCCCGCGGAAATAGCACAACCTATTAAAAACAGCTATCAATTCTATGGGCCAAAGTACTGGATGTTTAAATCTGACAACTTTAGTTCTTGTCCATAAGGCTATCTGTGACTCATGGCAAAGATATGTGACCATACAAACAAGGATGAGAAGACAATGAACATTCATGAACTAAGTTACTCATTGCCTTATTTCCATCTATTTCTAGCATCATCAGCTTTGCTAACTTTTTTGTCTCAAAGGTACCCCTTTGTCTAAAATCCCACTAAAGTCTTTTTTCTATTTGAGGCAGCAATGTATCTCTTCTAACCACGTCATCTCTCTTTGTGATCATAGGGGTTGAACTGCAGACTCCTTATCCTTGATGCTTCGTTTGCTAGAAAGGACAAGTAGAAGCATTGAGAAAGGAGAACCTCCAGATAGCAGCAAGAATGTTAGTCATTTTGTGTTTATGTGGAGTATAAGATACAGTTGGCAAACGGGGTGGATAACTCGATCCTTATTAATCCACATTTCTAGACCTTTCCTTTTTGGGGGAGATGCACAAGGTGAGAAGAAAGTTTTATGGCACAACTTGGACTTAGATATTCTTACTCCTACCAGTTACCAAATAACTAAAAATGAAAACAACGAAAACAAAATCCTTCCTCAATCGGAAGGATATAAATCCCTTCGAACAGTAGTGCCACCAAGTTGTCTGCTTTAGAAGTGATGTTATCGATTTATGTCTTTTACAAGAAATAAAACAAAAAAGTTATTGATCTATGAGGGATCCAATATCTCTAAGCAACAACAGGTCTATTTAGCTCCTATCTTAGTTCATGACAATAGGTATTTATTGAGAGATCTTTAAGTTTCATATTGTAATCACCACATACCAATGGTAAAGTCAATTCACTGTTAGCAACTAGGCAAGATCTACCAGATCCGACAGCACCTTCACCATATCCTCGTACACTACCAAGTCCTCCTATTGCAAAAGCTTGATAAGGAGCTATGTCCCCTACAATTGAGCCACCTGTAAGGCTGTCAGACGAAGAGATAAGAACGAAGCAAATATATAAATGACAACAATAACAAACAAAAAACAACAGTGTTAATAATAATTATAAATCGGCAGATCCACTCATGGTGGCCATAAAGTTGCATCACAAGATCAAATGGAGTCATGAGATTGAAATCAATGCAAGGAAGCAGGTGAAAAACCATCCTTCTTACGCAGAAATGCCGTGAATATCATGATGCACCATGATTTCAGCATGCTTCTGTCAGAAAAACTTGTTAAGACTGGAATCCCTCACAGAGGAGATATCAAGTCCAATTTTGTGAATTTTCAAGCTTCAGACATGTTCCTCATTTGTTTATCCTCAAAGGTTTCCAAATTCCCAGTTGAAAATTTGACAAAAAAGGCGCGCAATCAAAGTTCCCCTTACTACCAGCCGCGGGGGGGGCGGGCGCGGGCGCGGGGGCAGAGTGCTAAGAAAGAGGTTTCCGGGTTTATGGATTGGATTCAGTCAGCGTCACGACAGATGGATTGATCTTCCCTATCCTGCCTCCTCCTTGTACCAGTTGATGCTACGGCAGTGCTTAATATGAGTTTGCTTCTGCCCCAGACAGCTTCGAGTTTTGAGTTACAATACGCGGATCCGTCTAGAACACAGTAAACCAAACTGCTTTTCTTTCAAATCTAAAGTAGTAAAAGCTTCGAAGGTTTGCTCACCTTGTCAGGAGAAATGCTGGCCCAAATTTTATTCCTTTTGATGCAACAAACTTGAACCGATTGAAGATCAGCCACTTAGACAGAAGAGGGATCCCTTGTTCTATTTGCAAATTAAACTGAACAGAAGATTGTGTGCCAAAAAGTATAATTTGAAATTACAACACTGAAACATATGGGCAAACAAAAAAGATTTGCCTCAGTTTGGTAAAAAAGGAAACAATACCTGAGAGAAACAACGATCATTTGCTTTTGCATATCGAGACTCCTGTTTTATTACAACCATACTATCTTGATAACCACCACTGCACCAAGGATGAATGTTTAACATTCAAAATCACTGCCATATTGGTAGGAAACTGGATGATTTATAGCATCACCTACCTGCAAGTGACAGGGAACCCATGAAGGTCTCTACTCATTGGGCGTCCATAATCATCAGTTGGTCGGACATGCTGCACTAAAGTTGTAGTTTAGTTCTTCACAACAAATTTCAGATGTTTGGCCCAAATAGACTTAAGACCGTGAATAGGCGGCTCATGAACTCCTAGAAGTCCTAATGAAACAAACTCACCTCAAACTTTATACTGGTTTTGCTGCTCCAATTCGAACTTGCAGGCTCACTTAGATCTAAACCAGCAGATAAGCGACATAGATTCACACCTCCAGTCCCTGAGCGAGAATAATTGTCAATGGGTTCACCATGGATACCAATCTCCGGAGAGATTGAGTGCTGGGCAGCAAAATCAACTTCGACTTAGATCTTGTTGTGCGTTAAATTCAGTTCAGATTTAATGATACATTACATATTCTTTCTCTTCAATCAAAAACTTTTGACATTTTGAATTATAATCTCAAAAAATTCAATCCCCTTAACAATCTCTCATTGCTCAGTTCCATTGAGAATGTCATAACATGTACATCCAATGTCCAGGAAGATTTAAAACTTTCCCCGAGAAATCATATCTCATTTAAAAGGCAAAAATGGGAAAAGCAAAAGCCCCTCTTAGTTATGTTCCCAAATTTCTCATCTGCAATGTTTCATTTAAACCTTTATGCAAAGATAGAAATGGCCAACCGTCATGCAGGCGAAAGGAAATTGACTATGATAAGCGCCTTCTATGACTCAAATCTTTCATTCTAATCTTTAACTGTTTCTTAACTTTTTAAAATTGAAAAATTTCTACAGCAACTAATCTTCACAAAAATAATCCATCCTCGCAGTTTTTTCTTATCACAACGAATTCGTATAACAATTGAATAAAGCATAAGTGGGGCAAACCTGAATGAAAAAAGACTGTTGAGCAAGCCACTCTGGCCTTGGCTTCCTGTAAGCTATCAACACATTGGAATCATATAGTCCTTTATCCCATAAAACATCAAGCTTCTCACTCTTTCCGAATAAATTTGGATGCTTTATACAAAGACTGCAAAAATAGATTATCCAATCACCATTTTCATTATTACTACAATTCCAACTTACAAAGAATCACCCAAAAATATTCCAAAAAATCAAAATTTAAAAATAAATAAATAAATAAGAAAGCTAGAAACTTTTTTTACCTTCCAATAACCAGTGAAAGTGGACTACCAGAATTTCTGTTGGCAGAGATAAAGAGCTCATTCTCAGATGAAACAACACAAAGGAATTAAATATGAAGCTAAACTTGTATATGAATGCTCTACACACACACACATATAGATAGATAGATAGATAAAGAAAAAACCTGAAAGGATGGAACATTAAAGCAGCACATAGTTTGTGAGTGAAATCAACATTGAAGTCTATCTTGGCTGCACACATACACACAATTCAAAAAAAAAAAGACCCAATTTTAGTACAACTCACAATGCACACCAACAGATACTAAAAGTGGTCCGACCTTATTCAGACCCGTGCATGGTAGGAGCTTCACCCACACCGGGTGCACTTTCTGGACCAATTTCTTTGATGGGTGTATATATAAACACACACACACAAACACAAATGGACGAAAAAGATAAGTTGTCACTCACCATTGCCAGCGTGAATGCTCTTTTGAGCACCCATAACATTAAAATGAAAATATTTGTTCAATGTTTAATAGAGTTGAAACACAATCAATTTCATATCTAAATCTGCTTCTAGTATCTACTCAGAATGATGGTGTTAAAGCAATAAAGCTCATGGCTAAGAGGAACGAGGGAACAGTGTTTCTTCCTATTGTGGGGGTGCGTAAAATGGTGTAGCCACGTGTCTCAATACAAAAAAGTTGAGGTATTGGTAAGGAAAAGAATGGGAAGACATAAAAAGTGGGGTGCATAGAGTGGAAGAGTGTCGCAAGTTATCTCTTACTTGGGGGATTGGTTTTGGCTTTGTCTTTGTTCCAAATCCTTTTTTTTGTCGTCGAGCCAATATTTTAAGGTTTTTTTTTTTTTGTCGAACAATATTTTAAGTTATTTAAGCTTAATTTTATATTAATTGAACCAAAAAAAAAAGAGAGGCCTTGATTTGATATTTAATTGATGAATTAATCTAACGAGATTTAGTTGAATTAATCACAAATTTAACTCGTGTAACTTAGTAAGTTTTATCTATTTATTTTAACGTAAAAATTTTGTTCAATTTTAGTTTAAAAATTTTAGAACTCAATTTTAAATAAAATTTTAATGAGTCAATCTCGCGTTTTTAATTTTTCTTATTGGGTTTTTTCTCTCTTTGGAGAGAGTTCTCTCCAGGCACTCTTTCCTAAGTTCTTACCTTAGGATTTTGCCCTACTTTTATTGCTCGCCAAAACCTAACCCTCAATATGGGATTCTTTGACTAATCTTGATCGTCGCTTGTGTCTTATTTGGTTACGTATCATGTTTCTCTTTTAGATCAGACAGCCATCATCCTTAGCCAACCCCTCAACTATTATATTTGGATGGGCATGGTGGTCTCTACCACCACCTATTCAAGCTCGAACCTTTGAGAGTCCAACTACATTGCCAGAATCCATGTTGTATATTTGAAAGAGGTTGACCTCCTTGCTTCTCTCATGGTACACTCCTCTGGTCCTCTATAATTTTTGGAGGGGTTTCGATCATAAGGTAATTTCTCATTTGAGCCCTTTTTTCAAGCGAGCTTTTATGTCCCCTTCTACACATATTTGGTGTCTTCGCCATTTAGATTTCTTGGGTTGTTTCTATAACCTCTTCTTAGGGTTTCGTGTGGACCGTGCCTCATTATTGGTTGTAGTTGCCGAAGCATCAATTGGGTGAGTTTTTATTGATGGTATTTCATTAGAGCTTTCCCTTGGTAGCGTTTTTGGTAGAATGAATGATGATGTTAAGATAAGGTTTTCCCTGGGCTGTTAGGCTTTGGCTTATGTGTCTTGGCCGCCCAATATCTTGTGCTTTCTGTTTGTTATTATTTTAGTTTGGCTTGTTTCCGTGTTTGTTCGGGGCCTTTCGACCTTGTTTATGGGCTTATTCCAGATGTATGTCTTATTCTCTTCTTTGGGTCCCTATTTGGCAGCCCAACTTTTGTAATCTAATTCACTTTTTTCTTTTTTTTTCTTTCAAGGAAGGCACGAGGTGGGAAATTAAAATAAAAAAAAAAATTGCTTTCTTTCAACTTTTTTCTTAAAAAAAAAGAAGAAGAAGAAGACGATTATTCTAGATCATCTTCTAAAATCGTATAACTATCAAAAGTGAGTAACTATTTATCGAAACTTTTACTTTGGCCCCTATTTGGCAACCCAACTTTTGTAATCTAATTCACTTTTTTTTTTTTTTTCCAAGGAAGGCACGAGGTGGGAAATTAAAATAAATAAAATTTGCTTTCTTTCAACTTTAAAAAAAAAAAAAAAAAAGAAGACTATTATTCTAGATCATCTTCTGGAATCATATAACTATCAAAAGTAAGTAATTGTTCATCGGAATTTTTATAATCCGAATACTCATAAGGCTGAATCGATGCACGCCTCTCCCAAATTGGACTTGCAAGGTTTGCATACCTTCGATTGACTTCACACTCCTACTTAGTCCTCCTGGTACTTCTGCACAGAACCAGACACTCTATCTAGGATATACTATTTTTGATATTACCATGGTCCATGATGATCTAAGAATAAGCAGTATAAGAATGACTTTATTTGTTATCTCTAGCTTCTTCTATTTTTCATATGTTTCCCTTTTTTACATAGATAGCTATCATAACTCAATGTATATAAATCATCTCATTCTTCTATCCAAAGACTTAGGCATTCATGCCCTGTTTCAATTTACTTTCTTTGTATTTGTCTTTGTATATAGAAAAAAAAATTATAAAAGAAAATTAAAATAAGAATCTCTATAAATAAATAAATAAAAGATGTCGGTATTAATGCTTTGTTTTAGTACGTGTTTCAATAATTCCTAAAAATTTATGTGATATGTTGCATCATCAAGCCCAGGGGTAGATTCATTAATTTTTTTCAGTGGAAGTTAAAACACATAATTTTTAGATTATATGAGTATACTTTTCTTTTAAGTGGGGATTAATTAATTTTTTTAACTAAAAATATATAAATATTTATTTTTTTAAAAAAATACATAAAATTTTTAATCTTTTTTTGAGTCGGTAAGAATTGCAGCCCCTACTGTCCCACAGATAGATTCGTCACTGAATTCAAGCTATAAGCATTTTGACGATATAGGTCTCAAATGCAAATATTAAGACAGTATATATATCATTTATACAGCGTCAGAAGAAGAAATAATTTGTGAAATTGAAAATGAAATAGGAATTTATACCACGTCCAAAGCACGAATAAGGTGCTAGCGGTCCTAGTATAACTTTTCACTAAATGATATATTTCAACATTATCGAATTTATATTTTTTCTTTTGTCAGCATTTACGAATTTATATAGACGTCAAATTCAAAACTAAAAATGGAAAAGCAACAAGCTTGTATACTATATCACAAATATTATGCAATCTTTGACTAATCTGAGCATGTATTGAGGCACGCTGTTACACAACGAAATTTATAACTTTGAGGTAAATGTAATGTAGTTTTATTTAAAGTGAATTTCTCGTCATATAATAATAATAATAATAATAATAATAAAGAGAGTTGGCCTTATGAGAACTAGGTCCAAAAATGTTTGCATACTCCACACCACTTGCTAAAACCTTTCATAGTGAAGTGTTGAAAATATATTTGGCATGACTTATTTTCAAATTGGTATCTTTCTTTTTATTGTTTGGACAATAATTTTAATATTATGTCATCAAAAGGCAATTCTTTGACATCTATGAAAAAGTGAGTGAGAAAGAGAGGTAGATGATCATCTTCTTTATTTGCATGATCAAAATATAACAATAATGTAAATTAAAGAAACGAGAAAAATGCATCAACCCATGTCTTCTATATAAAATCAAAGGGCAAAGGCTTGATACTTGGTAGTTCTTGCCAACGACAATCAAATCTTTTTGGTTGATTCGACTAAACCTCGATACTTGTTCTTGTCAGCACAAAACATATAAACAAAATTAAATCAAACTGAGTCTTATCGGTTAATTTTTCTAGGTGAAATCGGCTACAACACTTACATATACATAGTCAAAATGAAAAATTTGGCCATATGTGCCATCCTGCTTTTGATACAAACATGCATTAATGCAGATGTGCATGTCCATGTAATCAACAGGCTAGATCATGGAAGATTGTTGAGCATTCATTGCCAATCCAAGAATGATGATCTTGGGTACCACATTTTGGAAGATGGTGGTGAAATCACATGGAGTTTCACTGTTAATTTTTGGGGCACCACTTTGTTCTACTGCGATGTGCAGTTGGATCATGACACTAGATGGTATCGTTTTGCTGCCTATGATGCTCACAGAGATTACCATAGATGTAGGTCACAATGTCGATGGATGATCTCAAAACTAGGCTTGTTGTATGGCTATGACGAAGAGTCTGGCTACTGGGAATTGTTCCCCATGGTGGCAGCATGACCTGTGGGCTAAAATGTGCTTTCTCATTTTTATACAATGGTGGAAGTCGAAGTCATGACTCGAACTTAGAGCTTCTTATTATAACAAGCCGTTACTTAACTATTCACACCAACTCTTGGGTCAAAAAGGTGTTATTTGTATGATAATTATTTATAATAGCAGACATTAATAATACTCTGTAACTATCATTTTCACACAATATTTCTAAAAGACGAGGCAACTCTTAACAAAAATAAATAGTGTTGTCAAATTTATATAGTAGAGTCATCTAGTAGGATAAGACTTAATTTAGTATTTTTACAACTTTTTCTTGTGTTTAAGCCATAAGTTAATTTGCCCGTTAGTTAAATTATAGTAGGAAATAAATGAGATTTACTAAAATGGCAACTAGTTAAGTTTATGCATCTTTAAGAATTTGTCAGCTATAGAAAAATCTTTAAAATGACTTGATCATTTGAAACGATTATGTTTGTTGTTCCTTACAAGTGAACCTCACGTGTCTATAGGGACTCACGTGTATATCTAAGCTGGAACCATCCAGTCTGACCCGTGGTAGATGACCTACCCATGGTTTCCTATAGTTTTTGTTTAATGTTTTTGTAGAAATTTGACACCATACTAAAAAGCTCGTGGTCGAACTTCTTAACAACTTTATGAAGTCTTTTTGTGTTCCTTTGTTCAAAAACCATGAACTTCATAAACTCAAAACAAAATAATAGGTACCATCTAATTTTCGCACATAAGATTGCTTGCAGCTCCCTAGGGATATTCGAGCATCATGAATTGATTAGAAGTAAATTACATCTATATTCTTCTTGTGACTTATTGGTGACATCGCAAAAGACTTAATACTATCATTTCTAAAATTTGGCCTAGACAAGATGTGATGAAAGTAATTTGACTATAGAATCATACTTGTCTGCTAGAGTGAATTACATGATCGGGTCGAGAACAGTCCCTCTTCCTCTCACTAAAGTCCTAATTTGACTAGAAAATGCAAAAAGACATGAGATGAGCCCCACACGTGCTACAATGGCTTATAATGGGGAAAACAAGGTTGTTAGGTGAAACGAATTCGAACTATCTACAACCATTATGAAGGTAGTAATAGTTTAAATGGAAACATTAGCTCTGTTGCTAGCTTTTGAACGTTAGAGTTTCCTTTGTTTGACCACACCAAAGTTGAGCTCGTTTTGAATACTCAAATGAATAGAAGGAATATCGGATTAATTGAAAAATCAATAGAGGAAAAAAATTCTCCCATTTTATCCCTTTCTTCAAAATTACAAAGAGGCCCAAAGGATGCGCTACGTTGTGGCTTTTAAGGGGTTGACTCAAGCTAAAATTCGGTATTCGATTAGTACATTTATTAAGTTCTTTGTAAGCATGTTTGAGCTTATAGCCAACACTCTTGACCACACAGTGTTAGAGGACTATTTGGCGGTGTCCTCCATTGAATGAAATGAATAATAACTTCTCCCAATTCAATTTGAAGTTCCCTGACTTCCATTTTTTTTCATTTGGACCCTGTAGATCTACTCTTTTTTCTAGTGACAGATTAATGCCCTTCCTATTTGTTAGAAAAGTATCATATGATCCTAAACCAATCTTACATGGGATTGTGCCCAAAAATGAATGAATTGTAATATAACGCCGTATTCTGCCTAGATCAATCACAAAACCAGATATCCATTGTCATTCCTCATTGAGAAACAACCATCTTGTTGCCTTTATGGTTCCACTTACTAGCTACTCAGTTATGTTTTTATAAAGCGTTTTTAGTGAGTTTGAGTTTTTCAGTGTAATAACCATCAAAATCATCTTTTGTCACACAGAGAAATTGTACCAACTGGCCTTTGGAAAAGCCCTCTGGTTTTGAAAAATGCAAATATAATCCATTTGTGTTGGGTGTCGGGGGCCTGGATTGGGGGTTTTGGGGGAAACCATTGGTTAAAATCTCTCCGGATTGGGAGGGTTCAGGAAGGATAGATTAGGATTTATGTGAGTAATTGTAAGGGTCAAAAGCGAAAATTTTGTGTGGTTGGATTTTAAATGATTGTCAAAGATCTATACCCCTATTAGCAAGAAAAAAAGAAAATTAGACATATTAAAAATAAAAATAAAAAAGGATAAAGGTGTTAATTTGTTTATAAAATTTATCCATCCCTTTCATTCTACTTTCAATTCAAACATAAAATTTGATTTTTTTCTTTTTTTTTCCCCAATACAACCAAAATTTAATCCTAGTCTTCCCTTTTCTTTTTTATTGGATTATTTTTTTCCCTCTTGAATCCAAACAAATTCTACAAGTTGTGATTGTATTAACCTATTAGTTTCTCAAAATTATACCAACATAAAATAAAATTAAGTTGGTGACATTGAATAGTAATTGTCAAGGTGTTTACTAGAAAACATAATGACTCAATTGTTTATGATGAGACAAACCCTACGAAAAATGTTTTCCTCATCATTTATGATTATGGCCTCGACTCCGATCATGTTAGAAGTTTTATTCTTGGCGTTATCAACTCTAAGTCCAAAAAGGAGTAGTGTAGTATTAGATAATCAGCTTTCAATTAAATATCTATTAATCTATTTATAGATTTGAGACATCATGAAAGATGTCATTAGATTTATATAGTCAAACCCACTAAATAGGATAAATTTTTGATTTAGTTTTTTAGTTTATATATGATTATGTCCTTGATAAAATGGACCATGACTTTAAAGGAAAATAATTTAGATAAAATAAAGCCCACAAAAAAATTCAATTGAGTTTAGCTAAGCTCTAAAACAAAAATTGCTTACAAGCATCGAGACATTATACTACTGTTTTTAATACTAATAAACTAAATATTGTCGTTTGAAAATGAAGAAAAATATAAATTACTTCATCAAATCGTGCTCATAAGATGAATTTCTCGTAAAAAATAATATTAAATATTTGAACCATTAATTACCATACAATTTTAGTGTTATATATTAGTTCATTTCGATTAGGGTCGTATTTTATGAGGCAAGTTTCAGTATCAATCCCTAATGTTTACTCTAACTTTTAATTTAGTTCTCATTGTTAGAAAAATTATACAAGTAGTCTTCAATGTTACCAGAAAGTAGCACAATTAGTCATTTCCGTTAAATAGGCAGTTAAAATTGGATGTAAAATTATATTGTTCATGCAAAAAGACTATTATACCCTTAAGTAATTAGACAAAAGTCCAAAATTACCCTTCTTAACCATAAAGAGTTTTAAAATTTTATTTTTTTATTTTTTCCTTCCTTCTTTTACCTTCTTCACACATACCTACACCATAAATACACACGCACACAAACCCCCAAAAACATACACACATATAACAGATTTGTACACACTCACACACACCAGATTCATGCGCACACATGTATATACCAGATTCGCACACACATTAGATCTACATACACACACATACACCCTAGAAACGCATATACACACACCATAAACTCTCGTACGCGCACACACGTATATACACTAGGTACACACTACACATACCACGCACGCACATCAGACACACACATACTAGGTACACACTACACATACCTTGCTGGTTAGAAGATGGGTCACGTGGTGGGGTGGGGGTAGTAGGTGGTTGGCTAGGGGTAAAAGGGTTGGTTCGGGGTGGGGTACGCTAGGGTGGGGGTATCTATGGGATGGGGGAAAAAGGTCAGTTAGGGGTAGGGAGAGAGAGTGTGTTGGATTGAGTATAGGGAAGAAAAGAGAATAAAGGAAAAAGAAAAAAATGAAAAAATGAAAAAAGCTAAAATACACTTTACCTTTGCTTTTAGGAGCCATTGCGTTATTATTTGTAAACTTTGAGAATCATTTGCACCACTTTTGAAATAAAAAAGACTAAAATGACGGTAAAAGTAAACATTGGGGATTAATACTAACAGTATGTTTGGATTGGGGGAAATGGGGGAAAGGGGATGGTAGTAAGGGGAGGCGTTTAGTCCTTCCCCTGTTTGGTTTGGGAGGGATTGAATGTTTAGGGTATAGAGGGGATGAGCCTAACTCCTTCATAACCCCAAAATATGATCACTCTGATTTAGGGTAAAATGAGGGGGAAAGGAAAATACTATTTACTGTTATGACAATTTTGCCCTTTGCTTTTATGTTAATTACAATTACAACCATACCAATCATATAAACATCCAAACCCTATCTTTTTCACTTTACGCCGCTTCTCATTTTTCACAAACTTTCATCATCAACGTTGCTCTTCATTAGCCTCTTCATCATCAAACGACAACGGGTATGAAACACATCTTATCTTCATATTATTGATTGTTAAAGAGTCTTTTCCAGTTCTTAAACTAGTTTCATATGATTGCATCTTGTTCATTGTAGAGTAAGAAAAGCATAATTTCATCATTTATCACGGATAATGTGAAGGACCTGAGGATATGTAATGGCATTATCACTTTTGTAGTCACCAATGAATCCAGGAACCCAAGCATAGAGATTATAGTCCATAGTACATACGACATTGATATGGAATACAACATAAAATAATTTGATCAGCCATCTAATATATGGAATACTTTTTGTGCGTTTTTAGAGTTTATTCTTTACTAGTCTTAGCCAAAGATAAAGCATAAAAGTTGAAATTATCCAAAACATAAAGATAAAGCATAGTCATACGAGATTGAAAATGAAATTGGTAGTTATAACGAAAAAAAATTAATTAATGTAAAAAGAAGAAAGAAATGACAAATATTTTCATGATCCATGTGCTAAAGCAGTTTGATCTCACGTAGAGTGCTCTTGGCATCTATTCTGTTATAGAAAACATTCGCAATCTTTTTTTAGGAAAACTAAGATAAAGATGCTTAATCGACTCTACCTATGCTTGTTAGTTTATTATATTATGAATATATAAATGTATAAGTGGTAATGTATAAGGTCAATTTAATTTTTGAGGTATGTAGGCTTATGTCTACATCTGCATTTTTTTTTTTTGCTAAGTCTCTATAATTTGTTGTAAATATTGGTTGGATTGTTCGTTTTGACCTTTCAAAAATTATTGTTTGGCTTTGGAAAATGATCTTTTTTTCATAGAAATTTTCCATCTTACATATTTTGTTGTGTTTGTTTCATTGAGATTGTTATTTGTTTTTTTTGTTCATTACTTATTGATGGAAAATCCAAGAGATGAGACAATAGGTTTATCAATTAGATGACGAGAAAGGCATCGTCCAGCTCTATTGCACAGGTTGTATACTTGTTAGTGTATTGGCTTAGGCATATGAGGAGCTTTAGTAATAGGGTCCCTAGTTCTATGATGACATTTGAAAGAGAGAGAGTTTGTAAAGAAATAATGGGTTGAATCATAGGGAGTGAAACTGGACGTAATATAGTAAGAATGAGCCCACAAATATTTCTAAACCAATGTGATCTTTTACAAAAATATGGAGGTCTCCAACCAACAAGACTAGTCAGCATTGAAGAACAAGTTGCAAAAGGCTGTATATATTAGCACATCATGCAAAAAATCGTGAAATAGAATTTTGGTTTTTACGCTCTGGTGAAACAACTAGTTGTCACTTCCATCACGTATTAAGGTCAATAATAGAACTAGAGGACAAATTGTTGAAACAACTCGACAGTACACAGATTCCAGCAGAGATACTTAGCAGCACTAGATACTATCCGTACTTTAAGGTGAAAACCTACCCTAAAACTAAATCAATTTAGTATTTATTCATATTCTAATGTGTATAATTTTAGAAAATAATTATAGGATTGTATTGGCATTATAGATAGAACTCATGTTCGTGTAAAGGTGTCTACAAAAGATGCTCCAAGATATCGTGGTAGGAAAGAATATCCTACCCAAAATATTTTGGCAACATGTACATTTAACTTAAGGTTAGTTTATGTTTTACCAGGATGGGAAGGGACTGCTTCCGATGCACGTATCATAAAAAATGCACTATCCAGGGAAGATAAACTTATAATTCCTCCAGGTAATTGTTTAAATAAGGGGTAAGGGACTAGATGTTATTAGTTTGAATATATAATGAATTATTATTTTTAATAGGAAAGTATTATCTTGTTGATGCTGGATTTATGTTGAGAAGTGGACTTATTGCTCCGTATAAAAGGGTTCGTTATCACTTGAAAGAGTATTCAAGGAACCCACCACAAGATTGTAGGGAGTTATTCAACCTTCGACATGCATCATTGCATAATGCAATAGAAAGAGTATTTGGAGTTTTGAAGAAAAGGTTCCCCATCATATCAAGTTCAAGAGAACCAACATATAGAGTTAAAACCCAAAACAAAATTATTTTAGCATGTTGTATCTTGCATAATTACTTAATGAGTGTAGACCCAGATGAGAGATTAATTGCTGAGGTTGATGCAGAACTCATGAATGAAGATCCACCTCAACAAAATGCGCATTCGGATGAGGATGAAGCACAAAGAGAGCTCTTAAAAAACTCTATAGCTAATGCAATGTGGAATGACTACAATTATGATAATTGAATCTTTAATATGCATTATGAGTTTAGACTTTAATATGTATTATGAGTTTGGATTTAGTATGCATTATGGTTTAGATTTTAATATGTATTATGAGTTTGGATTTTTAGTATGCATTATGGTTTTGATTTTAATATGTGTTATGAGTTTTGACTTTAGTATGATTATGGTTTGAATTTTAATATGTGTTGTGATTTATACTTTAAAACATAGTTTGCTTAAATTTTATTATGTATTATGTATTTTGTATTGATACTTTACAGATAAATTGTTGTATATTAGGGAGGTAGTTGGTATTTCACACTTTATTATATTTGTCTAGTTTATTTTTCACATAGTTTAAACACATTTTGTTTTCGTGTTTATAAAGCCATGTCAAGGAGGAGGATAGATAATGTTGAAGAGAGCTTGTCATGGACACCAACCATGGATGAGACCCTTGTTGATACCTTCCTGCATCAAAATAATATAGAGAATAGTGTTAATGGAATGTTCAATTCAAAGGCATATGACAATATCATGAAAGATTTGAAAGAAAAACTTGGTATGATAATAAAGAAAGATAAAATAAAAAATTATTGGAAGACAATGAAAGCAAACTTTGCAAAATGTTTTGATGTGATGAAACACGGTATGAGTGGTTTTGCATGGAGTCCAATTACCAAGATGTAGAGTGTCGAACCTGAAGTTTGGCAAAGGCTAATTGAGGTATACTTTATATAATTTTTTTCAAATGCATAATAGATATGTTATATTAATATCTTCATTCATTTGATAGGTGAAACCCGAGGCTGTAGAATGGATGACAAAACCAGTTGCTCACTATGATAAAATGCTTATCTTATATGGAAAAGATAGGGTAACAGGAGAACATTCTGAAACTGCTTTAGAATTGAGGAAAAGATTGCATGCTGCCATTGATTTGGATTACGTAGACTCTATTGATGGTATTGATGAAATGGTTTTTACCTGATCCGGTGATTAAGAAGTTGTTTTTCTCAATGACTGCGATGAAGGATAGTTTTCTAGCTGGGTGTAGGCCAATAATAAGCCTAGATGGGTGTTTTCTAAAGACTTTATATATATGATAGGCAGGGATGAGAATGACAATATGTTCCCAATTGCAATTGTGTTGGTTCCAATTGAGAGGAGAAAGACATGGTTTTGGTTTCTACATGAACTACACAACTTGATAGGTAATCTATATAAGAATGGTTGGTCCTACATTTCTAACAGGCAAAAGGGGTTATGTGATGTATTTGAAGATGAATATCCAGGTATACATCATAGATTTTGTGTACGTCATATGTATCAAAATTTCAAGAAAAAGTTTGAGGGTTTAACACTCAAATATTTGTTTTGGAAGGCTGCATCAACAAGTAACATTAAAGAATTTGAAAGATGTATGAAAAGTATTTAGAAGGCAGACCCAAATGCAGTTGAATGGTTAAGAAAAATACCTCATGAACGATGGGCAATGTCGCATTTTCCACTAACTTCAAGGTGTGACATATTGGTGACCAATCTCAGGGAGTCTTTCAATAATTATATTATAGATGCCAGAGATAAACCGATTATAACAATGCTTGAAATGATTAGAGGCAAATTGATGAGTAGGATGCAAGTGAAAAGACAGGGAATGGAAAAATATACAGGCAAAGTTTGTCCAAATATATTAAAGAGGATTTCCAAATTATACAATGCATCAAATGGTTGGTATGCTAACTGGTCGGGAAATGAAGAATATAAGGTTGTTCAAGATTAGAACAAACAAGTTGTTAATTTAGCCACCAAGACATGTACATATGGCATGTTTCAATTAAAAGGATATCATTGTTGTCATGCTTTGGCTTGCATACACCAGTATGGTAAAACTATGGAGGATTATATAGATCATTGCTACTTCAAAGAATTTTACATGAGTGTATATGCATATATGATTCATCCCGTACCTGGTCCACTTGATTATGTTGACAGTGGATGTGAGGCATTAAAGCTACCATGGTGCACAAAAGAACTAGCAGGCATCCGAAGGCAAGATGAAAAATTCTTGATGAGTTGAAAAGGCAAAAGGAGACTGCGACTATTTCTACAAGGAAGGGCTTGACCATAGCTTGTCAAAAATTCATACAACAAGAACATAACAAGCATATTGTAGAAACCAATTCCATCCAAAATCAAAGTTATTGAAGGTAAAGTGAATTTGAAATTGTTATTTTGTTATTATTCAAAATTTAAACGAACACTAATCAATGAATATTTGTGTACAAGCAATGAAGAATCAAGATGAGTCCAATGTGAAGCATACAAATTCAAATATGAAGCAACCCTAATCTTCTTCTTTTGATGTAAGAAAATCAACATATATGTTCTAATTTAAGTAACAATTCCATAATATATGTTCTAATTTAAACTTCATTTAAATAGCCAACTACCACTCAAGCATCAAACATGTCCACCCAAGAATCAAACCTGTCAGCTCAATTACCACCTAGACCAAGAGTTGTTGGTAGAGGTAGACCTGTAGGAGATAATTCAAGTGGTAGCAGAGGTGGTACAAATAACACATCTGATGGTGCTAGATCTGCTGCTAATGGTGTCAAATCTACAATTGGTGGAACTGTTAGAGGTAGTGCAGCTACTATACGAGATGGTGGAGCTATAAAACGAGGTGGTGGAGCTGCCACTAAAGGTGGTGAAGCTATAAAACGAGGTGGTGGAACTGCCACTAAAAGTGGTAGAGCCGCCGCTAGAGGTGGTAGATCTTCTAATATTGGATCTGAAAACAGTGAAGCTGGTTCTAGAAGTCAAGAGGCCACGGGCAAAGTGTACACAAGCTTTCGGGGTGAAGCTCTCAGAGGTGGAATAACTGCAAAAAGAGGACGTGTTGCAAACATTGGTGAAATGCTAGATAACATCAAGAAAATGAAAAGAATATGGCACCCTTGACATTTTATATTAACACTTGTTGGAGTTTTAGAATACTTTTTGTCTTTTTGTATTACTTATTTGGGCATTGTCTCCTATGGTTTAGACATGTACATGGTGGGGTACTTTAGTTGACATTATTTGGTTGTTAACTTTTGGCAATATGGATGTACTTTTTTTTGGACAGATTTATATTGGTTGGTGGTCCTTTTCTTGGTAATAAATGAATACAACTTGGTTGGTTTTTGTAACTTTGCAACAAGAGTACATTGGTTGGTATTTTAGATAGGTTTATATCAGTTGGTATTTTGCAACACACTCATACAAATAATTCCAAATTAAAGATACTTCAAATTAACCAGTTACATGAAAGGGATATGGATACATCATTTAAACATAAACAAAAAAGTTGAAGATGGCTAACAAGTCATCTTCCAGTTACAACCATGAGTATCTTAAACACAACAACACACATTTCATTTGAAGATTGCAACAACAAGAAGTAACACCAACAACACAATACAACAACTAAGGGCCACGACAAGAAGCATGTTCAAGTTTGTAATCTTGTTACTCTTCTTTTTCTTCTTCTTCTTCATAGGAAATGTCACATCCTCTCCTCTATTCTTGTCTCCCAAACTCTTACTAACATCGTCTCCCGATCTCAGATTAACATCCAGCTTAGTGCCAAACCAAGAAGCCTTGATAGGTTCGCACCATTTGAAAAAATTGCATGCATCACAATTATAGAATAAACGCCCTTTTGAGGCCTTCTGATCAGATGACACAACAATAATTTCAGCCTTCCGATAACAACGACACTTTGTGTTGATGTACCGCAAATCAAGTGATGGGTCTTCCGAAGCTCGACTTCAACTTCGATGGGTAGATGTTGACATTTTCTCTTCTGCTAAAATATATAATCTCAAAAGTAAGTAAACAAACATGCTTTTATAATGTAAAACTCACCTTAACATAAATTTGTTTGAAAGACATTTAACAAACCCGAAACCCAATTCAAACTAACTTGGTATGTTGGTCCATAACAAATACATGTAAATTCTAATTTATGTTGGTATGTTATAATATGCTAATCTCAAGTCCATGGAAGTAGTACCAAGAAATTGCTTCTATAAAATGCTAAGTAAAGTCAAAATGCATATATGAGAGAAAATTAAATAAGCAAATAACAAAATTTTCTTCTATACAATGCATAAGTAAAGTCAAATTATGGTGGAAGAATCACGAAGGCAGCTCAAGCTCGACAACGACACCAAGCATGACCACAGATAAAGCTCGACGACGACAGCTCAAGTTGACTACTCATGGCAGTTATAATGAGGATACAAAATAGAGCTAGGGCATATGTTATAATTGGAATTTAGGGTAGTTTGGTCAGCTTGCATCTTATTTTTATTAATGTTATTGTTAAAAATCACAAACAGTTGCAAATGTCACGCGTGGTTGGCACTTTCCTCTACTTTGGACGAAATATTAGACGGAGGGGGTGAGTGTGCACCGACGGGTAGAACACAGGGGGTCTGGAGGAAGTTTTGAGACCATAAGGGGGTCGTGTACTGTCACAACCCCATTTTTCTGATGATTATAATAGCCTCTGATACCGCGTTAACGACAAGAAAATAGATATATCCAAACTTATAACAACCTCGAACATCTGGGGTCGTGATGCTACGGGCTTAAGAAGATCGCTCTCCTTAGGTCCGTTAAGGCACAAATTACTAGCCCGAGCTCTAAAGTCTATAAAACCATTCAACCAAGTTGCTAGTATTAAAATCACATCACCAATTGGTTACATTAACACTAATAAAAGACATTATACAAACTTCATTACTATGAATTAAGATTACAACCAAGCCCCTGATCCTGACCTATAGTTAGGCTAAGGCCGATCATGACGTGTCAAACACTTAACCCCTGTATGATCAACAAGTAGTAACCTAAACGTTCATTAATACACCACAGTAAATTACAAAAGACTTCTAAAATTCTTCCAAGCCCTCGGCCTTAAAGGATTACGTCACCCTGTACATAATTATAAGGCTTAAATTCATCCACACAATCATCCCAAACCTAGGTCTAATAAGTAAAATAATCAACTTAGCTAGGTATCTAATAAACCCAAAAGAATATCACAAATAGTTCAATTTACAAAACCGTGTTCATTACACCAAAAGAGCATTCTTCACAGGCAAACACATAGAGCGCACAAAGCATAAATCTGATTCTTCATATCAAAGAAGCGTGCAACCACATAGGAGCTTGCTCGGCTAAACCACACCTGTAATTGATCAAAAGAGGGGTGAGCTAATCCTGCATATAACTTAGTGAGGATAGAATAAGAAGGGTTTTCACAAAGGTTTTATCTTTTCATAAACTTCTTTCTAAAACTGTGCTATGCATTTACAACAAGAATAACAAGATTAACATGGATGACAAGTATACAAGAACGAATTAAACATTGTACTAATTAGGCATCTGTACTCTCTGAGGACCTCGAGGGACCAAGCGAGAGTAGGATTCATATAATAAAAGGATATCATATCTCGAACTTGTTGGAGATGGCCAGTCTCGAGTTTTCTTGTCAAATTATCTTCTTCGCACCAATTAAGAGAGGGTACCCCAGAGATAACCCAAACCACAGTAGCCCAAGTCCGTCTTGGCAAGCCCAACGCCGTCCAGGGGGCCTAGAACTTCTACCGTGGGGTCTATTAGATTGCTTACTTAATTGTGTCAATATATATACCTTCCATCTCTCCGGGTGACACCCCAAATGAGAGAGGAATTCAAAATAGCAAACAGGCTCGGAAGCAACAAAGTAGGTTGCCCCCGGTTAATGATAATAATCAATCATATGATAATATAATCATGATCCAAATAGAGTTCATATAACAAATAAACATACAGGTGTTCAACCATGTAGCGACCTCAAACGAACATGTAGTGATATGTGCATCGTTTAGGTAATCATGAAACCAACACTCATCATGCTTGACCATAATAATACCATGTAGAAGAACTCAACATATCCATATACCAAGGGAGGGTGTAAGAACACCTTAAAACAACTCAAAATGATAATAAAATGCAAACACGAACGAAACTATGAAGCAACCTCAACTCTTCTGCATTAGCCTAACTTAAACTATTAATTTACCTACTTTCCCAAACTCCAATTAATCTGAAATTGGTATAGGATCGAAGCTTATCTAATGTAGATAACTCTAGAATCAAACAGAACTCAATTCGGAGTTGAATTGACTGAGTTATGGTCTTTTGAAAATTGTTGCGCAAAGCTATCAAGGAAGTCGGACAAGTAAGTCGGGAAAGTTAGTCAACCGGCTTAGTCGACCGGATTTTACAGAGAATTTGGTCAAATGTCAGTCAAGTAGTCGGGCGAGTTTAGTCAACCGACTTAGTCTACTGGCCTGGGCAAAATACACCCGTAAATTTGCATCTTTTGCTCAATTTCTTGCCATCTTTCTTCCAACCTTCAACTAGCATTCTAACATACTCAAGATGGTTTATTAACAACATTTATGAGTTCTAAAAACCAACCACAACACCTTTCCATCTACAATCAACATCTAAGACCTAGAATCCAATATAACTCATAAACATTGAGATTAACATTCCAAGTTCAAAAACGCTAGTTCCATGCTTCCCATTGTTGCATACAAGTTACATACATATTCAATACACACATAAGAACCACGCCAAGCTCAACCTTCAACTTTTCAAGAATCTCTACATAGATTAGGCAAATCCTAGATCTACAACACACCAAATACTCAATCTTCACATTTAAACTCTTGTATGCAACTATAACAAGTCTAGCAACATATAATCATCAATTAACTTGAATGAACTCTTTAAAAATTGGTTTTGAAGAATCCCTCACCTTTGCAAGAGTTAGAAATGGAATAAAATTAATTGAAAATGGTTGAAGAGCTTGAAAATGACTTGCTTCTACTTTCCTCTTACTTCATTTCTTCTTCTTCTTCTCCTTTCTCCCTTCTCCTTGGCAAAATCGTGTAGTGTGTGTATATGTGTGTTCAGATTGTGTGTGTGTGTTTGAGTTGTGTGGTATGTGTTTGTGTGGGCTGATTATGGGTGTGTGTGTGTTGTAGTATTTTTGTGTGTGTGTGTGTTGTAGTATTTTTGTGTGTGTGTGTGGTGTAATGTGTTTGTTAGGTAAAAAATATCTTAAGGCCCAAAATACCACCTTACCCCTCAACTAACCTATGTATTACTAGTTTGTCATTCTAGTTGCTTCCTAAATATTTAGTTGCTTGTCTTGACTTAGTGATAACTAATTAAGTACTACAATATCTAAATCACATAATTGCACGTTCACCAACGCAAGTGCACGTAAAACGATACAAATACACGTAATCCAAGATAACCGCACGTAAATCAATTTTAAAACATGTAAAATGATTTAATTATTATCTACGTTACCTAAATTACCCTAAGACACGTAATTAAATCTAAATGCACGTTAAACGAGGCATGTACACGTAAAATGATGTAAATGCATATTAATTAATATAAATGCATATTAAATTATGCAAAAATATATGAAATGCTATAAAATGCATATGGGTTCTATACTGACTCGGTACGAAATCTCACATGTGCACTTATGAATGATCACATGGGGTCTGGTGCTATTCATCCAGCCATATTCATTTGGTAGGTGAAACCCGAGGCTACAGAGTGAATGACAAAACCAGTTGCTTACTATGATAAAATGCTTATCTTATATGAAAAAGATAGGGCAACAGAAAAACATTTTGAAACTATTTTAGAATTGAGGAAAAGATTGCATGTTGCCATTGATTTGGATTTCGTGGAATCTATTGATGGTATTGATGAAATGCTTTCTCATAATGAGTCCTCTATAGATGGTGCTAATAAGTGCCCCGATGATGTTCAAACTATGCCAATGGGTTCTGTTGAAGTTAAGTCAAAAAATATGGAGAAAATGGCCAACAAAAAGCCAAAGAAGCCAAAGGCAGCAATAGATGGTGAAGCTCACTTCATTAAGGAAGCAATCTTGTCAGTTGCTGATGCCTTTAGAGAGAGAAATGTTGCTTATATCAAAGTTAAGCTACCAGCTCCTATGAGAGAATATGAAGTTTGGCAATTTGTAGAGGAGATGGAGATTGAAGCAGATTTGATGGAAAAGGCATATGCATTTCTCGTTGATAAACTGAAAGCACTGATTGGGATTCTAATGGAGAGGCACAAGAGTTTGCTTCAGCTCTATATGTTTGGTTCCTCTTCAACTTCGGGCAATTAATGGGTATGCAAAATATTGTTATATATGACTTTATTTTTGTTGTAAGACTTGTGAAACACTAATGCATACTATGATGTTTATAGCTTTTGTAATATTTTGGGCATTTCTGCTAGGTAGTGATGTTCTAGGCATTAAAATCTTCTGCCAATTAGTGATGTTCTATACTATTTTGGGCATTAAAAACTTCTGCCAGGTAGTAGTATTTTGGTCATTAGAACTTTTGCCCGAAATATTATGCAATTGTGACATATATAGGCTCTTCTACTTTTGATTTATGGTTGTCTACTTTACTTTTGTTTTTAACATGCTGCTTTATTATGATATGATTATATGTGTATTTTGAATCTTTCTTGAATGTCTCTTCTTTTTTTTTTTTTGCTAAGTTGTTGACAATTTTTAATATGAAAAACAGAAGATTCATATATGTGCAAGAATCTCATTAGACTGTTTTTAATATGAATAAACATAAGTTTTTTTTTTTCTTTTGTTGCTATGTTCTTGGCGTGTTTTTTTTTTGGCTAAAGTTCTTGATTATCATAGTTCTAAATCTTCCTAAGTAGGCAAGTGCAGGAATCTCATTAGAGGTATATCAAACTCGTATGCCTTCAGGCTTAGACCGCCACATTCTATTAGTCTTTTCCCCCTTGTTTTTCGAATTGTGAGCACAAGTCCTTATCAAGCTGGAGACTTGATGAATGCTATCTGAAATTTTCTTTTTTCCCTTATGTCCTGAATCATCACCTATTTCAATCCCCAAGCAAGAATCATCATCTCTTTGTGAAAGGTTTGAGATAGGGAGACCCTCTATCTCCTTATCTGTTTGTGCTTGTCATGGAGGTGTTTGTTAATTTGTTGAGCAAGGCTGCTTTGAGCAATGGCTTCTCTTATCATCTGAAATGTGCAAAAGGAAAGATTTATCATTTGAGTTTTGCTGATGATATTCTCATATTCTGTCTTGCTAATACTAATTCAATGTTGGCAGTTAAGAATGTCCTCAACATTTTTGGTAAGATGTCGGGGTTGAAGGTGAATGATGAGAAGAGTTTGGTCTACTTTAGGGGGTGAAATAACAATCTGAAACAGTCACTGTTGTAGTTGCTCGAGTTCAGGGAAGGCAACCCTCCTTTCACGTATCTTGGGGTCCCGTTGGCTACTCGTGGATTGAGCAAGAACTCCTTTATGCCATTGATTGAAAGAATGTGTAAAAGAGTTGACCATTGGACTTCACGGTTTCTATCCTTTGCAAGTAGACTGACTTTGGTCAAATCTGTTCTTGCTAATATTCAATCCTACTGGTCGTCCATTTTGGTGCTTCATAAAGCAATCTTAAAGGTGAGCAATGATGCTTCTGCCTTCTTTTGGTTTGATCCATGGTACCCGAGGGGTAGCCTTGCGGATTGGGTGTATATGGATTAGAGTTGTCTGGCTGTTGTGGATAGTAAAGGCAAAGTTGATGAAGCGATTTCTAATGGTAGCTGGAACTGGCCAAATCACCCGGTGTTCAGGTTTATTGGGGATCACACCCATTTGTTTCCAGACTCTTTGAGGGAAGATAAGTGGAAATGGATACCGAACCCTTGTGTGGTCTTCTCTACTGCTTCAGCTTGGGGAATTATTAGAGAGAAATTTGACGAGGTTCGTTGGCATAATCTCATTTGGAGCAAATGTCGTATCCCTAAGCATTATTTTCTCACATGGATGGCTATGCTGAATCGTCTGCCTACTAAGGACAGATTGCTTGCGTGGGGTGTTTGTGATGATAGCATGTGCAAGATGTGCGGTATTGCAGTTGAAGATCGTGACCATCTCTTCTTCTCTTGTGATCTTAGCCGGCGCATATGGACTGGGGGGCTATCCCTTCTGCTCATTACAAAGGATATCTCTAGTTGGGAGAAAGTAGAGAGATGAAGCATTCAGCATTGTTGTGGAGATTCGCTCCAAGCTACGCTCGCTAGATTTTGGTTTTGTGCTATGGTGTATGCTATATGGAAAGAGAAGAACTATAAACTTTACAGAAACTGCTTTCACCGAAGGAAAACATTGTTGCTAGTATTCTTCATAATATTAAGTAAAAATTTATACTTGTAAAAAGTTTTTGGATAGTGAGCTTAACAGGCAGATTTGTAGAAATTGGAGCATAGAAGATATGCTTAGATAGAGTTGTTTTGTTTGTTATTGGACGTGATGTATTTTTTTGTTGAGATTAATGAGAAATACTTGATTTCCTAAAAAGATCTCCCTCATTGCTAATTAAGCCAAATTCCGCTATCGATATTACCTATTTCATATTTCATTGATCAAATCATAGAAATTTAATATAAAATAAAAAAAGGTATAAAAGTCTTACGATCCTCTTCTTTATAAAATTATTCAATCCAAATATGATTTGACCCGTACAGTCCTTTCCTGTATAATTCTCAATCCAAACAAAGCCTAATATTTGCCCTCTATTTTTCGTTCCGTGTATGCTAAAATAAGTTGTACACCACTTGGATTTTTCTTTTCTTTCCTTTCCGCCGCCGAGCAGCGACAGACCTATTCCCACTACACAACCTCTCTTTCCTTCTTCTTCTTCGTCTTCCACAGCCACTGCAAATAGAAAAGGAAGAGAAAAAAAAAAGAAAAAAGAAAAAAAAAAACTCAAGAGAGCAAGGTAGAAAATGGGGAAGGGAGAGAAAACCGGGCTGGGCCGGGCTCTTGTGAAGCATCATAACCAAATGATACAACAATCCAAGGAGAAAGGGCAATACTACAAGACCCAGCGAAAAAAGGTGCTTGAATCCGTGACCGAAGTCAACGATATCGACGCCGTTATCGAGCAGGCGGACGAGGCCCACCGCCTCTTCTCCACCCAACATCCTCCTGTTAATCTCCCCATCAATTTGTAAGAAAGCCCCACCATTTTTCTATTCACTTTTTTCTTACGAAAATTTTCATGTTAATTCTGCTATTGGTTTTATTGGAGATATTGAAAAAGTTCCCAGTTTGAGTAAAGGGTTGTTCGGTGCATGAAGCGAGGGCTGGAGACGTGTCGGACCCACTTTGGGTCTATTTTATCGAGTTGAAGGCTCCTTGTCGTACCCACTTGAAATACGGGATTAAAAAGATTATCATAGTAGTTCTGTTATTGATTTTGTTGGAAAAGTTGAAAGTTATTGACTTGAAATACGGTAAATAGTTGATTATCATAATAATCATAGTAGTCGTGTGATTGATTTTGTTGGAAAAATTGAAATTTACTAACTCGAAATATTGTAAAAAAATAAAAGCTTTATCATTGAATTTGTGTGTTGCTGGTACTGAAACATTATTATTTGCTGTGTTTGTCTATCCGTAGATTTAAATTGTGGATTTTTTTAAAATTTTTAATCTTTAATCCAATTAAAGTGACCTAATTTTCAAAAATCAAATAAAAGAAACACACTTGAAATTTGTTTAGAACATTATCATATGTTTGCGTTGTTTGCGAAGTTTAATGGATACTGACACGTCAAGTTTAGGTGATTGAGCTATTCGTATTTTATGTTTTTTTAACAACATAAATTTGGTGAGGGAAGGAGATGGGTATGTGAATGCATCCCAAGTTTTGCTTGTTTACTGGTTTAAGGGATAGAATTTAGTACTCAGTTGTTTAATGTTGTGGGAATTATGTTCTTCTAATTTTTAAGTAATGAATAGCGATGTATTAAGTGAAGTTCAACTTTTGCATAACCCCTTTTTTCCATAGTCACATAAGGGAGTAGGGAATATAGTCCAAGAGGAAGTTAGTAATGCCTCAGCCAAACGTGTCAGGAGCCAGTGCTGGCCTTTACTTTTACAGGGTACTGTCTTGTTTCTAATTTAAGCTTAGGATATTGATGGAGGGTGGGAGAATAGCTTCAGAGTTTTACCTCAACAATGTTGGATGGACTATGGCGTTTCTTAGAACTATGAGCTGGTGGAGGAGCTGACTGATTCACTGCTTATCACCTTCGCACTCAGCTCTGTACAGTTAACTATGCATTTGTATGATATGAAGCCTACTTTCTCTGATACAAGAGATAGAGGAGGAAGTTTTATCTGCCTCTTAGTTGAGGTGAATATGTATCATGTATGTCAAACATGGAGGTGCAAGTTTGATTCTTTCTTTAGTTGTGTTGGACATTTTGAAGAGGAGAAGGGATGATTAGTGGATGTAGATGCTGTCCATTTTCATTTCGGTAGCTCTTATGTGAATATTATTTGGGTGGCTCTAATTTGGCACAATTGTTTGGGTCTGCTGCTCTTTCCCTAATCTTATTCGAGTATATATAGCTTTTCCTTAAACTTATTTGAGTATAAATAGAAACTTTTTTACTGTTCTTCTGTTTTATTTTGTAGAAGTGTTTGAGGTTACAAACACTCTGGGGAAAATAGCAGCAACGTACTCCATTTTTTCTGGTGGAACTTGAACCTAAAGCCATAATAGTCTCAACTTGTGGGGGCATTAACCTAAGCCTCTATCTCTTCATACTGTTAAGCTTGTTTGATTGAAATTATTGATGTTTGCGAATGTACTGACAGCTGGCCAGGTTTTTGTTTTTGGAGTATTGCATTTATTTATTTTCTGCATTAAGGAGAGAGAGTCTTCAAGTGGTGCCTGAATGATGCTTACTAGGTTCCCATTACCATGTCCTCTTACACTCTGGCCAACGCAATTTGAAAAAAAGAATAATAGCCTATTGAATAGAAATAAGGAATGCCAATCGTTGGTTGAACTTGAAAATTCAATTATTGAAGATTGAATAAGTAAACAATTGAATTGGATTCGATTGGATGGTACCAAGAAATCAAGTGGTAGTCGATGACTATTCATAGCTATTACTTTACTATGTTGCATTCCACACAAAGTAGGGAGTCGTTCAAGATATTATGTGAATGAATCTACATAATGTGAATATTCCACCCAAAAGTTTTCTTTTAGTTCAAAATGATCAATATGTAGAATCCGAAAAGAACTGATGTATGCATAGGGAATGCCGTGTGCAATGAAAAAATACGTAGCCATATTTTTCGCCACGATGTTCATTTTCAAAATTGCAGTAGCAAACAAAGACTCCGTTCTTTTCTCTCTTCATTATTTGTTTCTGTGAACTCTGTGATCTCTGATATATTGGATCATGAGCCAAAATGTGATGGTGCTTTCCATGTTCATTCATTTACTTCCTTGACTTTGACTAGGCTTCCTGATAGCTGTCTGTTAGAATACATTTAATAATTTGGTTGTATTGCTCCGCTAGATTTCATTCTGCTGATCAATTTGAAAACCCATTCAAATCTAAGTCCAGGGTCATTGTTTACAGTTGTTGCTGTCCAATCAGAAACCGTGTTCTTCAATTTTGAATTACCAGGATCTAGGGTTTTTTTTTCCTCAATAAGTTATGTCGAAACAAGCACAAGTTATGCCATTTTGTTCCTATACAAAACCTAGATTTGACATTAGAAATCTGCATGTCATATTTTTATCTATGGAAACATCTGTTTTTCCTTTTATTCTCCTTTTTGTCTGTCTATGTTTTTCTTTTTACCCCAGTTTTTAAAATGATGTTACTTTGTTGATGGAAAACAGGGACTCCAGCTCCAGCACCAGCAAGATGACACCTGAAGAAATGAAGGAGCAACAGAAGAAAGAGGAGGCATTGCATGCTAGCAGTCTTCGTGTTCCACGCAGGCATGCATATTTCTTACTGTAGTTCTATTCCACTCTAAATAAAAAAGCTGGCTTCTGAATATAGCATGCATATTTCTTACTGTAGTTTTATTCCACTCTAAATAAAAAGGCTGGCTTCTGAATATACTTCTTTATTGCAGACCACCGTGGAATGCTAAAATGACCGTGGAAGAGCTTGACACCAATGAAAAACAAGCTTTTCTAGCTTGGCGCCGCAGCCTTGCAGAGTGAGTTTTCTATTCCGCCAGTTATATATGACCTATACTATATATGTATGACCAGACATCTAGAGTTTCATTTTGTGCTGGTTCAGTGTATGCATACGTATTTTGTTGGTCTATTTTTAAGAAGGATCAAGATAGTTATATGTATCTTTTAATTTTGTCATGGTATCTTTTCTACATCAAAGCTACAGGAGAAGAGTATAAATATAATTGTAGTGCCAACTTGTTACTTTAGTCAAGTAGCTGGAGAGGAGAGGAATGGTTCTTGTCTTGTGTGACATCCTCGAGTTGTTTATAGTGTAGCTTGATAGATGTTTACCTTTAAAAGAACTAGAGATATACATAAAATTTCATTTTGGAATTACTTTGCTCATGCGCTCATGCTGCATCTATGTTTTGGAGTAGAAAAATCTGTATTTTTCCAGATTTCAATCCGTAATTTTGGTAAGGATTTGGACTTCATCTCACCCAAATCCTCCGAACATTTTGAATGGATTTAAAAAGCATCCAATCTAAATTCTCAGTTATATGGTCCCAGTAGTAACAGGACTTATATCTCTCAGTTATGGACATCTCAGGCAATATTGGGATTGAGCATTTAATTGACATGGGATCGGTCTTCTGGAGTCGTTGGTGAAATTCCAATAGATTGCTATTTCTCTGTCTTTTTATGGTTTTTATGTATGTTAATTCTATTTCTCTCTTGGCTCAGTATGGTGTCAATCGTTATTTGAGCTGAATAAAAGTTCAAAATATTGCTTTTGCTTTTTCTTTTTTTTTTTTCTTTTTTTTTTGAGGTATGTATAAATTATGTTCTCACCCTTAGTTGATATCTGCAGACTCGAAGAGAACGAGAAGCTTGTTCTAACTCCATTTGAGAAGAATCTGGATATCTGGAGACAACTTTGGAGGGTGGTTGAACGTAGTGATTTGGTGAGTTCATTTTCAAAAGGACAATTAGTCTTTATGGCTAAAATATGGCTGACACTGCCTGCCTATAACTGAAGTTGCTTTTATGTGGTCTAATTGCTTTTAGTAGGCAGAACGTTTTCAGGATGTCAAAAGTACATTGGTACCCATTATTCCTGAAGTAAACTTAGTAAAACGTCATTTGTTTGAATTCATGGAGTGGAAATTACTCATTTGCCCTCTTCATTTTATGAATTTTGATTGGACAAAAGCGTTGCCTGATAGTGTACATACATATAGATATGGAAGGATGGACTACAGAGTTGGATGGCTGGAGTCATATTTATTAGTTTGTTTCAGTAATTTGACTACGTATGATAATCTTCTGTCTGAACTTATCTATTTCACATTATCCACGTAATAGAAGCCAGAAAAGCACTCTAGCTAGCTGTTTGGTTTGTGTGGGAACGTGAACATTCTTATTGGGTACTTGAACTTTATGTCGTTACGTGTGCATTTGGATCATTGCTTCAGGTTTCTGTTACATGTGGGACTTAGGTTCCTCTGCTAATGGTTGCTTCTTACAACAGTTCTTTCCTTTAAAAATTTCTTTTTGACATTAATAGTTGGTTAGAAACTAGGCACCGGGGTGGGGGAAGGCATGGGTCATGCTCCTCTTCTATGTTTTCTTTATTGTACATGCTTGAACCAAAAGATTCTTGGTACATCCTTGTGTCTGGCTAATGCTTCAGAGATTTCCTCTCGTGATCTGTCAGAAATTGATATAAAAACTACTTCTTTATCAACTTTTGAGGTCCTAATGACATATATCCTATAGTCAGATATTGTTGGTGGTTGACGCTTACTGAAATGTCTTGCCTGGTTCAGTGTATAAAAAAGCGTAAGGCGCACTGAGCCGCTAGGGGGTCCTAGTGCCTAGGTGCAAGGCGCAAGGCGAAGGCACGCGCCTTAGCGAAGTGAGGCACATTTCTTATACTATGAAAATAAGCTATGAAATCAAATAATTATATAAGATACTAAGATAGAAGCTTTAATTGGATAATACTTTAACCAAAAAAATCTAAAAGATATATGTATTCATCAAAAAACATTCCATTATATATCATCAACATCATCTAAGCATCATAAAATCCACAAAAAATGCATGATATCTATATCATTCTCTTTCATCACATCAAAATAAATACAAGTCAATCATATTTGGCTACTAACATACTATGTAATACTAAGTACTAAAAGACAAAGGTACTATTTCAAATATAATCATCATCTTCGTCTTCGAAGGAAGAGGCAACTCCATCATCTTTCATCTTTTGTCTTCTTTTTCTTCTATTTCTTCTTTTCTTTTTTTAGGGTTTGACTTAGAAATATCTAGAAGTCAAGGGTAATCTAGTACTTTGCACACATACTAACAAATTTAAAAAAATTATTGAAAAAATAAAATTAATACATAAAGGCGCAGCAAGGCGCGCCTATCGCCTTGTGCGCCTAAGGCAAATCGCCTTGCCTTAGCCTTTTTAGGTGCTGAGGGTGCGCCTCGCCTCACCTCACCTCAGCGCATAGGTGCGCCTTTTAATACACTGGCCTGGTATTGTTATAGAGTTATGATGCCTGGACATCACCCTTCCATTGTCTGCTCTTTATCTACACTGTCTGGTCATAGTTGATCAACTGATCTGACATCCTCACCTCCAAAGCCTTCAGTGGAAGGCAAGAGTGTATGGGCCTTTCCAAACAGCTCGTTGTTCTTGTGATTGGTGAATCTGTGATCTATGAAACCAGGATATGCACTAACAAAATCCTGTCTACCTGAGTAGCCTAAAGAATTAAGACCTTTTGTCATCGATTCTCCATATCAGAAGGCATCCCTCATGCCGGCAGACATCCCTTCGAGTTAAAGAGAAGTACTAAATAATAGCAACATCGTAGGGACACAGATATGACATTTTTGTTCTTTATCAGACATTATTTTCCTTTCATTATATCCTTTGGCCTATATTTTATGGAAAATGGTTTTCTACTTTGTTCCATGCGAGATGAGGAAACATATGTGTCCCTGTAAGATGGGTATTACCGCTAAAGCTTTTCATTTTTAATCAGTTACAATGGCATGAACTCCTTTCCTTCCTTCGGCTCCATGAATATGAAATTTTATTTTCTCGTCTGAAGTATAAATGCTGCGATTTTCTCTTTTTTGGGGGGGTATAATTGCTGATTACTGTCTCTCTCTTTGTCTATCTCTCCAGCTTGTAATGGTTGTTGATGCGCGAGACCCACTTTTCTACCGCTGTCCTGATCTTGAGGTAACACTTGAAGATTCTTTATCTTGAATGCTGTGTTTTAGAAGGTGCTTAAACTTTACAGAGCATATGATGCTTCTTATAAGATTTGGTGAAAGAATCCAAGGATGTTACCCTGATACCAGTAAGAGTGCTACAATGTGATGGTTGCGATATTTTTTCCCTTGGCTTGGTAAATATAAAATTTTGAACTTATGGAATATAATATTCATCGACTGAATTAAAAGGCGAGTGTAGAACAAATTTCAAATAAGAGAAAAGAAAGATTATCTTCGTTGTAAGTGGTGATAAGCTCTTCTTTGGGGTTCAGAATTTTGGAGTCTGTTACATCACTAGCTGATCACAATTGACATTCTCGGCAGGCATACGCAAGAGAAATTGATGAACACAAAAGGACATTACTCCTGGTTAACAAGGCTGATCTTCTACCTTTTCCTGTGAGGTTTGTATTCAGACAATTTTGCTGCTATTTCCCATCAATTACGCCCTCTTTTAGATGTAGTTAAACTTCTCTACCTTGTTTGCAGAGAGAAATGGGCAAAGTACTTCCGTCACCATGGGATTCTCTTTGTATTCTGGTCAGCAAAAGCTGCTTCTGCCGCTCTGGAGGGGAAAAAGCTTAGCGTGTCCTCAGGAATGCAAAATGGTGCACAAGAATCAGTTGACACTGATACAAAAATATATGGCAGGGAGGAGTTATTAGCCCGTTTACAGTCTGAAGCTGAGGAGATAGTTTCAATGAGGAATAAATCAGAATCAAGTAAAACTGGCCTGTCTGATGTTCGTTCTGTTAGTGAGAATTCTGCCGGAACTACACCATCTAAGAGTGTAATTGTGGGTTTTGTTGGGTATCCTAATGTGGGGAAAAGTTCAACAATCAATGCTCTAGTAGGGGAAAAACGGACGGGTGTGACCTCAACTCCTGGGAAGACAAAGCACTTCCAGACACTCATAATATCTGATAAACTTACTTTGTGTGATTGCCCTGGACTAGTGTTTCCATCTTTTACAAGCTCAAGATATGAGATGATTGCTTGTGGAGTTCTGCCAATTGATCGAATTACTGAGCATAGGGAGGCTGTACAAGTAGTGGCCAACCGAGTAACTAGACAAGTTATTGAAAATGTTTACAAAATCTCTTTGCCGAAGCCCAAACCATATGAGCCACAATCTCGACCTCCCACGGCAACAGAATTTCTGAGAACATATTGTGCTTCGCGTGGGTATGTTGCATCAAGTGGCCTGCCAGACGAAACAAGAGCTGCCCGTAAAATTTTGAAGGATTACATTGATGGGAAGCTGCCTCACTTTGCAATGCCGCCAGGAATGCCAGATGATGGAGCTGATATTGATACTGAGGAAACTGCAGGACCAAGCATTTCTGAGATGCACGAGTCTGATTCATCTGATGCTGAAAACCCCTCAAACAACGAACATGAAGAACATGAAGGCGCACCCGCTTTAGAACATGTGCTGGATGATCTGGATTCATTTGACATGGCTAATGGACTAGCTTCCCGAAAGGAACCTGTCAAGAAAAAACCCTCCAGCGCTCCCCATAAGCAACACAAGAAGCTGCAAAGAAAGAAAGATCGTTCATGGAGAGTCCAGGACAATGAAGGTGATGGAATGCCTGTGGTAAGGGCTTTCCAAAAGCCAGCAAATACAGGCCCTTTGAATGTTTGAAGTAATTCACCCAACAACTTCTCCGCTAGTTTCTTTCATCAAACATCGTATCGTGGTGAAAGATAACTCTGTGCTTTTGCTTGCTGCTTTACTGCTGCTTCTTGTGTACATTAGCAATATATTTTTATAGAATCTTGTCGTGCATATACATGGCTTTGATTTAAGTTTTTTCTCCCATTATCATGAAGGTCATATATTACCAATAGTAGTCGCTCATGTGAAGTTGGGCCATGTTTATGATCTCACCTAAGCTTGACCTGGAGCTTTTTCTGTATGCAGCAACTTGTATTTTCAAAGCAAAAATTAGAAATGAGAGCTTGTGTTTTGCTAAGTTAAGTTGGCGTTGGCTGTCATTACTTTGCTTATCTAGCTCTATTAAGTTGCGACAATTACATTATTTGCTCTGTGTTGTAAAATTGTTGACCAAAGAACACAAATCTGTGTTTATAACTGTTACGACACCACAGATGGTTGGCCAGCCCAACAAACATTGACATGGCCCAAGATCAACCAAAGCAAAGGAAGGGTGCGAGAATTAGAACCCGGCCCAAGCATCTACATGACTACGTGGAGAGTTAGTTAGTAGCTAGACTATTCTATGAGCTGTTGGGGGGCATACGAGGCAGTGAGTCATGAGCTCAAAGTAGGCAATATCAAATCTATTTTCTTCTTCCTTTATTTTCAGTCTAAAAGGTTTTGTAATTTCCATTACTGTTGCAGCGTTTCTTAGTCAATCAAAAGCCATTTTTAGCTTAATCTTCTCCACGTTTTTCTTATTTTTACTCCCTAATATCCAAAGTCTATTATATTGGTGCTTTTATTGCGTTTCTCCATGGCGGAGGGTACTCAACTGAAGGCCTTGAAGAAATTGCAAGACACGGCGGCTCAGCGATATGACGAGACGAACCAGCGTCTCGATGAGCAACAAAATACAATGAGTGAATTGATGGCTAAAGTGGATCTCACTTTGAAACTAGTATCGGAGAAAATGGCGGATCAACAGTCGCCAGTGACAAGTGGGTTGTTAATGGACACATCGCCAGCTGTGTCGTTGCCGTTGGTGTCGACGCCACTAGTCCCCTCTAGAATTCCTCTTTCACTTGGTCCTCAATCCATGTTGATACCATCCTTACCATCATTAGGTGTGCCACCGGGGTTCTCAATCCCATTTGGCGTTCAGTACATAGTTCTACATCAAACTCTAGGATTGACGAGGTTCGCACCCACTACTACTATGGTTGGATTTTTGATTCCGGGTCATCAATGGTTGCCTCCGACGAACATGATGACCCAGCCTAGTTTACCATCTCCAATGTTGCAGACAAGACAAGTGAGGCTTGAATTTCCACGGTTTGATGGGACTGATCAGAGTGGGTGGATCTTCAAGGTGGAGTGATTTTTTTCATTTCATATGGACTGGCGAGCTTTGCCTTGGTTTCAATGGATGTCGCGAAATAGGCAGTTTATGACGTGGGAGCAGTTTACACGGGCGTTAAAGGTCCGTTTGGGGCCGTCAGAGTTTGAGGATGCACAAGGTGCATTATCGAAGTTAACTCAAACTTTCATGGTCGATGATTATCAATCCCAATTTGAAGCACTGGTTAATCATACGGTGGGATTGCCATCGTCTTTTTTGATCAGTTGCTTCGTGGTGGGTTTATATTCGGAAATACGTTCAGAAGTCATAGCACTATGGCCCAGTACTCTGTCTCACGCTATAGGCTTGGCTAAGCTCCAGAAGTTCACAGACCAAAAAAAATATACACAACCCCCATCTGTTTATTCTAAACCCGTTACCCACACTTCATCAGCCAACCCAACAAACTTTGTTTCTTTTACTCCAACCCATCTGACCCCAACCTATAATTCTACCACGTCCCCACCAGCCCACCTAAACACACAACCCAAAACTGCAATACCAAATAACCAAACCAATACATATCAACCCAATATACACCATCAGCATATACCTTACCAGACAAACCAATTTACCACACCTTACACGATAAAACGACTAACACCAGCTGAAATGCAACAATGCAAAGACATGAATCTTTGATATAATTGTGATGAGCAATTTGTGCCAGGGTATCAATGCCGAACTAAACTGCAATTGTTCTTGTTGGATTGCGAGGCGGATGAGAAAGGTGGAGTCGAGACTGATAAGCAATTGGCAGTCCAATTGCAAGCCGAAGAACTGAGTCCGATGCCGGAGATTTATATGAATGCTCTTTCAAATAATTTATCGCCTACTACATTTCAATTTTCTGGAACTATTAATGGTGTACGTGTACAGGTGTTGGTTGATGGTGGTAGTACACATAGCTTCGTTTAGACAAGAATTGCAAAATACCTTAGTTTGCCTGTTGAAGCTATGCCTTAGTTGACGGTAGCGGTGGGTAAGGGCCAGAAACTACTGAGCGAAGGATGTATTAAAGCAGTTAAAATTTCAGCCCAGGGCCATGAGTTTACTGTGGATCTACATGTCTTGCCGTTGGTGGGATCGAATGTGGTGCTCGGTGTGTCTTGGTTGGCAACTCTCGGGCTGATTGTGCATGATTATGCTACTCTCACAATGCAATTCAGCGTGTAGGGCAAGGAGGTACTATTACGTGGTGATACAACATTGGGAGTTAATACCGTTCATTACAAAGGAGTTCGTCGAATGTATTTGACTGGGTCATTGGCTGCTCTATCTAGCTTGGCAGTGGTATTGGATCATGTTAGCCAACAGTCAGGGGTACAACTGAGGTTGCAAGCGTTGTTGGATCAGTTTGCTATTGTGTTTGAGACTCCAAAATGATTGCCGCCGATGAGAGGCAGAGAGCATGCCATTTACTTGCAGGAGGGTGCTAGCCCAGTCAATGTCAGGCCTTATAGATATCCACATTTTCAAAAAAATGAGATCGAACAGTTAGTGAATGAGATGTTGAATGATGGCATAATCAAACCAAGCCAAAGTCCATTTTCTTCGCCGGTGTTGCTTGTAAAGAAGAAAGATGGGACTTAGTGGTTCTGTACGAATTACCAAGCACTTAACGCCGTTACGGTTAAGGATCGGTTTCCTATTCCTACAGTGGATGAGTTGCATGAGGCACAATACTTCTCTAAACTTGATCTTCGTTCGTGGTATCATCAAATTCGAGTGCAACCTTGTGACACTCACAAGACGGCCTTTCGGACTCATGAGGGCATTACGAGTTCTTGGTCATGTCGTTTGGATTAACAAATGCTCCATCAACATTCCAAGCTTTCATGAATGACACATTTCGTCTGCTCTTGCGAAAATGTGTCTTGGTGTTCTTTGACGACATATTGGTGTATAGTCTGAGCTTAGAGCAACATGAAGTTCATCTCGAAATGGTGTTAAAGTTACTCCTTCAACAACAACTTTTCGCTAAGAGATCAAAATGCATTTTCGGCACCCAACAAATTGAATATTTAGGCCACGTTATCTCTCCTATGGGTGTTGCAATGGATCAATCGAAAGTTAAAGCAATAAATAATTGGGCAGAGCCAACAAACATCAAATCTTTGAGAGGGTTTTTGGGGTTAACTAGTTATTACAGACGTTTCATTCGGGGGTACGCTTCAATCACATCTCCTTTGACTGATTTGTTGAAGAATGAGGCTTTTCATTGGAATGAACATGTCGCAACTACTTTCTAGCTTCTTAAACGAGCCTTAACCATGGCTCCGGTGTTAGCCCTCCTGAATTTTGAGTTGCCTTTCGTGTTGGAGACTGATGCATTGGGTTTGGGTTTTGGGGCCACTATGTTACAACTTGAGCATCCAATAGCATACTTCAGTCAAAAATTGACACCACAACTACAACGTGGGTCGACTTATTAGTGCGAGATGTTTGCCATCACGACAGCGATAGCTAAATGGAGACAATATTTGTTGGGACAGAGATTCACTGTGCGGACTGATCAGAAAAGTTTGAAGGCGTTAATGGAGCAAACAATTCAAATGCCCGATCAACAACGTTGGTTGGCCAAATTATTGGGCTTTGATTTTAAAATTGTTTATAAGCCGGGGAAGGAAAATAGTGCAACTGATGCTCTTTCACGCAATCCAACCATGGCAGTTTTGCAATCATTTTCGGTGGTTAATGTGTCACTATTTGCAGCCTTGCGCGAAGCTAATAAAACGGATCCTGAGTTGTTAAAACTTCAGGAAAAATTGAAGCGAGAGCCAACTTGATGTCCAAGTTTGACTTTCATGATAGGATTCTTTACTATAACAACAGGTTGATCATTCCTCACACCATGCAACCCACGTTACTAAAGGAATTTCACGATTCTCCCTCGAGGGGACATGCAGGGGTTTTATGAACTTTTCTGAGATTGGCTCCTAATTGCTATTGGAAAAATATGAAGATTGATGTTCGAAAGTATGTGGCTCGATGTTTGATATGCCAACAAGCGAAAGGTAACAATGTAGCGCCGACGGGTCTCTTACAACCTATGACGCCCGAGTTTTTAGCCGTACATTTTTCTAACTGTTGCATCCACTATTTGTGCATTTCTTCTGTGTTTTATTAACTGCCTTCTTTAGATACTATTCATTCCATTTTTCAACTGCATAAATTCCATGAATTAGCATTTTTCTTAAATCATAATAATTGTTCTAGGAATGAAAAAATTGGGCATTTGAGCTAAATGCATTAGGAACACCTGTTTAGAAAATGAATTGTGGAAACTAATTAATAGTATTACGTAATGAACTTTGTGTGTTAGTTAGCTAACTTAAGTTATTGCACTTTAGACTCGTTTGTAAGCTAACTAAGCTCATTTTAATAGACCACTTAAGTACCCAACTTGACCCCACCTCAATATATGCTCAATATAACAACCACTTAAGCTCATAACTAGCAAAACAAAAACAAAAAAAGCTGAAAAGTACTGTAGCTTACCCGACAGCTCCAAGGGAGGAAGAAGAAGAAATTTTGCTCACCAAACCTCCAATCCAAGCTAGGATCAAGTGCTTTAGGTTGTCTACAAGCCTCCTAGGAGTTTCTATGCGCATTGGTGAGGGTTTTCATGCTTGTTTGTGCATTTTGAAATTGTTGTTCATTTCTTGAATTCCTAGATTTGTTATCAAATGCTATTGTAATGCTTGAATATGCTTAGATATGTTGTATATATGTAGTAGAGACCTAATTTATGCTATTGTTTCATAGTTTAGATGGTTGAAATCGCTTGTTAATCGTAGGGCATGAATATTGACGGAAAAACTAGGGTTTTGCGTAATCGGACTTTATAGCTTGAATTAATGGTTCTGATAGGTGCTTTAGATGTTAATGAAAGTAATGTAAAGGCCCCGTAGGGTTTAATTGCTCATAACCTAGCAAAAGAATGAAATAGCCGACTTTTAGAAAAGGGTTTCGGGGTTATTGCGAATCCGGGTAAAATTGGCCTTCACTTTGGTGTTCCTAGGCTAAGTAGACCATAATTATGCTTTGCTAGCCTTCGTTTGAGTCTCGGGTGAGGTACTTGTAGTACAAAGTCAAAAGAGAGAATTTGGGGCTTTCGGGCTAAATACGGGTAATTGCGTGACTTTGAGGGTCCTAAAGGTGTCTAGTAGATTAACTAGAAGCATGGAATAGACCACTTATGAATTTGGAATAATGGCATGAGTTTGGAAGGAAAACGGATTGGATTACAAAGGGGTTTAGGTACAAATTTGATTGTCTGATGCTTCTTAATTTGCTTAATTGCGTATATAAAATGCTTCTATTCTAACTGTTTCGAGGTCAACCTACTTTGTTGATCCTCCCACGTGTTATTGCTTATATTATTGTTATTGACTTGTCTGGATTAAGTGCATTACATATCGGTTGCGCAACCATAGTGTCAGGGGCGGTTGTATTGAATATCGGCTAGGCGGCAGCGGGCTTGCCAGTGGATATTCGATCTCTGTACCTTATTCCCTCACTTGCCTGGTCCGGAGATTGCCAGGGGGTGTTGGGTCGTAGGATTATCGGGGTACATCTGGAGTATACCCACTGGAGTGATTGGGGTTATGCCGGCTCATCGATCGTGGCTCGTGATTCGTGGCTCGTGGTTCGTGATCAAGGACAAGAGAATTTTGGAGTGTTGGGGTTAAGTGTATCGTATCCTTTGATATATGTGGTTAATTGCTATTCATGTTGCCCTTTACTTACTTCTATTGCTTAATTGCCTTATTTGTTGCATTGCACGTCCCAGTTGGCCTTTATCCCTCACTGGGAAATAGTGGTTGCTCATACCTCGCTAACATATTTCAGGAGATGTTGTGGTTGAGCCTCAGCTAGATTTGGTTGAGGGTGAAGAACATGAGGTTCAGACTGATCCGTTGCCTTAGTTGCTGAGTCTAGTTGCTTGAGGTGGATTATGTTCTTGCTGATATGTGAAGAACTTGTTTGTTCTACTTTATGTTCTATTTTGTAGCCTAAGTGCTATGTACATGTTTGTGTAATATGCAAGTTGAAGGATAGCTGATTGTAGTAGAAGTTATGAAACTATGGCATGTAATAACTTGTGTTTTCTACTTTGCATGCTTAGGTGTGAATGTTTGGTTGCATGGTTGATTTCAATCTTCAAGAATGTTTCAATGCTATCATGGAGTGACATGATAAGCGGTTTTGTAAAGAAGTTAAGTTGTGAATGCTTGCTTGCATGAATCTGAACTGTTGTATGTTTAAGGCTCAGATAGCCTTAAAACTAAGATCTCTAGTTATAAATGGTTGTCTTGTTATGTGGTGGCTTTATTGATTGTTTACAGGTTTTCAAAATGTCCACGGTACAGATGAGACTTTGTCCGTTTGTCAGGTCCGGACTTAACCTTTTACGTGGAGTTGGGTCGGGGCGTGACATAACCTTTACCCATTCCTTCTCAAATTTAGGAAGATATTCAATGGATTTCATCCAAGGTTTGCCGACTTCGGATGGGTTTTCGAAAATCTTGGTAGTAGTGGATTGGTTATCAAAGTATGGGTATTTTTTGGCGTTGAAAGACCAGGCTAATAGTGCTAAGGTGGCGGAGTTATTTGTGCGAGATGTGGTGCATTTACATGGATTTCCAAGATCAATTGTCAGTGATCGGGATCAATTATTCACAAGTTCTTTTTGGCGGGAGCTTTTCAAATTAAATGGTACCACTTTGAAAATGAGTAATTCTTGTTACCCACAAATGGTGGGCAAACGGAAAGGCTAAATCATACCTTGGAAATGTATCTCCGAAGTTATGTTATGGACAATCCAAAACAATGGGCAAATTTTTTACCGTGGGCTGAATATTGGTATAACACGACATATCATTCATCGATTGGGATAACGCCTTTTATAGTTGTGTATGGGCGTGAACCCCCAACATTAATGAGGTATGATTCTCAATTTTCTACCATTGAGCTTGTTGATGTTGAGTTGCAAACTAGAGATGAAGTATTGAGGTTGTTGAAGATTAATTTGGAGATAGCTCAAAATCGCATGAAGAAGCAAGCCAATCATCATCAAACAGTGAAGGAATTTCAGGTGGGTGACTGGGTGTTGGTACATTTACAACCTTAACGCCAGGCTTCGGTGAAAGGGCATGATAACCATAAACTTAGCCGAAAGTTTTATGGTCCATTCGAGATCATTGCAAAGATTAGACCTGTTGCTTATCATTTAGCGTTTCCTGTGGATGCTAAAATTCACCTAGTGTTTTATGTTTCTCTATTGAAACGAGCTGAAGGTAATGATAATGTGCCACTCAATCAATCGGTGTTGCCACCCCACTCAAAAATGCCCTTATTACAGCCGGCAACTATTATTCATAGCAGAACTATTCTGCGTCGTAGCAACAAAATTACTCAAGTTCTGGTTCAGTGGCAACATCTACCACCTAAAGATGCATCACGGGTGGACTTAGACGAATTCAAATCTGAGTTTCCTACTTATACCTTGAACCTTGAGGACAAGGTATGTTCCAATGGGGAAGGAAGTGTTACGACACCACAGATGGTTGGCCCAACAAACATTGACATAGCCCAAGATCAACCAAAGCAGAGGAAGGGTGCGAGAATTAGAACCCGACCCAAGCATCTACATGACTACGTGGAGAGTTAGTTAGAAGCTGGAATATTCTATGAGTTGTTAGAACTCGACCCAAACATCTTCTTCCTTTATTTTCAATCTAAAAGGTTCTGTAATTTCATTTACTGTTGCAGCGTTTCTTAGTCAATCAAAAGCTATTTTTAGCTTTGTTTTAGCTTAATCTTCTCCACATTTTTCTTATTTTTACTCCATAATATCCAAAGTCTATTATAATAACACAATGATGATTGTCGTCTTCACAATCAAGACGAGTGATATACTAGTAAAATTAAAGTTTTATGTTAAAGTTCAACATGCTTCAACAAAATATCATTTTTAGAACCACTAGGGTTTTGGTTTAGTGGTATGTAACTCACTATGTATGCGAGAGGTTGTGAGCTCGAGTGTTGCTGGTTACGTTATACTGCCTTATATGAAAAATAGAATGGCGTCCGGAAAGGAATGTATAATGAAAAAGTAGCTCTAATTGTTAGAATAAAGGAAAGGTCACTCATAGAGAGTGCTGGATGATGACTAATGTGTTTGTGTTTTGGAGGTTAATTGAATGTATTTTTAAAGTTGTTTGGGTACTTAATTGAGTGCATATTTTAGTCATTTTTAAAATTTTTAATAAATTGATTTTATTATTTGTAATACTAAAATGGTTAATTTATGTAAATTCTTTGTGATATAGGGGATGTTCGTAGTGAAAAATGTGATGTTGGAGAAGTCTGAAACAAAGATAGAGAAAGAAGTAGAGAAGAAATAAAGTAAAGACAAAGGAAAGTAAAAAAAAAAAAGGAGACAATTAGGACCAGCAACTTTTGTTATTACATTCACCAACTCACTCAGCCACGTTAAATCAGAACTAGCACACAACTTCACAATGAACTAACCAACCTCGCCATCCTCAATTTTCACTCACTAGTTCTTAACCACACCATTCAGGGACGCCGTCTTACCTATCTTCATCTTCAACCTTTGCTCGGTCCTTCTCACCGCTTTTGTCGGATCTCACACTTAGATATCTAGGGTTTTGGGGCTTCGGCTTTTAGGCGGAGCCCGCTCTCTCTGTCACGCCCCGACCCGACCCCGCAAAAGGCCAAGCCCGGACCCGACACATGGACGAAGTCTCCTCTGTACCGTGGACGATCCGAAAACCCTACATTCAATATAATACTTACAAAAGCCATAAAAATAATTAAAACAAGCCGATTTTCTTTCAAAACATACATCTTCTTATTAACCAACTTCCCAAACCAAAATGTCATGCATACTACACAAGTATTTATGCCACTAAACATTTAACCATTAGTATGCAATTCTTTACTAATCATAAGAGTATAATTTTACAACTTTACAACCTTTAAACCTTTATAATAAAACCCATTAAGGTCTCAAAATAGAACTACATACAAGGCTACAAGCCTCAAAATAAAGCGTCATCCAAGCAATTTACATATCAAGCAAGGCTCGCACAAAAGTCTGGCAACCAACCACCAGCAAAGCAAAGAAGTGCTATCACGGAAACACCTCCACCTGCTCCTCCTCCTCAATTACCTCAATAGGGTCTGCTTCAACTACTCCTGTAAAAAAAATATGGTATAAAAAGGAATGAGCAAAAACTATTGCTCAGCGAGGGCAATTGGTCTCAAGGACGGAGATGAGAGGAGTATGCAATGCAATTAGTCAAGCAATTCATACAAATATCATATAGAGATACAACCAAAGCCAACAATAAAGCAAGGCAAACATTAAAACTATAAACACTCATTCAAAGGATACGATACTCTTTCCACGAGCAACTTTCAATCACGAATTCGATGACGACGCGCCGGCCCAAACCACCTTATAACACCAGTTTAGAATACCCCGGAAGTATCCATCAATCCTACGACCTAAATCTCCCTGGGAGGCAACCCAAGCGAGAAAGGGAATAAGACACGGAGCTAGAGCAACCAACACTGGCAACCCGAGGCTACCCAAAGAGGCCCATCACTCCGCCCCTGACTCTATAAATGCAAGACAATATACAATGCAACAATAGAGCAAGAAAGCCACACGTGGGAGAATAACAAAGTAGGTTACTCTCGCACGCAATAGCAACAGTTGATAAGCATTTCCAATCAAAATCAATTCTAACAAGCATATCAAGCAACCCTAAGCATTCTATAGACATAATATCAAGAAAACAAGAAAAATCACAAATCGACCCCAACTATCAAAACGCTACCATTTCCAAACGAGCCACGAGTTCTGGAAACCGACTTCGCCAAACCTCCTAGGTCACCATAAGGCACGTCTAAAGACCCCGAAACCCTACTTTACCCTAGAATTCACTCAAAGTCCCGATTTCCCCCTTTGCTCGTTTGAACTACAACTATACTAACCAAACACCCAACCAACGCCATAATCGCACCAAAAGTGCTTCCATGGCCTCCCGAGACAATGCTATCACGCAAAACGAGAAAACGTCAAACTCGACCTAAACGTCCCCAACTTTCACCAATGTATATTTCTCGTTTTTTCCATTACACAATCTAAACAAACCATGCATTTAGGCATTCTAGCATACCTAGCACCTTTTCACATCAATAGAAAGCATAACAGCGCAACTTTATCATTTCAAGGGTTTACTATTCACATATTACTATTCAACTATCAATCTTATATTGCAATCTCAAGATTTAACCGCATAAAATGTTAAAAAGTCATAAATACATGTTCTACAATTGTCAAGGAACATTCTAGAAGCTTCAAAACGATTAAAACAACAACCTACGGATAAAATTCAAAAATCACAAAGTTAACATACTTGACATTTAAATGCACAAATAATGTGCTTCCCTCACCTTAGGCACTCCTAGTTGCTAGGAAAACAACGCTGGACACCTCGGAAACCACCCCGCACGAGCTCACGTGAAGATTGGAAGTTTGGAAGGTTGAAATTTTTTTTTTCTTTTTCCTTCTTGGTTTCGGCCTGGTCTTCTCTGTTTTTAGCTTTTGTTTTATTTTTTTTTTTCTTTGTTATTTGTTATGTTATAAGCCAACTAAGGTCAAAGGTCAAAGCACTTGGTCAACTAACTTAAAATTGGTCAAATTGGCCTATTTTTATGCATTTTTAAGCTAAAATAACTACCACCAAATTAATTTTAGCTAACAACAAATAAAACATAAAATTTAAGTCACCTAAATACTAGTTCTACTATTTGCTGAGGACTAGAAAACATTCTCTAGCTATCGCTCCCGAAATGCAATGCACTTTGCGACAACAAAGAAGTAACAATTAAATCTCAAAGAATTTAAGAAAATATAATTTTCAAAATAATAAACAAGAAAATTCTACATTCCGGGCTCGGGTATTACACCCTCTCCCCCTTAAAACAATTGCGCCCACGCAATTCTTACCTGGTCAACAAACAACTCCGGATACTGATTCCGAACCTGGTCCTCTCTTTCCCAAGTTGCTTCCTCAAACCCATGATGATTTCACAGAACCTTTACTAACAGAATACTCTTTCTGCGAAGCTCCTGAATTTTCCGATCCATAATTCGAATCGATTTCTCCTCATAAGCCAACTTTTCCTCAATCTGCAAAGGCTCTGGTTCAAGTACATGTGAAGGATCTGGATGGTACTTCTTTAACATTGACACGTGAAAAACATCGTGCAGTCTCGACAAGCTCGGAGGCAAAGCTAACCGATAAGCTAAAGGACCTACATTTTCGGTGATCTCATACGGACCCACATACCTGTGACTAAGTTTCCCGCTCTTACCGTGCCGAATCAATCCCTTTCGAGGAGAAATCTTAAGAAATACCCAATCTCCCAAATCAAACTCAAGATCCCGACGGTGCTTATCTGCATAACTCTTCTGACGACTCTGAGCTGTAAGCATACGCTGGCGAATAAGGTGAACATTATCTACCATCTTAATCATCTCAGGTAACACAGTCGGATCAACTGTTCTCATCTCTCCAACCTCTTCCCAATACAATGGGGATCTGCATTTACGACCGTACAGTGCCTCGTAAGGAGCCATACCTATAGTAGATTGATAACTATTATTGTAGGCGAACTCCGCTAAAGGTAAAAACTTCTCCCAATTCTTCCCAAAGTCTAACACACATGCTCAAAGCATGTCTTCCAAGATCTTGATAGTTCTCTCAGACAGGCCATCAGTTTGTAGATGGTATGCAATGCTGAAGCTCAACTTAGTTCCTATGGCCTCTTGCAACTTCTGCCAAAAACGAGATCTGAATCTGGGATCTCTATCTGACACTATACTCTGTGGCACACCATGAAGTCTCATAATATTAGCAACATAAAGCTCAGCTAGTTTATCAAGGCTATCCTGTTTTTTCACAGGAATAAAATGTGTAACTTTAGTCAAGCGGTCCACAACAACCCAAACATAATCACATCCTCTCGGAGATCTAGGAAGATCGGTCACAAGGTCCATTGTTATATGCACCCACTTCCATTGCGGAATCGACAACGGCTGCAGAAGCCTGGCTGGCCTCTGATGCTCCACTTTAACCCTCTGACAAGTCAAACACCTGGATACATACCCAGCAATCTCCCTCTTCATATTGTTCCACCATAAGTGTTGTTTCAAATCTCTGTACATTTTAGTACTGCCCGGGTGAATTGTATACCTCGAATTATGTACCTCGGACAAAATCTCATTCTTCAAAGTCGGATCACCAGGAACACATACCCTGTCCCTGAATCTGAAGATACCATCTGCATGCAATTTAAACTCCGACTCTCCCCCTTTTGCTTTTTCTTGGATCTTCAAGATGTGAGGATCAGTCTTCTGAGCCTCTCTAATCTGTGCTAGCAATCCTGACTGAATCTGCAAGCTAGCAAATCGAATCCCTACCTTAGTAGCTTCCGGCTTCCATGAACAAATTTCCTCCAAAGTCTCCCAATCCTTGATAATTAAACTTGCAACAGTAGCCTTTCGGCTCAAAACATCAGCAACAACATTGGCCTTACCTGGCACGTAGTTTATAGAACAATTGTAACCACTTAATAGCTCTAGCCATCTCTGTTGCCTCATATTCAGATCCTTCTATGAAAACAAATATTTGAGACTCTTGTGGTCAGTAAAAATTTCAAATATGCAACCCCACAAGTAATGACGCCACTTCTTTAAAGCAAACACAACTGCAGCTAACTCCAGATCATGTGTAGGGTAATTGACTTCATATGGTTTCAACTTTCTAGAAGCATAGGCAATCACCTTACCATTCTGCATTAAAACACAGCCCAAACCTTTTTTAGATGCATCACTGTAGACAACAAAATTTTCTGTACCCTCAGGTAAAGCTAGTATAGGAGCTGTAGTTAGTCTCTTCTTCAACTCTTGAAAACTGGATTCACATTTAGCATCCCAGTTGTAAGTAACTTTCTTCCGAGTCAACTGGTTTAAAGGTCCAGAAATTTTGAAAAAGTCTTTAACAAACCTCCGGTAGTAACCTACCAATCCAAGAAAACTCCGAATCTCTGATACCGTCTCAGGTCTCTTCCATGACGAAACAACTTCAATCTTAGCTGGGTCCACTGAAATTCCTTGATCTGAAATGATATGGCCTGGAAAAGATATCTGATTCAACCAGAATTCACACTTGCTGAATTTTGCAAAAAGCTTGTTTTCTTGCAAAGTCTGTAGCACAATCTTCAAATGTTGTTCATGTTCAGCCTCGTTCTTAGAGTACACTAAAATGTTGTCAATAAAGATTACGACAAACTGATCAAGATAGGGCCGAAAAACCCTCTGCATTAAGTCCATGAATGCAGCTGGTGCATTCGTCAATCCAAACGGTAACACAACAAATTCATAGTGGCCATATCTAGTCCTAAATGCCGTCTTAGGTATATCGTCACTTCAAATTCTGAGTTGATAGTAACCCTGCCTCAAGTCAAATTTGGAGTAAACACTCGCACCCTGCAACTGGTCAAACAATTCTTCAATCAACAGCAAGGGGTATTTGTTCTTAATCGTGACTTGATTAAGTCCCCTGTAATCAATATATAACCTAGCGTGTCGTCTTTCTTTCTCACAAACAACACAGGCGCACCCCACGGCGAAGAACTAGGTTGTATAAACCCTTTCTCAAGCAAGTTCTGAAGCTGAATTTTTAATTCCTGAAGTTCAGCTGATGCCATTCTATAAGGACTCCTAGAATTTGGCGCAGTGCCTGGCATAAGGTCAATCACGAACTCAATATCCCTATCCGGTGGTAAACTCGGTAATTCCTCGGGAAATACACCAGGGAAGTCTTTAACAATCGGAACCTCATTCAAATTCAACTTATCAGTAGGCTGATTGATCCAATAAGCTAGGTAAGCTTCACAACCTTTATTCAACAACTTAGAAGTCTTGATTGATGATAAAAGAGGAATTCGGGCAGCTTTGCAATTCCTAGCAATCTCCAGTACCGGTAGATCAGGAATCTGAAGATAAACAATCTTTGTTCTACAATCCAATTGAGCATAGTACTTCCCCAACCAGTCCATTCCCAAAATGATTTCAAAGTCACGGAATGGCAGTATAATTAAATCAGCAGGAAATTTACGGTTCTCAATGCATATATTACAAGATTTGCAAATAGACTCAGTAATAAATTTTGCACCCAAAGGCGTACTAACTTCAACTTCATGCGGCAGTTTATCAATGCAAACATTCACAGATCGTGCACATGCAGGAGTTATAAACGAATGTGTAGCTCTGGGATCAATCAACACTTTAACTGGCTGAGTATTGAGAAGAAAGGTACCTTCCACTATAGCTGTAGTATCGGGCAGCTCCTCCGCATCTAGCGCAAAGACCCTAGCCTGTACCCTCTGTGCTGGACCTGCACCTGTAGCCCTATTCTGCACACCTTGGCCTCCAGTACGGCCCTGAACATTCCTATACTTAGGGCAATCTTTCACCCTATGATCATCGCTACCACAACCTATACATTTACCACTCTTCCTCCAGCAATTAGCCTCAACGTGCCCCGATCGATTACAAAAGTTACACTGCTGATTTTGCCTTACAACAGTGTTTCCCGTAGGTGCGGGGGCTCTGGCAGTAGTAGGAACTGTAGCTCCCTGCTGGGGTCTAGTCACCGCTGGCCTCCCCTGAATCTGATACTGAGGCTGATATGGACGTTGCTGAGGAACCTGTGCAGAAGTCTGATATTGCCTCGGCTGACTCTGGTTGCTCTGGCCCAAATACTATTTCTTACTCGGTTGACTGCTCTCAGCTATCATCTCAGCCTTCCGTTTCTCAAACTTCGAGGCTGCTTGGAAAGCCTCGGGAAAAGTAGTGTAGGTCTGCCCAGTCAAATGTAGCTGTATATCCATTCTCAGCCCACAAACAAACCTATGAATCATCCTCCTAGCTGGCCGTACCAGCTCGGGCATATACCTCGACAGGCTAACAAACCTAGCCTCATACTGTGCAACAGTCATGTTTCCCTGCTTCAGGGCCACAAACTCGTCCTCCTGCCTTTCCATAGCCATCTCGGGAATATACTTGTCCCGAAACTCACTTACAAAATCATCCCACAAATGCGGTACATCCTCACAATCCCACCTCAACTTGACAGTATTCCACCACTGCTCTGCGTCGCCCTCAAATAGGAATGACGCATAATCTATTCTTGCCTCATCAGTGTACCTCAAAGCGGTGAAAATTTTCTCAACACGGTTAATCCATCTCTCGGCTGCCTCATCATCCGGCTCTCCTAAGAACTTACCCGGTTCGTGCCTCAGAAATTTCTCCAACTGATTATTCTCAACCCTGTACCCCTGTCCACCAGGATTAGCTTGATTCCCCTGGGGATTATTATTCCTGTCCTGCCTCTGCTCATGCAGTACCTGGGTAATCCGGTCAACTGCAGTGGTCATAGTAGCCATAAACTGCTCAGGCAACGGTTGCTGACCCTGTTCTGCTGCCTCTTCATCTGCCCCTAGACCTTGAGTACCACGACTTGGCGGCATAGTAGCAACTCACAATAGTTGGCAACATTTAAAAGCAGTTTATAGACATAAATATAACACATAAGATTAGATAACACTCAAGTCAATAACAATCAAACATTCTAGCACGCAATTCACATAACACAAGATTGACATGCCAAACTAATTCACTTTAAACACATAAGCACTCTAAGTTCACAAAGTCATGCTATAACACTTTTCTACTTAACAATCATACAATAACACTCTAGTATTTTAGACCTTTACCCCACAGACCGAGAAACATATCCCGGCTCATGCAAGACTATCATTCTCTGATACCACCTAAAGATATCACGCCCCGACCCGACCCCGCAAAAGGCCAAGTCAGGACCCGACACACGGACGGAGTCTCTTCTGTACCGTGGACGATCTGAAAACCCTACATTCAATATAATACTTACGAAAGCCATAAAAACAATTAAAACAAGTCGACTTTCTTTCAAAACATACATCTTCTTATTAACCAACTTCCTAAACCAAAATGCCATGCATACTACACAAGTATTTATGCCACTAAACATTTAACCATTAGTATGCAATTCTTTACTAGTCATAAGAGTATAACTTTACAACTTTACAACCTTTACAATAAAACCCATTAAGGTCTCAAAATAGAACTACATACAAGGCTACAAGCCTCAAAATAAAGTGTCATCCAAGCAATATACATATCAAGCAAGGCTCGCACAAAAGTCTGGCAACCAACCACCAGCAAAGCAAAGAAGTGCTATCACGAAAACACCTCCACCTGCTCCTCCTCCTCAATTACCTCAATAGGGTCTGCTTCAACTACTCCTGTAAAAAAAATATAGTATAGAAAGGAATGAGCAAGAACTATTGCTCAGCGAGGGCAATTGGTCTCAAAGACGGAGATGAGAGGAGTATGCAATGCAATTAGTCAAGCAATTCATACAAATATCATATAGAGATACAACCAAAGCCAACAATAAAGCAAGGCAAACATTAAAACTATAAACACTCATTCAAAGGATACGATACTCTTTCCACGAGCAACTTTCAATCATGAATTCGATGACGACGCGCCGGCCCAAACCACCTTATAACACCAGTTTAGAATACCCCGGAAGTATCCATCAATCCTACGACCCAAATCTCCCTGGGAGGCAACCCAAGCGAGAAAGGGAATAAGACATGGAGCTAGAGCAACCAACACTGGCAACCCGAGGCTACCCAGAGAGGCCCATCACTCCGCCCCTGACTCTATGAATGCAAGACAATATACAATGCAACAATTGAGCAAGAAAGCCACACGTGGGAGAATAACAAAGTAGGTTACTCTCGCACGCAATAGCAACAGTTGATAAGCATTTCCAATCAGAATCAATTCTAACAAGCATATCAAGCAACCCTAAGCATTCTATAGGCATAATATCAAGAAAACAAGAAAAATCACAAATCGACCCCAACTATCAAAACGCTACCATTTCCAAACGAGCCACGAGTTCTGGAAACCGACTTCGCCAAACCTCCTAGGTCACCATAAGGCACGTCTAAAGACCCCGAAACCCTACTTTACCCTAGAATTCACTCAAAGTCCCGATTTCCCCCTTTGCTCGTTTGAACTACAACTATACTAACCAAACACCCAACCAACGCCATAATCGCACCAAAAGTGCTTCCATGGCCTCCCGAGACAATGCTATCACGCAAAACGAGAAAACGTCAAACTCGACCTAAACGTCCCCAACTTTCACCAATGTATATTTCTCATTTTTTCCATTACACAACCTAAACAAACCATACATTTAGGCATTCTAGCATACCTAGCACCTTTTCACATCAATAGAAAGCATAACAGCGCAACTTCATCGTTTCAAGGGTTTACTATTCGTATATTACTATTCAACTATCAATCTTATATTGCAATCTCAAGATTTAACCGCAGAAAATGTTAAAAGGCCATAAATACATGTTCTACAATTGTCAAGGAACATTCTAGAAGCTTCAAAATGATTAAAACAACAACCTACGGATAAAATCCAAAAATCACAAAGTTAACATACTTGACATTTAAATGCGCAAATAACGTGCTTCCCTCACCTTAGGCACTCCTAGTCGCTAGGAAAACAACGCTGGACACCTCGGAAACCACCCCGCACGAGCTCACGCGAAGATTGGAAGTTTGGAAGGTTTAAATTTTTTTTTCTTTTTCCTTCTTGGTTTCGGCCTGGTCTTCTCTGTTTTCAGCTTTTGTTTTATTTTTTTTTCTTTGTTATTTGTTATGTTATAAGCCAACTAAGGTCAAAGGTCAAAGCACTTGGTCAACTAACTTAAAATTGGTCAAATTGGCCTATTTTTATGCATTTTTAAGCTAAAATAACTACCACAAATTAATTTTAGCTAACAACAAATAAAACATAAAATTTAAGTCACCTAAATACTAGTTCTACTATTTGCTGAGGACTAGAAAACATTCTCTAGCTATCGCTCCCGAAATGCAATGCACTTTGCGACAACAAAGAAGTAACAATTAAATCTCAAAGAATTTAAAAAAATATAATTTTCAAAATAATAAACAAGAAAATTCCACATTCTGGGCTCGGGTATTACACTCTCCTCCTCTTATATATTTTGTTTTATTTTTCCCTCTATCTTTCTCATGTAAAAATTCAGATTTGACATTTTGTTCTTGGCTTTCTTTACTCCATCAACTAGAGAAGCTGCATTTTTGTTTTGATTTCTTCCTCCGATAGCGGTACTTCACAGCTCCGGCAACTATGGCTTGTAACTAGTGATGGTATATGTGACGACCGAGAACCTCTTCATATTCATTTTAAATTGTTGAATGTCTTATTTGAGCATTAAATGTACATTTATTCAATTTTTAGCATAAGACACTATTCATAAGGAAAATTTACTATTTAATTTTTCTAAAACTGTATTTTTTTCCTGTCACATATCATGTAGGAGGAATGTGAAAAATATTATTTTGTGTTTTTAATGTTGGGAGTATGCATTTAGAAAATAGTTTTCGTCTTAAATTAATAGTGTTACGAAAGAATAATAACTTTTTGTAGAATTTTTATTTGGGCTTCTAGTGAATTAGCTAGACTTTGGACTTTTATTAGACCCTTAAATATGTTTAATTAGACACAATTTACTAATCTAACCAATTATTTCCTTAGTCTATTACTTATATAATATAATAAAAGCCAAAAAAAAAAAAGAGTGCAAAAGCTGGAATTACTGTAGCAAATCCGAAAATGGCATAGGAGGAGAATTTCTTCATCAAACCTTGGAGTTGAGCTCTTGGCTTGCTTAGGGAGGATTTTAGAGCACCTAGGAGCTTCACCACCTTGCCTACATCTTCATACAAGTGAGGGAGTTGCATTTTTATAACTATCAAAGTTTATGTTCATATATTGAAAATTTTGATTTGTTGATTATTGCTATAATACTTGTTATAAATGCTTAATATGTGTTTATTAGAGCCTATAGAGTAGACTTTTAAAACTTGTTAGCAAATTCTATAATTGAATGAAAGAGATGATGAATAGTGCTCATTTTAGGGTTTTGAATAAAATTTGCTAATTAGCTTGAATTGAGACTTCAAATAGATGTTATAGGCCCTAGTGAGCTAGTAGGGAGGCCACGTGAGGTTGAATCACTCAAATCCGAGCTAAATTGCAAAATTAGTCGACCTTAAAAAGAGGAATTTTCTCATTGTGCAATCCGGGTGCGTTTGGGCTATGGTTTGGGAATCCTTGGGGTAAGGAAGCACTATTGGTACTTTCGTTACACGAAATTGGGGTTCGGTTAGAATAGTTGTAGTTCAAATCTGCTCGGGCCTTCCCGAAATTTTTCTTCAAAAATGGGTTTTAATGATCTTAATAGGTGTCTTTGGGCTTAATTAAGAATGTAGTATGATTAGGTTATGGTTTGGAGACCTTGAAACGCGCATAAGATAAAGAAATCTTGGTTAAAGAAAGGGAAAAAGTAGGTTGTAGCCATTTTTGTTGCATTTGGAACTTCTTGTTGAGTTGTCTTATATTGTATTGACTATCTAAAGTATAATTAAGCTATTTGAGTTGATTGTGAGGAAAAGTTATGTTGATTGCTACTTTTGATACTATAAAGCTATTTCGTACTTATATGAGCCTATATTGTGCTTATATGTGAGGGCGGCCTACTTTGTCGTCCCTCTTATGTGTTATTTGATATCTTGAATTCTTGTGGCTTGTCTCGGGATTGCGCAACCTTATCGGACATGGTAGCGTCAAGAAATAGGGGCGGCATCGGGCTTGCCGTGCTCCCTCGACTACCATGGTGCCTATTCCCTTATCGCTGAGGCATACTCCACTACCCCAGAGGCGTGATTCACCTGCTGGGCATGGACCTACCTCAGGAAAAAGGGTTGTAGGATCGGGATATATCCGCAGTATCCCAACTTGTTGGTGTATAGGTTTGCCGGCACTTGCGTGAAGTTCGAGGCTCGTGGTTCGAGATTGAAGGCTTTAATTGGAACCATATCCTTTTTAATGTGGTTAATTACTTGGCTATTTGATCTTGATATCTTATGTTATATATATATGACTTCTTGTGATTGCATATCATATTGCACGCCTCGGTATGCTGCATCACCTCCCTCACTGAGTATACATGGTGTATACTCACCCTCGTTTCTAACGCCTTTCAGGATCAGTGCTATAAGCTGGAAATAGGATTGCCTTCTGTGTAGCCTGCCTGCTCTATCAGTATGAAGAACAAGGAAGAATGTGTACATTATGTGCCTGTATACTATTTGAGACCTTATGGTCATATATGTATTTGTGATATCTTAAGAAATGTAATATTAAAGTTTTAGTCTTGGGTGATAGTTGGGTGCTAGTGGTTTGTAATTACTTCAATCGTTTACTCTTCGGTTTAGTTGACTTGCATGCTGATAGGGTTGAAACAGATTGAAGTTGTGGATTATGCTCTTGTGGTTGTATGTTGTTGTTTGTAGGTTTCCAAATAGTCCTATATATAGGAAAAACTCCATTCGTTTTTCCCTAAATTTCATGCCTGGGGTTTGGAATTGGGTGAGAATAGCATGATAAATAGGAGTCTTGGTCTCGTGAGGGATCGGGGAGTTACAGAAGTGGTATCAGAGCTTAGCTAGTTAGCTAGGCGCAAGCCGGGATAGGGTCTTCGGCTTGTGGGGTAGTGGCCTTAGTGTCAATGTGTTTAGAAAGTGTATGTGCATGTCTTATGTGATAAGAGAGTTAATGTGATCAATGTGCTTATGTGATCAACATGTTTTATTTGTTGAGTGAACTAGTTGTGGTTTATGTGCTTGTGTGATAAGTGAAATGGATGTGGTTAACGTGCTTGATGTGTTTATATGTTCAATGTGTTTATGTGATTAATGCGAGCTATGTGATTAACGTGCCTTGTGTGAATTATGTGCTTTGTGTACTTGAGTGCTCGATATGCTTTATATGACTAATGTGAATATGTGATTAACTTGTTTTATGTGAAGTTGTTGTTTAAATGACTTAGTAGTTTATAATTTGTGTATGTGAACTTGTTGCTTATGTGACTTTACTTGTTATAAATTGCTAACGTGATCAATGTGTTTTATGTGTTAAGCATGCTTACGTGAAACAATGTGTTTTATTTATGAAGGTAACTCGCCTGTATGTGTAAGAAATTGCGAGGACGCAATTTTTGCAAGGAAGGGAGAATGTGATGACCGAGAACATCTTCATATTCATTTTAAATTGTTGAATGTCTTATTTGAGCATTAAATGTACATTTATTCAATTTTTAGCATAAGACACTATTCTTAAGGAAAATTTACTGTTTAATTTTTCTGAAACTGTATTTTTCTCCTGTCACATATCATGTAGGAGGAATGTGAAAAATATTATTTTGTGTATTTAATGTTGGGAGTATGCATTTAGAAAATAGTTTTCGTCTTAAATGAATAGTGTTACGAAAGAATAGTAACTTTTTGTAGAATTTTTATTTGGGCTTCTAGTGAATTAGCTAGACTTTGGACTTTTATTAGACCCTTAAATATGTTTAATTAGACACAATTTACTAACCTAACCCATTATTTCCTTAGTCTATTACCTATATAATATAATAAGAGCCAAAATAAACAAAAAAAAAGAGTGCAAAAGCTGGAATTACTGTAGCAAATCCGAAAATGGCATAGGAGGAGAATTTCTTCATCAAACCTTGGAGTTGAGCTCTTGGCTTGCTTAGGGAGGATTCTAGAGCACCTAGGAGCTTCACCACCTTGCCTACATCTTCAGACAAGTGAGGAAGTTGCATTTTTATAACTATCAAAGTTTATGTTCATATATTAAAATTTTTGATTTGTTGATTATTGCTTATAATACTTGTTATAAATGCTTAATATGTGTTTATTAGAGCCTATAGAGTAGACTTTTAAAGCTTGTTGGCAAATTCCATGGTAGAATGCACAAATTGAATGAAAGAGATGATGAATAGTGCTCATTTTAGGGTTTTGAATAAAATTTGCTAATTAGCTTGAATTGAGACTTCAAATAGATGCTATAGGCCCTAGTGAAGTTAGTAAAGAGGGCACGTGAGGTTGAATCACTCAAATCTGAGCTAAATTGCAAAATTAGTCGACTTTAAAAAGAGAAATTTTCTCGTTGTGCAATCTGGGTGCGTTTGGGCTATGGTTTGGGTATCCTTGGGGTAAGGAAGCACTATTGGTGCTTTCGTTACGCGAAATTGGGGTTCGGTTAGTATAGTTGTAATTAAAATCCGCTCGGGGCCTTCCCGAAATTTTGCTTCAAAAATGAGTTTTTATGATCTTAATAGGTGTCTTTGGGCTTAATTAAGAATGTAGTATGATTAGGTTATGGTTTGGAGACCTTGAAACGCGTATAGGAGAAAGAAATCTTGGTTAAAGAAATGGGAAAAGTAGGTTGTAGCCATTTTTGTTGCATTTGGAACTTGTTGTTGAGTTGTCTTGTATTGTATTGACTATCTAAAGTATAATTAAGCTATTTGAGTTAATTGTGAGGAAAATTTATGTTGATTGCTACTTTTGATACTATAAAGCTATTTCGTACTTATATGAGCCTATATTGTGCTTATATGTGAGGGCGGCCTACTTTGTCGTCCCTCTTATGTATTATTTGATATCTTGAATTCTTGTGGCTTGTCTCGGGGTTGCACAACCTTATCGGACATGGTAGCGTCAAGAAACACGGGCGGCTTCGGGCTTGCCGTGCTCCCTCGACTACCATGGTGCCTATTCCCTTCTCGCTGAGGCATACTTCACTACCCCAGAGGTGTGGTTCACCTGCTGGGCATGGACCTACCTTAGGAGGAAGGGTCATAGGATCGGGATACATCCGCAGTATCCCAACTTGTTGGTGTATGGGTTTGTCGGCACTTGCCTGAAGTTCGAGGGTCGTGGTTCAAGATTGAATGCTTGAATTGGAACCATATCCTTTTTAATGTGGTTAATTACTTGGCTATTTGATCTTGATATTTTATGTTATATATATATGACTTCTTGTGATTGCATATCATATTGCATGCCTCGGTATGCTGTATCACCTCCCTCACTGAGTATACATGGTGTATACTCACCCTCGTTTCTAACACCTTTCAGGATCAGTATTATAAGCTGGAAATAGGATTGCCTTCTGTGTGGCCTGCCTGCTCTATCAGTATGAAGAACAAGGAATAATGTGTACATTATGTGCCTGTATACTATTTGAGACCTTATGGTCATATATGTATTTGTGATATCTTAAGAAATGTAATATTAAAGTTTTAGTCTTGGGTGATAGTTGGGTGCTAGTGGTTTGTAATTACTTCAATCGTTTACTCTTCGGTTTAGTTGACTTGCATGCTGATAGGGTTGAAACAGATTGAAGTTGTGGATTATGCTCTTGTGGTTGTATGTTGTTGTTTGTAGGTTTCTAAATAGTCCTATATATAGGGAAAACTCCGTCCGTTTTTCCCTAAATTTCATGCCCGGGGTTTGAAATTGGGTGAGAATAGCATGATAAATAGGAGTCCCGGTCTCGTGAGAGATCGGGGCGTTACAGTACACTTTTTGGTGTGCTGGTGTCTTATTCATATAGTTTGAATACTACCGCACAATAAGTTTTTGATGCTATTCAGGGTTTCTCAAATTGTGACCAAAGAGTTTCCTCTATTGGTCATAATTCTCAGTTCTACTATCTTTCTCGTATGGCCACTCCCGGCTCTTGTTTCCTCCAGCCAACCTTGTGGCAGCATGAGTTGTTTATACAATTAGGATAGATTCATCCACCCATGTCTAGTGTTTTAACCCCTCTTTTAGCATTGTTTTTGCAGTTTTTGTGTGTATTGTTTGCTACTTTTGTTTTATTTTCTGAGTTCTTGTATTGTTTGAACTCAGATATCCTTTATATCTATTTTGTTTAATTAATTTATATGTTACTTGATTAGGAAAAAAAACATTCACTTTCCAATTTGAAAAAAGCACTTCACTTATATCACAACATGCAAAGCAATTATTTTCACAACTCACAATTGAACTAACCCACGCACCTTATGTTCACCAATTCTACACTCACCAAACCTCACGAACACACACCACCACTTAACCAAACTCTCTCTCGGCCGCTCACCACAGACCCAACATCACACCACTGATATACCAAATTAAAAACTTCCAACACTCTATTACACCATAACTTTTTTTAATCGTATGCACCCCCACACACACTTTTATACTCAATCTCACACGCACTCTCACACTCTCTGACTTTCACATGCTTTTACACATTCATTTTCACACACTACTCACACCTATTTCAAAGCAAGCTAGATTAAGGAATTCAAAGGAGGATTAGAGCTAGACTTGAGCTACCCACTACACATAAACAAGGATTTTACAACGATTTGAGCCAAAAATCATGAGGGAGCCTTCTTTTATTTCCTTTGTATTTTTTATTCCTTTGTGAAGGTTCTAGAACCATGGTCTTGACTTAGATTTGACTTTTGTGGTGTTTATATATAAGTTTGCACTTTTATTACTTAAATTCTATGAGGTTAACATGCTTGTAATCTTTATGGATTTGTTATATATCTCATATATATTGTTTTGATTGTTTTATGATTTTCATTTGAAAATTGTTATCATCCTTTAGATTTGATTGAAGTAATTTGTAGTTGTACCCAAATAGCTATGCATCAATTGGTTGTACCGTTGTTGTAACTTAGACTTGATTAGCTCTTTAGTAAATTAAACTATTAGTTTTAGACTAAGTGGACAAAACTACCCTCGGGCTATGGCCAAAGTTTAGAGATAGGATTGCATCTTTAATCGAACAACTAATAGAACCTAGTGACTAGATTAAGTGGACAAAGCTACCATTGGGCTAGATTAAGGCTTAGAGATAAATTTGCACCTTTAATCACACATTTAAACTAGGTAATTGACTAAGGTAGATTAACTAAGATTAGATTGGTTAACAAGATTAGCTCATATTAGGTTTCGTCTAATTCGCACCATACTAGTCATTCTTAAGGGCAAGCCCGACTTCTAAACCTTGCATACAATATCGACCCTAACCCTCTTTCGAGTGTTTGACCCCTAGAATCTTAGCCTTTACTTGTCTTCAGTGTTATTTCTCTAGTTGAATTGTAGTTTAATTTAGAGTTCCGTTCAATCTAATAATTAACTAATTATTTTTGCTTTCTTTTTGCGACTTTAGACTAGTTCACTTGTAAACACACATTAGATTCTACTTAGGAGCCTCATTGAGGATACAATCCCCCCACTTGCATACTACACTACCACGACCTGTGCACTTGCGGGGTTTAACTTGGTTTGTTTACCATTTAATTTTTCATATACCAAGAAACCGATAAATGACAGTGATAGAATGCATACAGTTTGGTTTTCAAAAGACAGCAAATACTAAATTCTATGCTTTTGCTTACAGCTTTACAGCTTCTATTTATGTACATTACCAATATATATTGTAAAATTGTCACGCCCCTAAACCAATAGTTCACGCATAAGACACGTGATAATCGTTGCACTCCTAGTGCAAGGCTCAAGCTTAATTTTAAATAACTAACATGAGTGACAAACTTATTCTACACACTCTATATGTATTATTTTCAACTCTTCGAATATAATTTGAACTAGAAATATTCTAATTCTAACAAACTGTTTGGAACAAATGAATTTCACAAAATTTTACGAAATTCATTTGCAAATCCAACTTTTTATGTTTGGAAGCACTATTTTAAAAAATTGAAAATTCAGGATTTGCAAATCTTGGATTTGTTCAAGGCTTACCCAAATCTTTGCTGAAGAGGTGGAATTTACAAATCCAAATTTTTTAAGTTAGTTCCTTTCTTTTGATGACAAAATTACCCTTTAGATTTTTCTTTACAGTTAAGTTTATTTTTGGCTCAAATACAAAGATAAAAAAATAAAATATATTTCGAATCCTCTCCCTCGCAATTCTTCTTTCAATAAAACATGAATAAAATAATTGATCAACAAATCAAGGCATCAACAGTCCAAGCTAGTGCTTGTTAGATAGTTCAAAAGTTATTGTTTATCATTTTTAAATTTTACTAATTTCAATAGAATAAAGGACGGGTATTTGAGTAAAATATAATTTTAATTCCAATTCCACTTGTGTTGCAAATTACTATTCCAAACCATAGAATTCATTTATAAATACAAATTCTCATAGAATTCATTTATAAATTAAATGAATTCCACAGTACAAGTATTTTCAAACACTACGTAAAGTCTAAATCCAAATTCATAGAAATTTCAAATACTTAAAATGTTACATAGACTAAGAGAATCAAAATTAAATTACTCCTAGAACATCAAAGATCAAATGCGAACTCCTTACAAATATTCTTGTTGTATCTCAAAATTCGTGCCCTCTGAATTTGAAATCATAAATAAGAGTGAGTTATAAAGCCCAGTAAGTACTCTATTCTGACAATAACTAAACACCGTTCGAATATCTTTTTCAACTCTTATGTAATAATTCCTTCACTCAAAGCAAAGAAAATCAACCAGAATCACACAAACCCCTAAAAAGACCAAGAATGAAATATATTCTAAACAATATTTCAATGGATATAACTCAAATCTATACAAATTAAATTAGTATCTAAAGGACCATAAACTTAGCATCATCAAATTCTATGCCTAAAGTTTTCTGAATTCAAGATCGTCAAACCTATTGCTTTGATACCATTATTTCATGCCTGCGAGCTTGGGGTTCTGAGTTCCAAGCGTTACAAAATGGTTGGAAAATATCTTGATCATTGTCGCACGATTGGGTTTAATCCTATTATTAACTAGAATTTATTAAACTAATATTGATAATTGTTTTGACATTATCGAGGTTATATGTTTAGTCAAAAGCTTAATACTTATAGAAGTTTTGATAAGTTACATTATTTTAGGATAAAAAAAAAATTATATCATATCCTGGAGGATGTAAAATAAATAATCACTCTTAAATTTAGTATTGACGGTTTTTAATTCATGGACATCTATATGATCTTATTTTGACAATGACTACGTATAGGAATCTTATGAACTCATAGTTGGAACTTTTACATTCTTATAATTTATTTGATCTTGTTATTTCGTTTAAAATGGTAAGTATTTGGGGTTAAATTTGATTACAATGGAATCGTGGAAAGAATGCATCATGAAGTTTTGGAATGTCACTTGATTTGTTTTCGTAAGGTTTAGAGTTTGGCATAACGATGTATATCATAAAAGATAGGAAGTGTTGTCATTTGAGATTTGAGACCATTTCTATTAAAAGATATTTGTGAAGTGAAAATTCTATCATGCTACTATATTTATTTTGCTGGAGTCTTTTATGAGAAATCGATGAGATCACTAAGAATTTGAATGTATTCATGAAGGTAAGATGCGCTTACATTGTAAGTAATAACTAAGTTTTTGTTGATTGTTGGGCACTTAATAACGTTTAAGAAATGAATTACTTCTGATTCTAGAGATAATTTTTTGTGAAGACTTTCCAAGTTGTAGACTTTTGGTTAAGCAGTGGAGTATGTATAGTGAAAGAAGTTTACATAAAGTGGCTATTAGGATTAAAGAAAAAAAAAACTTATAAGATTCAGAAGGGCATTTAACTGTATATATTGCTCCATAGAAAGTTTCACGAACATTGCATCAAGCTAAATTTTATTCATATGGATTACTAAGGTTCTTGGAATAACAAGAAATGATTTGTACCTCTTACAAACTGAGATTGAATAAAGTTTCGAAGACGAAACTTTTATAAGGGGGAAAGAATATAATACCTGAGATTTTTGTTAAAAATAATAATAGTAATAATAAAACTCAAAAGAAGTGGAAAGGTTGTAACCGAAATTATTGCTTTGAAAACGGTATTGACTATACTTCGCAACAAAAAATTTGTTGATCTTTACACCTAACGAAACAATGAGTTTTATTTAGAAATGCTAGAATTTAAGGAAGATGAATACACATTAGTTTGATCGTGTTGTAGCGATGGCAGAGTTGAAAAATTTTATTCACAAAATCGATGCTACAATAAACAAACTTGACCACGTCAAACAATATTTTTTGAAATTCAAAAACCCCCCTCCAATAATCCCCCTAGCCATCCCCTGGGCAATCCTTATAGCCATCCGTGTACATCTATTTATTACATAGAAAACGTGAAGCGGCATTTTCAAAATGCGCCCCTAGGTCCTAGAGGAATTGTGACTTTTGACCCTAAGCAGACTACTTTGTTAGGAATTTTTAGGGAAATGGTCGATGTCTTGTATGATGTTATACCTTGTTCTTATCATGCCATTGCTTATGGGTATCATAAATCCCCAACAAAATTTCCACTCCAGAGGTAATATAAAGAATAATATTATCGTTTTAGTAAAAAAAAAAAAGGGCATAATGGATGTTGTGGGTATAAGAAATAACTTAGGTTAATCATTTTGGACTAGTAGAAAAAATTACTCAAGTAGTTATTTTTTTATACCTATAACACTAGTCTCACCTGCAAATCCGGAGTCCTAGACTCGAGGCGTGATAAAAATCTTATAGTGCATGCATATATATATATATATATATATATATAGTAACTTTTACGATGTGGATTCGACCATGTTTATGGTAATCGTGCTTGCTGCTTTACCGCTTCTACATATGTACACTAGTGATATATTTTGTAGAATTTTATAGTGCATTCATGTCTTAGGTTGAGTTTTTTTTTTTCTCCCATTATTACAAAAGGTTAGATATACAAATAGTTATTTTATAATGTGGATTCGGCCGTCACTAAAATTTAATCTGAAGCAAGCTTGTATTGTATGCAAAAACTTTTATTAAAATCAAGAATTAGAAACGAGAGCTTGCTAATTTCAGTATTTATGAAATAGAATTTTGTCCTGCCAAGTCAAGTTGGTGTTTACGTCACTTATAATTTGCTTCTCTAGTTTTATTAAATATCGATAATCAAATTACTAACTTTGTCCTAGAAAACAATGAATATAACTTTTAAAATACTCAAAAATAAAAATGTTTCTAAGGTATTGCATATTCCAATTCTTAAATAAAGAAGGTATCTTAAACTAAAATAAGTCCCCTTTGACAAAAACTTTTGACGGAAATGCAATGTGACAATCAAAGTAAGATAAGAAGAGGAAAAAGTTAAGGAAAAGAAAAAAATAAAAAGGCATACCGGCCGGTATATGTGACAAAATTTCTAACGAAAATACAATTCTCTTATAGTTGGTTGTTGTTAAAAGATGAAAAGTGGCTAAGAGAAAAATAAGGACAATAAGCATTACAAATATTCATCGATATCAAAGATTACTAATGGCTAAGAAAAAAGTAAGGATAAGAAAGAATTATCAAAGTTTTTTTTTGTCAGAAGTATCACAGATATCAAAGATTACCACTGTCCTAATAATGTGCTAAAATATATGCTAAAATATTATCATTTGTGATTGTCTCTTTCATTTTTTTTCTTTTTCCCTTTGCTGGTAACTTTTGTTATATTCTCTAATCCCACATCAAGTTTGCTGGCTTTGGAAAAACCTAAATTGAAACTCCCTCTGGCCAAAGAAGGAAAAACCAAATAGCATGTTGGTAGTTGCATTTGAATAATTTTAGCTTTGGGAAAATGGTAATTTTAGGGTCTGGATTTGTTCTAATATCAAATTGAAGCTCTGAACTTCAAAAACATTTAATGGAAAGGCTCAAACTTATAAAAAGAGAAATATTTAACACACCTGTTAATTAGAAAATATTAAATTAATATCACTTTATCCCCACAAAATATAAATATATATTTTGCTCCCCAATAAATAATATGAATTTTATTTCCTAATATTTATTTTGTATTACTTAACTCTTTAAGTGATTTAGTTAACTAAATAACAATATACAAATGTACAAAGTATCCCTTCTTTATATCTAATGTTTTTTTTTTTTATGATTTGTAAATTTTAAAACTCTAGACAAGAAATAGAACACCAAAAAATCAAACTTCAAGTAAAATGTTATATTGTATAAACAGTAAAATATATTTCCCCCTAATATTTATATTCTGTTTCAGGTGAATGTCATTTTAATATCTTAATCTATATACAATGTAACATTTTCTCCTCTTATATTTATTTTGTATCACATAGCCCTTTTTAATTGTGTTATTAGGTAAAAATAAGGGGTATATTCGTACATTTATAAATTTTATAATGGCAATAACAAGCATTTTGTTAATTAAAGCACGGAAGAGTTGAGTGATATAAAATTAACTTGAAACAAAATGTTATATTTTATATTTGTTAAGAGGGTAAAATGATATTAACCTAACAATAATAACACTATAGCTTTTTAATTTATAAAGTGAAGCATGTTGTCTGATACATATTTATTTTGTATCACTTAATATCTCTGAATTATTAGTAAAAAGTAAGGTATCTTTCTATTTTCCTAAATTTTTTAACAACTATAATTGACATCTTTGTCAACTAAATCACAAAAGGAGATCAAGTGAGATAAAACAAAGATTATGGAGTAAAATATTATATTGTATATATATTTTGGTGATAAAGTGATATTAACTTAACATTTTGTGATTAATAGTGTATAAAATACTAATTTTTCAAAAATTTGAGCTCTTTCTTTAAAAATTTTAAAATTCAATCTGACCAAGTTCAAACTCTAAAATTATCTATTTCCTTTTAATTTTTCATAGATTGGCTATTCTGGTAGCTCTTAGAATCTACTCAGTAAGAAAGATCCATCAAATTCCATTGGAAAATTCTTGCAAACGTATTGTATTTTAAACGTTAACAAAATGTTTCAATCGAATAATGACACATGACGATGTGATGCCTTTTAGATTATGGATGCAATAATTACCAAAGTGTTGGCTGATTTTATTTTGCAATTACAAAAAAATTAATAACCAACCGTCATTATTAGTTAAACGTTTTTAAGAACGACTCAATTCCATTTAGTTAGGTACATGTACTCCCGACCAAAAAAAAAAGGTACATGTATGAAAAAAAGTACATATGACTCTTTACATCGAAATCCTATTGGTCGTGACTTATGACACACCCTGGGGAGTTGGGTGGGGGTAAGAGGGAGAAGCAAAATCACATTTTGCAATGGCATGCTCTTTATCTAGAAGATTCCACCAACACCAACCTGGCTTCAATAGAAAATGTACAAGTGTAGAATGTAGTCTTTTCTTCAAACAGACGAATGGGAAACCAAGTTCAATGAATCATCCTTTCTTGGTTGCTAACTAGACTTGTCTTGTTTAAAAAACAAAAAAAATAAAAAAGAAAATAAAAAACTCGACTTGTCTTGCTCCCGTACATTTATATTTGATATGCTCCGATAATTTCAATATCGTGTATCTACATTCGGTCTCCTACGGGTTAGTAGATTGGTCAAATAATTATTTTCATTGATTAAATATTTTAGGTTTAAATTTATATTTTTTTATCATAAATATTATTTAATTTTTAACAAATTTAACGTATGCATTGAGACGCACAACTACAATGTTAAACACAAGTTTGTAACCATGAGACAAATTGATTATAATCTAGTTTGAGGCGGGGATAGACTTAATTTTGATTTAGTGAAGTCAATAAATTAACAATAAAAAAATTGTACTTATGAAAACTTTATATATAAAGAAGGTAGTAATACATAAATTGATCATCTATTACAATTATCCGCGACGAGTTTTATACAAAAAAGAAAGTGCTCCATAATTATCTACATAAAAAAATAAAAATATCTACACCGTCAGCATGCAAATTCAAAAGCTACATTCATGCTTATGAGTCTATTCATGAGTAAAAGGATCATGTATTAAAGCTTCTTAGTAAATGTCTTAAATCTGAATAAATAATTGATTGACTTTTAAGTGCAACGAAAGAAAGTAAACTGAAACTCTTTAGTGGATGTTTTTCTTAACCCTACTCTTTTATTGGGTGCTCTGGATATTTTCATAACTACCCTCCATTTCTCTACATATTTACTTCCCAAATTGAAACCTAGTATTTATAATCACTAAGAAGTCTAAGATAACTAGTTATTTTGAGCATTTTCTAGTTTTTTTAGTTTTTGGTCGTTAGCATTTTCTAGTTCACTAGGTACTTAAATAACATAGCAAGTTCTTATAAGTTAAAATCTTCAAGTAAAGGAAGCCATTTTCTTAATATGGTGCGACTTCTTGATCCCGTGCTCTATTTTTATGGTTGCATTTAGCGCGTAAGCATTTTTCTTATTGCTATAACCAATTTGTTATAGGCAAGTCTGAATATTTGCTTATTGAGTCGAGCATCGTTGGATCAAGAAATAAAGTATCGCGGCAAGATTTTTATTACCATACTCTTTGAGGGGATAAACTATAAACTTTTGAGAAAAAGATAAGATTTTTATATAAAGTTTGAGTTATATTTTAGAAAAATATTAACTCTTGTCCCTCTCAAGAAGTCATTTATGGTTTTTTGACACAATCACAAAAAGGAAAAGAAATATAAAAAAGGCAAACTATAGCTACCCTGCTCTCTTTGCCTTTTGTTTAAAACTTCTTTCATCGTATTTCCCCCGAGAGGTGAGTGTACACAAATTTGTTGATTCCATGATTAATTCATGTTGAAGCGTTAGAATCTTGAGTCCGTCAAGAGGACTAGTTTTACATATTTAATATAATAGTTTTGGACCTCAAATTTACTATATCAAAATAACTAATCCAAATTATTACTAAAATATAATATTTATTAATAAACCATTCCCACTTTTTATCTCATACCAATGTTATAAAGATGTAGTTCTCTTTACTTCATAAGACACATTTCCCTTTGCTAATAAGGAAAAAAGATGAGGTGCTTAGCCAAGAAAAGGAAAAAGATGGTGCAATTATAAAACTAAGGTAGTGATTGATATACTGAAATGGGGTTTGAAATGAAATAATATTCCAAACTCTTTTTGATTCTCATGCTTGGTATGAAATAATGAACTTAAGAATCCCATTCTCGCGTATATAGGAATAGCCCTTTCAGAGCAAATACATGGGAATGGGTCATTCCCATATATTGAGGAATTAACTTGATTACCATACCCCCATATTTTAATAATAATAATAATAATAACAAAAATAATAATAAGAATAAAAATAATAATAATTAAGAAATATAATAATAATAATTATTATAAAATAGTAATTATTATTATAAAAATAATAATAATAATATTAAAGAAATATAATATTAATTATTATTAAAAACTAATAATAATAATTATTATAAAAATAATTATTATTATTATAATAATTATAATAATAATAATAATAATAATAATAATAATCAATAAAATTAAAATAACAAATAATAATATTGATTGAAATAATAATAATAATAATAAAATAAATAAATAAATAAAATAATAATAAAATTAAAAAATAAAAATAAAAATATTGATTAAAATGATGATTATTATTATTATTTTTATTATTGTTATTTTTTACTTTATTATTGATGTTATTATTATTATTATATTATTAAAATTTTATTTTGATTGTTATTATTTTACTTTATTATTATCTTTATTATTAATGTTATTATTATTATTACTAATAATTATAATTATAATTATAATTATAATAATAAAATGGTAATTCTGTTATATTTTTAATACTATAATAATAAAAGTACAAACATGTCATATTATACAAGACATTCTCATTACTACTCTTTATTCCTAGAACATACCAAACATGTTATTCGCATTCCCAAATTGATTTCATTCTCATTTTCATTTCATTCATTGACCCATTCAATTCCTGTCTAAATTCATTCTAATATACTAATCGCTACCTAAACGTGTCATAACATAAATGAAGATCCTCTTATAATATCATAATATTATAAACGGAATCTCACTATTGTGAACTGTCCACATTAATTTATCTTAACTATAACAATAATTTATAATTGTTGAATCTTCCTTTTAATATTATAACGCATGAGCAAATCCATTTGCGTCACAACAGGAAAAATCATACTACATAAGGAAAATTTGTGCATTTTTTCCCATATTCATAGTATATATATTATACATCAATTTCTTGAAGAAGTATTGATACTTACGACGTGCTTTTATCCTTTATTAACTTCTATATACGTAGTCTATGTTTGACTTTGAATTTTGACATTGTATGGCTACTTTGTGCGTAACTCTTTATATAATTATTCCCTTTCTTGGAACTTTTTTTTAGTAAGTTCTTCAATAACCAAAAATTGTCAATCTAGTGAAGACTGAAAAAGACTCAGGTTAACTAATTTAACATATAAAATGAAACATTCTATCGTGCAATGCCCCTGTCCACATGGCCATTTTCACGTGGTTCATTTATAGCCAACACAATTCCAATTCTTGGTGTCTCTCCTTTGTTCAATTCCTCTTTTACTTTTTTATTCTCTTTTTCCCTTCGATCTTCTTTTTTCTTTGATGACAAGGAATTTATATTAGACAATATCATTTTAGATCTACTCTAATTCTATAAATCTCATATTCCAATAGCACATTGTAATGCATATTTTAAGTTAGTCTAGGATTAGACTATATTTGTGGTGAAATTACATATATTCTACTTCAGAACCTTTAACCACAACAAATTATTATCCGACTAGTCCACTCAACCCCTATACTTTTTTTGCTTCATTCTTACCAATTCCTTTCTTGTTTCTCTTTCCATTTGTTCTGGTCTACATTTACAATAACAAGTTGTTACGCTTCATGTCCAAAATTTCAAGTTTACAAGTGCATTTGATTTCATAAACTTAAAGAATAACTATTTTAGACTTCAAATCTATTAATTCAACTCAATTTTAATTGAAGTCATCTACTAGAGGAAAAAAAATCTAATAGACATATTTCTTTTGTGAAGTTCAACAAAAATTAATTGGCAATTGAAGATAGTACTACTCGACTAAAAAAAAAAAAATTGAAGATAGTATTACAAAAAAAAAAATAATTTCAATGAATTAATTTATGTTACAATGCACAAAAACCAATTAATATTATATTCTTCCCACTAATTATACAATATCTACAATATTATTTGTCAGGCGGGTCACTAATTGACTCCACGCGCCTCATTTCGCGTTTAGTAATCCCCTAAAGACATGATTTTTAGCCATTCAAGACAACAAAGGCCGCCCCTCCATTGAACTCCGAATTAATCTCTCTCCTAATTAATATTTCATTTAAATATATATTATATTTTAATTATTTATTTAATCTTTAAATTACAAAAAATGTGAAAAGTATTTTTGTCAGGAAAATTAAGTATTTTTATTTAATGAGTAAGCATTATTGTATGTGAAAAGAAGTATCTTTGTCGGGTAAAATTAAGTATTTTGATTTAATAAGTAAGCGCTTTTGTAGTCATTTAATCACATATTAGTTATGTTAGATGAAGTGAATGTTTGAGAAATAATGTTAGAACGTTAGAAGAGAAGATTCTGGTTTTAGTTATTGTGCCTTTACCGGTTTCACCCGTAAAAGTGCACTGCATTTGCATAGTTGTACACCTCGCTTCAAGAGTTATACCTTGTGTAGACAATGTCAATTCAATGCTTCTCCTATTAATAACCGTAGCAATAGAGTGACGGGATATGCCCTTTCCATAATAACCTTTCACTTCATCAAATGCATCATCATATATACTAAATGTATGAGATGGCTTCTACATAAATAGACACACATATAAATAGATAGATGTAAGTTGGTGTGTATATATCAGTAAGGTTTCAACATTAATATATGGGGCATTAGATTCATTTACTCATGTATGCTATATGCTATATATATAATATAATTAGTTTTATTTCTCGTTTGTGTAACAGTTGCCAATTATGGAGACCCAATATATCAGCCGTGAAATATGAAATTACCTTTCCTTTGATTATAATTTCACGAAACGTAAATGAAAGGGAAGTCTAAATCTCTTGCTTATGGATAACTCTTTCAATTCTTTTGATACCATACTTAGTTTTGCTAACTCTCTTGTAGGGTATAAAAACCTTAAAGCTTACATGTTCATGCTTCTTTTATGTGCCTCCATCTATCATGTGTGGATGGAAAGAAATGCACGTGTTTTCAAAAATGAGGTGACCATCGAGGAGCAACTCATGATGAAGATTCGAGAGGATGTGCTTGCGAAGATTAGAGTTGGCCGAGCTTTTTCGAACACAGACACAAATAGATATTTCATTAATAGAGATTCTCTAAATGTTGACTTGAAATATATTTTACGCTTCAATTTTATTATTAGCACATAGGATTCTCTCTCCTTACTTAGTTGTTATTGACCTTCGGGTCCATAGTATATTCTCTTTTTGACAAACTCTTTTAATTTTTTTTTTTAATGAAATACACACTTTTGCTTACTTCATGAAAAAAAAAAAAAAATCAGCTGCCAATTACTATTTCCTAAAAGATCAAATTATGCGCTCGAAGTAGATCATATTGGAAACTTTAGTATAATTATCTTGCAGACTACTCAATTTGTCTTGGATTATTCTATATTACTCTATGTGGCTCGTAAATTAATACTCCTTTGAACAATAATATTTAGGGGTGAACGGATATCACTTCTCTAGAGAAAACCCCTTTTTCTTTCTCCCTTTTTGCTTGAGAAAAATTGTAGCTAGCATGATAATAAAAAAATTGAGAAATGATTTTCAGAAGAAAAAAAAAAAAAAAAAACAAAAACAAAGAAGCACGTTTCACGTCTTGTGCTAAAAAAATCACATATTTTGTTTGAAATTATTAGTTTGAGGATAATGATATTGTCATTAATTTATAGCACAGTCTTGACTATGCAAGCATGGTCCATACCATCTCCATTCAAATGCAAAAATTTTCACGCAATTAACGCTTGAACATAAATTGAATTAATGATAAAATAGAATACTAGGTCGTAAACAACATCCATTAAATTATTGATAATGATTTTTTTACCATGCCATCTATATAAAACCAAATGAGAAATCATTGATAGTATATCTTCAATGACATTGTGATTAGTATATCATGCTACGGCTCTATACGTAAAAGAAAAAGAAATGACACGTATTAACTTCTAAAATTATATATTTTTCCTTATATAGATGATAAAGTGTGACATTCTCACCAAATAATTCTAGTCACTTTATTGTGAATTAATCATTGGTTAAAAAATCTTATTCCCCGTAAATTTTTTGCCGTAAAATATTTTCTTAATTTTTCGGTATTTGATAATACCAAAAAATTAATCAGCCAAAAAATATTTTTCTGTTAATGAAAAATGTTTAGTTAAAAAGAGTCCACTCCACCTTCACCCACGCCACTCCACCCCCTACCCTCCTTCTGTCACATTTTCAACTAATTATTAATTTAATAATAAAAAGTAATAAATTTTAATTTAATCACTAATTAATTAAATTAAATTAATAATTACTAAAATTATACTTAAAAAATTAGTATTAATTAGTTAATTAATTAATTTAAAATTTTTAATTCATTTATTAACTATTAATTAATTATTCAACTAATTAAATTTTAAATTAATAATTTTATAAATTAATAATAACTAATCAAATAATTATTATTAACATATAAAATTATTTATTTATTTATTCTTATGTATTAATTATTATTTTTATTTATTAATAAATTAATAATTTTAACCAATTAATTAATTAATAGTGATTAAATTATTAATATTTTTTTTAAATAATAAGAAAATAAAAAAAATTAATTGATTTCCAAAAAAATATTTTTCTAGTATGATAATCAAACATAAAAAATATTCTATTTTTTAGGAAATTATTTTTTCCTGTAAATATTTTTCACCAGCAAGTTATTTTATGATAAACAAACAGAGAGTTTTTTAACGCCTAAATGATGTACTAATTTCTTTTTAGTCAATGTAAAAAAATAAAAAATTGTTATGAGGCCATCTTCAACCCAATTCCTAAACCCCTTTTTACCCCACATGTAGGGATCCCTAAGGATTCTCTACAATAACAAATTTTTACCATATTTGCATGTAGAGATGGTAAACTCATCCCCTAAACTATCTTCAAAACCATCTAACAATTAAAAAAAAATTTGTTTGCAAAAAAAAGAAAAAGTGTCTCCAATGGTCAAAAAGGGACTAGAAATAAATTATTTTTATAAAAAATAAAGAAATAAAAAGAAAGAAACATAAAGCTATATGAAAAAATTTAAAATTAAAAACAAAAATAAAAATAAAAATTCATCATAAATAATTAACAAATTCAAATAAAAAATGTCAAGTTCTTATAAAGTTTTAAATTAAAGTAATATATTTTATTAAAATAAAGAGAGATTTTAGAGTAAAACAAAAATAAGAATCCTTTAAAATAAAGAAACTGATGAAGTAAAACTAAAATAGAAATTTTTTAAAATAAGAATGTAGAAAATAAAAATTTTCTAAAATAAGAATGTAGGGAAGTTGTTAGAGTGAAATTGAAATAGAAAATCCCTAAATGCTGAGAAATTACCAAAATACCCCATACGTAGGGAAAAAAAATAGAGTAGTTATTGGAAATAACCTAAGAAGTGAGAATATAGATGAAAATATTTTTTTATTTCACAATCAACCCTCTCGGCCACCCCCAACCACCCCACCCGATTACCCCCATAAATATATGCATGAGTATTTATATATATATTTGTGTGCGTTTATATATATGTGCGAGTGTGTGTTCATAAAAATATCTCATTAAAAAATTATTTTTCTCTATAACAGTTAAATACAATAAAATATTTCTCAACCTGACAATTAAATAGCATCATTGTTGCACTTCACGGCTTAAAGAATTGTACGTTGACTATATTCTTACCAACTGTTTTCCCGCATTGACTCGTTCAAAAATTCGGGGACAGCGCCCTCACTTTATCCATCACATACTCGTTGGATTCTTCATATATACATACATACAAACATATATATATATAACCAAAATCTTATTATAAGCACGACTCCAATATTATGAATTTTGTAATTTTTTTAAGAGAAGGAAAGTCACATCACAACATTTATAAATTATTACATTTCTCATCCTATTTTTTTAACATCAAATTCATTTTGTATCTTTAACGTTTATAGTCAGTAATACTTATTATCCATTTCATTTTATTTTAACTAGTAATTGCTATTTCGTCACACTGTTGTTACAAAATTAATGTGACAAGTCACTGTTGCATATTTTTCAGATTAAATTACTCCTATTCATATTCTTTTTTATAACAAAAAACTTATCGTAAACAAAATTTCAATATTGCAAGTTTAATAATTCAATGATGCACTCCAACGCATCTTCTATAAATTGTTATAAAAAATAGTAGAAAGAAAACGACTGATGATAAAAAGGAAACACAAAAAGGCGAAATTAGAAAAATAGACAACCACCACCACCACCACCTCTTTTACCTTTCCCTCTCTACTTCAAAAAAATTAAAATAAATAAAAATAAAAACACATAAACATAAATATACACGTACATATAGATACATACAGATATATATATTTATTCATTTCTAGAGAGAGAAAGTTGGGAAAAAATTTGGGCCCAGATGAAAGAGATTGATTGTTAGAGAGAGAAAGAAACCAAGTGTTTGGATTGGTGGTGCTTTTGGCCGTCCTTGTTTCTGTTATTATTCCTCGACCGCCTCGAAGATTTAAGAGAGAGAGAGAGAGAGAAAAATATAGAAGAAAATCTCAAAATTGGGGTTCAAAATTTGTATACAATCAGATATATACATATAATACATATATATATATATATTCGGCTTATGTATATGTATATGTATATATGTATAATTGGAAATTGAATTAAGAAGGATCAGGGTTAGGGTTTCGAATTCGTGAAAAATTAGGGTTTTTTTTGTGGAAAAATTTCGACTGGAAATGCGAATCGGTGATAATTGGAAGCTTACGATCTTGTGATAAAAGGCAATTCATTTAGGGCTTTTGTGCAATAAAGCAAACAAATGGAAGTGGATTCGAATATGGCGTCATCTGAGCCGTCCGATCAGGATCGGACGACGGAGAACGGCCCTACCACGGAGGAGCAGCTCGACAGTGCACCTGAACCCACAGGATCTTCTTCTCCTCAGTCTCCTCAGAGTCCTCAGCCAGCTCAGCAGCAGCAGCAGAGTAGTAGTATGGGGGTAGGATTAGGGGTAGGGGTAGGGGTAGGGGTAGGGGTAGGGCCGAGGTGTGCGCCGACCTATTCTGTTGTGAATGCTATTATGGATAAGAAGGAGGATGGGCCGGGCCCGCGGTGCGGTCACACGCTCACTGCTGTGCCGGCTGTTGGGGAAGAAGGGACTCCTGGGTATATTGGGCCTAGGCTAATACTCTTTGGTGGGGCCACTGCGCTCGAGGGCAATTCAGCCGCGTCTGGAACTCCGTCCTCAGCTGGAAGTGCCGGAATTCGTATGTTTCCCTTCTCAATTATTGATTATTTTCGATGTTGTTTTATCATCTAAGCATGAAATGAACCCTAGATTTGGTAGCAGATGTATATGTGTGTGTGTGTGTGTGTTTCAAGTAAATGGGGATTATAACTAACTTATTTTCGAGTTGAAATTTGAGCAAGTGAAGTAACAGAAGATGGATTCTTAGTACATATACGTATAAAAAGGAATAAATATACTTTTTTTTTTGTCGGAGTTAAGTTCACTGTAGATACAGAGATAATTTATTTGTGGATAAAATTCCTAGACATGTGGTTGAGTTGATTTCATGGTAATTCAACTATATTCGATTGATTGGTAAATCAATGAGGCAACAGAAGAAGATTTTTGTGTATATATATTCCAAATTCTTAGCGAAAGAAGGAAGGAAAAGACTTGGTTTTCTGTTGCTTGAGGGATGGAAAAAAGTCTACTTTTGGTAGTAAAAGACTGATCTTTTTCTCCTTCTGGAGGAGTATGTATGACCTATCGTGTATTGCAATCTATATGTTTGATTCTGCAGAATGACGAGGAAAAATTTTACTTTTTCTGGAAATTTCAACCATTAATGATTTGTAAGGTGATTTTGATTTGCAGGGCTTGCGGGGGCTACTGCAGATGTCCATTGTTATGATGTATTATCAAATAAATGGACTAGGTAAGCCATAACTCTTGGTCGAGGAATAGTTGCTAGGGAGAAAATTGTTGTTGTTTATCTTAGTATGGAAAGGTTGTAATTTATCTGGATTCTGTATGCAGAATTACTCCTATTGGAGAACCACCCACGCCAAGAGCAGCTCATGTTGCTACTGCTGTGGGTACTATGGTAGTTATTCAGGTTGGTTGCCACATTGCTTGACATCAAAGATTTTATATTCTCCATGATGCTATGTTTCAGATGTTTATGATGCTACATTTCTTCTATGACAGGGTGGAATTGGTCCAGCTGGTTTGTCTGCTGAGGATCTTCATGTTCTTGATCTCACGCAACAACGACCTCGGTGGCATAGGTTAGCCTCCTAAAGAATGGATTTAATACTTGTTACATATACAAACATGAAATTTTCTTTAAATACTCATTTGCAAGCAACATGTCTGTTACTTTTTGTTTAATGGAATGATGATATACAGGCTTATTTATCATTGTTCTTTGTTTTCCCAAGAGAATTGGAACTCATATTTATTTTCGTTTAGGGTTGTTGTCCAAGGTCCTGGACCAGGACCGCGCTATGGACATGTCATGGCTTTGGTGGGGCAAAGATATCTCATGGCAATTGGTGGAAATGATGGTAAGTCTTTCACCAATGTCTCTTATCATGTGGTTAATTATTTAAAATTATGAAAACAATAATTTAATGCATTGGTTTCAGGGAAACGACCTCTAGCTGATGTTTGGGCCCTAGACACGGCTGCCAAGCCATATGAGTGGCGGAAGCTGGAACCAGAGGGTGAAGGTCCACCTCCATGCATGTGAGTTTCTAGCTTCTAGTTTTGTCTGTAATCTGTATCCAGTGTTACCTACTTTACATGTTTTATCTTTTTACCATCATTTACATCATTCCTCCCTCTTGTTTCATCACACTCATCAGCATATGATTCACATTTGCATTTTGTTACTTTTAAAAGGAGAATAATATTTTTGGTGTATTCCCCTGGCAAATGTCGGCGATTGTCGAATGCAGCTGTAAACATTTCACTGGAAATATCAACTATGTTGCTATATTGTCTCCACATGGTTGAAAATAGTTTGCATGGTGTTCTTGAAGGATTTATTAATTATCTCCATACTGTTGCAATAGTTTGCATGGTGGTCTTGAAGAATTAATTGTTATTAGTTGACTGTGATTTGAGCATTAGTAGTTTTACTAATGGGTTTTTGCGCTTAAGTGACACAACTTGAAGAATATATACCCTATTGTAAAACTTATACACATAGTAAGACTCTTTTGGCTTGTATTGCTTGGTAGACTTTTTCTTTGATTTCTTTAATTTAATGCCTTTTGTAATTAACAAAGGTCTTCAACTTCTCAAATCAATGAAATTATTTGATATACAATGTATATAAAGTAGAAAGAGATAGTTCAGCATACCAGAGCAACTTAAAGAATCTGCAATTAATATGATGAAAAGAATTACAGGGAAATCCAGTCAATAAAACTAATTGAAAAACCAACACCATGGGGAGCACCATGCATGGCAGAAGGATTCTATATGCCGAAGCTCGTTTGACCGACTATCTTATCACCAATGCCATCATATGATTATTATTATCACCAATGCCATCATATAATTATTATTTGCACCAAGAAAATTTATCTTGCAAAACTAAGTGAAATACAGAAGTCCAAATTAATGGAAAGAGCCTCATCGCCATCCTTTCTTTTGGAATTAGCTAAAAGCTAATTTCAAGATTTATCCAAACTAGTACTCCTTGGTTTAAAACAGATTCAATCACGACAATAGATAGAAATTCAGAATTCTCATAAGATGTTACTATGCTGATTCAGAAGGAGGAGCAAATTTAGATAAGAAAAGCGAAGACCATGAAGCCTTTTGCTGGATTCCCTTTGTGTTCCTCTAGCCTGAAGCGCATTATTATGGGGATAAGTTGTCAAAAGCTATTAGATTGTTAATATGTTCTCAAAATAGTGTTGGGTAGGGGAAAGATTCGATAGTTCCATTTTCCGCTGATGCAGGTATGAGATTGGAAATATGATCTCAAAAAAGGTTTCCGAAAGGTATTTGGCTGAGCAGAATATTTGTAAGAGTTCTTCTCCCATCTATGAACAGAATGATGCAAAACCTATCAAGAAAACAACAATATGATACATTGCTTTCAGTGGATATTAGAACTATACTCAGTCTTTTGAATTCTCCCCCTCACAACAAAAACTCAGAAAAAGAAAGAAAGATTTCTTTTCACCTTATGGTCCTGTAATATGTGTTTAGTAATATTATCAAATGGATAATTTCCTGTAATATATCTCATTTGATCGTCTTTGCAGGTATGCGACTGCAAGTGCACGCTCTGATGGTCTTCTTCTACTGTGTGGGGGGAGGGATGCCAACAGTGTGGTGAGTATTGCAGTTTTCACATTGCCGCTTCAATGAATAGGAATTTAATTGTTGTACTTGTCCTAATATTGTTGTAATATAATTTTTGTACCTCAATACTATTTGGGTTTATGTTTTGCCTGATTTGTTTCATTAAGCTCTTTGGAAAGATAATTCGTTTTTGCTATCACTCAGTGTTTTTGGGGGAGGGAAGCAGTGATGCTGCTTGTCTCCTACTTCTTTCTTATAGACTTCCTTTTCCCATTCTTTAATTGGTATAATCATGACGAGTATTTATTAACCTGATTTGTATTTGCTAATAAGTATAAAAATAAATCAGGACACGAAGATTTCACTATTGATAATGAATTAAAATAGGCCTTCACGCAAGGAAGTTTTGCTAACAATGTTTTTTTTTTTACTTCTTTTACTTTGTGGAGACCACTCTATTTTCTTTATCTTCTACTCCCCGAATAATTCTGTTTGCATTCTGAACTTTCCTTTTGCACTTGCCTGAGAGTAGATTGATTGTTCTGGATATTCTGAATTCTGAATTAAGAGGGTAATTAATGAAAGAACATATTATCTCTTCTATGGGCAAGTATGCTTCATTCAATATGAAAGAAAATATTATCTCTTCTATTGGCAAATATGCTTCATTCAATGAAATTGTATAAAGAATTATTGCTAAGAAACTTGTGAATGATCTCTTTAATTGTTCACACCTAAAGAAATTGGTCAGTTTGACTAATTTATAGAGAGAGAGAAAGAGAGAGACAAGGTCACTTTTTAAGCATCTAGGAACTGAGAGAGAAAATGGATTGGACAAGGGCAATAGCTAGAAGAAAATAAGTTGGAAAACCATTAGCGGCTGGTGCTGATCATGTCAGTGTGCCATGTCTTTGCAAATGTAATAAAACCATTGAAGTCCTTGATTAACGTGTATCCTACTCCGCTTCCTCTCATTTTTAATGCATCTAGCAACTTAGATAGAAAATGGATTGGACAAGGGCAATAACTAGGAGAAAATAAGTCGGAAAACCATGAGCAACTGATGCTGATCAAGTCAGTGTGGCATGTCTTTGGAAATGTATTAAAACCGTTGAAGTCCTTGATTAAACATGTATCCTACTCCTCCGCTTCCTCTAATTTTCTCTCTATGTCAACTCCGTTTTGTCACTTTGCTTTCCTATGTGCCTACTCCTATTTCTGCTATTATCTAGTCATCACTGTTTATAGATTTTTCTTCAGTTTCAACTAAGAGCCTTTTCTAGCCATTTACTCTTTTCCTATTACCTTAATTCTTGTGGACTATATTCTCATAACCCACTCTTAACGACACACATGGAAGCTTGTCCATTTCCTTTTCTTTTAATTTTTGGTATAATTGTTGTTGCTGTGTCCAGAATATAAGACCCCTTTCCTGTGATTGGATTCATTTTGGGTTGTGTTTTTCAAATTGCTTTTGCAGCCACTGGCTAGTGCATATGGACTTGCTAAACATAGAGATGGTCGTTGGGAATGGGCCATTGCTCCTGGTGTCTCACCTTCCCCTAGATATCAACATGCAGCAGTGAGTTAATACATTGGTTTATTCACTTCACTTCCCCTTTTTGATAGTCAGGAGATGATCTTTTATTTGCCTGGCCTTCTAGGTTTTTGTTAATGCTCGCCTCCATGTATCTGGAGGGGCACTTGGTGGTGGAAGGATGGTTGAGGACTCATCGAGTGTTGCAGGTAATTCTTTCTGGTTTTACTGTTTAAAAACTTCGTCATTTTATTTTCATAAGCATATTGCAAATGTTCTCTAATTTTTGTGAATCAACTAAAAAACTCCAATCTGCTCAGCAAATGCTGAATTGCATTAACATCTCACAAATTCATAAATTCTCTCTCCTGTAGTTCTGGACACTGCAGCAGGAGTTTGGTGTGATACAAAGTCAGTTGTTACTAGCCCCAGAACTGGAAGATATAGTGCCGATGCTGCTGGTGGAGATGCGGCTGTCGAACTGACACGGCGGTGTAGGCATGCAGCTGCTGCCGTTGGTGATTTGATATTCATCTATGGTGGTCTTCGTGGTGGTAAGATAAAGCTGCATTTTGAGAGGCTTCTCTTGCATTCAGTATTAGATTTCAAGCTGGAAACCACTGTGTCCTTTATTGTTTGAAAATTTGACTCATTAGTAGTGCTGTTAATCCTCCTTTATCAATCCCTTTACGACTCCCTTTTGACATTTTACCCCTTTGTGTTTCTGAGGACTAGAAGTCTAATTAAGTGAACAAGTTCTGACTCCTTGTTCTTGAGCTCAAGTGATATTGATAAAGGACCTTTTAGTTCACTCCAAAACAGTTTCTTGCTACAAATTAGTAGACCTTTAAAAGTAATTTTTTGCTGCAAATTTATTCCCTTAATCAGCAAAATTAACATGAAAATATTGTATTTAAGAAACATCTCATTCAATCAAATAAGTCATTGGGGGGGTGGGGGTGGGGGTGGGGGTGGGGAGGACGTGGATATTCAATCTGATGCCACTCAAAAGTGTAATGTAGACACATATTGGATGTTTTATAACATCTTTTGTAAGAATAATCCGCTGAAAGGAGTCTGGTTGACTGACCTTACAAAAGTCAAACAGGATTGGTAAGAGAAAAAAGAAAATAAAAACCATGTGTACTGAAGGGATTAGGAACCACCACCAATGGTGACTCTAGAAGAGAAAACATTAATAACTACATGTTGAAATCTTGCTTTTTTTGAGAAGTACAATAGGAGAGACTTATATAAAGACTTGGTGACCAAACAGAGAACCAATGTATCAAGGAATCTAGTCTAACAAGGAAACTAATCTAATACTAGAACTAGAAAATAGTCTAATAAGAAGAATAGAAATCTACTCTATTATAACTCCTTGAATCAATCTTAACCTAGTGCCATAAAATAAAAAATTATGTTAAAACCCCAAATATACTTTAACAAGGACAATACATTTGGGGTTCAGGAAGTAAACTATTAAATATATTTTATGAGCCTGAAGGGCTGCTGAGCTTTTGATGCTTGAGCACAACTCGAAGAGTGTGCAAATCAGACTGTCAAAGCTGAATAAATGTTAATTAGAGCAGCTTGTGAGTGTTTCCATTCATATTCGCCCTGTGCTGATGACTATGGAAAACTTGTTTTCTATATTATGCTGTCGAATATTGAATATTCTTGGCTGATTCACTACCATATACATTTATCAAGTGCTCCTTTTGTTTTGTCTGTAAAATATAAAAAGACCCTTGCCGTTGTGAGTTTAATGTGTTGATTTTACTTTTCACTTTACAGGTGTATTATTTGTTTATATAGAGTATAGATGACTTCTTTATCCATTTTCTCTTTCTTTGCGAGGCATCTGGGCATTCATAGTAGTTGCAGCTATGAGACAAATGCATAAGAATTCTAGATTTAGGGACTTCAGTTTCTCTTTCCAGTATTTGTGCTCAGATTATCTTGAACCAGATGCTCTTCAAAATATATGTAATTATCAGCTAAAATTGGACTTTTTTCTCTATCATGCTTTCGGATACTTACACTCATAACCTGAATTTGTACAATATATTGTATGTTATTCCTCTACCTTGATCTGATTACATGTGAGCTTGTTCTCGTGAAATTGCTGAAAATGTATTCAGAGTATCGTGCTTTGACGTTGGAAGACATGTGGGAAATAAACATGTTGATATATTAGCAGAGACATTGAAACTGGTGCTAAAAGACCTCATACAAATTCGGATGATCAATTTAAGTTACATCCCAACATCAGAGTTGTCGGACAATTAGCAGATATTGTTTGAGAAAATCTTTGATTTTTGATGGTCCAAAAGATACGAAGTATGAGTAGAAAATGTATTTGATCCTAAATCCCTGCTAAATGGTTGAGTTTCACTACCTATCATATACGTGCTATTTGATGAGAATGTGTTTGTAGGCCTAGGAAGTTTGTTGCTGTTCTGTAGTTCTTTTGATAGGTGACCTAAATTATAGTTTCTCTTTCCTAGCTCATTCGCAGAGTTAGGTTCTGTTTGGCCTAGCTATGAAATTTTAGCTTTTGAACTGTAGAGCTTTTAGAGTAAAACTTTTGTTAGAAATGCTATTGAACAAAAACCGTTAATTGTTTGGTTCATGTTTGGGCAACTTTGGGCTTTTAAAAATTTTAAGGGTAATATTGGGCTTTCAAAAGTATGGAGATGTATATTTGAGAAAGAAAAAAAAAAACTTCTTGCATTATGTAAAAACAGCTTTGCAAAAGCCTTTTTTGAAAAGCTTTCCAATTTGGAGCTTCTTATTTTTTAGCTTCAGCTTTTACTAAAAGCTCTTTCAAAAATGGGCCAAACAGGTTACTTTCAACTTCTAAACTCACAAGAAACTCTTTTAAGTGTCTAAAAACTAGGCCAAACAGAGCCTTAGTCTTGATCCTACTAGGTTGTTAGGAAGCTTGGAAGTTGATGCGATTTCGCAGTTTTTGGGTAGTCTGTTACAAAAATACTTGACCTGCAGGATAGGTTATGCATTTTAATAAATGTTATTTTGTTAACATACCTTACCATTTTTTGAAGGAAAACTAGGAGGCTGACTGCAATATGTTTCATTGTAGGTGTTTTGCTTGATGACTTACTTGTTGCGGAAGATCTTGCTGCTGCCGAAACTACAAGTGCAGCTTCACATGCTGCAGCTGCAGCTGCTTCATCTAACATGCAACCAGGGAGGTTTCCAGGAAGCTATGGAGGCGTTGATGAGAGAGCGAGGCAAACAGTTCCTGAATCAGTCAATGATGGTGCAGTTGTGCTGGGAAGTCCTGTTGCTCCTCCTGTCAATGGTGATATGCACACTGATATAAGCACTGAAAATGCTATGCTTCAAGGTTCTAGGTAAGCATGCTACTGAATGTTTATGCCATTTACTTTACTATTTGCTTCCCAGTTCATTAAATATCTATATGGTTTTCAGGAGACTAAGTAAAGGAGTTGAATACTTGGTTGAGGCCTCAGCAGCAGAAGCTGAGGCCATTAGTGCTACATTAGCTGCTGCAAAGGCTCGGCAAGTTAATGGAGAAGTTGAATTGCCTGATAGGGATCGTGGGGCAGAGGCTACTCCTAGTGGTAAACAGATGTCCAGCATGATTAAACCTGATTCTGCTGTATCAAATAATTCTACTCCAACTGGAGTCCGGCTTCATCATCGCGCTGTCAGTATCAGAATCTTGAAAGTTATGTTCTTACTTTACCTTGGGATAAGGTAGTTAACTGATTCTTTCTTTTATGATGGTGTGCCTCGACATATATCGGCAGGTTGTTGTAGCTGCAGAGACCGGTGGAGCCTTAGGTGGTATGGTCAGACAGCTCTCAATTGATCAGTTTGAGAATGAAGGCAGGAGAGTGAGCTATGGAACCCCAGAAAATGCAACAGCAGCTAGGAAACTTCTGGATCGACAGATGTCTATCAATAGCGTACCTAAAAAGGTCAGTTGGCATTCTCCCTGTGTGCAAATCCTAACGTTATTCTTGTTTCATGGCTTTGCTAGATGAATCTGTGGCTTATACGTGTTATATATGCCAGACGAGCAATGGCATACTTGTTTTTTAAGACAAAATAAGAATTACAGCATGTTATGTCCTTATGAAATGATTAATGATGACTAGCATTGTTATGTCCGTAAAAAATGATTAATGATGACTAGCAGCGTCATTCAAATAAGAAAAAAGTTGCTTTCTTAAAAACATAAATAAGCTTGACATGACAGCTGTCAATCCATATCTTTTTATGCTTCTTGAATTTTCATCCCTGCCCTTTCTCTGAGCTTGTTCAGTATATTTGCCGTTCAGCATTGTTGTACCTTTTGGTGTTTTATCGTGTTCCTGAACTGTGGGGCTTTTCTGTTCTCAGATTTGTCTTTTTTTGTCATAATACAAGCTATATTGCTATGTTGGTCATCGTAGCCTCATACATATCCCCTTCTATATTGATTGCCTCTCAGGTGATTGCTCATCTTTTGAAGCCTCGAGGTTGGAAGCCTCCTGTTCGTCGTCAATTTTTCTTGGACTGCAATGAGATAGCTGATCTTTGTGATAGTGCTGAAAGAATATTTGCAAGTGAAACTAGTGTCTTACAGCTCAAGGCTCCTATAAAAATATTTGGCGATTTGCATGGGCAATTTGGGGATCTTATGCGTCTCTTTGATGAGTATGGAGCACCATCAACCGCAGGAGATATAGCGTAAGTAGTTTTATATTTACAGGATCCTAGTTCATTCTGTCCTACATATTCATCCCTGGTGTTTTGTTTTTTCTATATCATATTCATAAAGCTGGCCTTTCTGAAAATTTCCGCTGAATTTCTATTTGGTTATTTGCTTTGCATAGTTCATCACATAATGTCATAATGCGCTGTCGCGGTTGATTTCTAGATTATCTATCCTTGCTTACTCTTTCCTGTGTTTTACTATTTTCTTGTAGTGCACGTGTCACAGCACCAAAGGCTTCCTTTGCTGTAGAACTAGCATACCTCTGCTATTAACCCCTTGATTAATAGAACTAATCTTTCTCGGGAAAATCTTGCGGTTTGGTGAAGTTGCATCTCTTGGCATATGTGTCTTTTGATGCATATGGTCCAAAGAGTAAATGATCTATTGATTCTATAGCATATTTCTCCTTTTTTTAGTATACAAGAACCAACTGTTCTTTTGTTTAGGGATGCAGTTGGAAGCTTTTATGGCTTGTACGCCGTTGTTGTTATCATTATTTACTTTGGTGAGACTGCTATTATTACTGAGTTTAAAATTTGGGAATCGCAATTTGAAAAACTTCAAGAGACTTCCTGATGAGGTAACAATCTTGTTACCAAAATTGAGGCAACAATTGGGTTATGATACCTGGGCTTAACGAATCAATACACGGGCCTCAGATGTCACATGTTGCTTATGGTGATTGTGGAGTTACCACGTTTTCATTAACAAGATTGCCCTCTTTAGCATCCTAACCTTATTAATGAGATATCAATTGAAGGTAATATAGGCTGCTGTTCCTTGGAAATATTTTTATGATTCCTTTTTTCGGATTTAATAATTGTGGTGCATTTTTTTGTTTGCCTCTTCTGTTGGGTTTTCTTGGGGAAATCCACCTGTATCATGGGATCATATCATATGTGATGCGGATGGACGGAGGGATTAAATCTGCTTAGTTCTATGGAATTTATTTTGCATGATTGTCAGGTCAAAACCTATTTATTCATTTGTATTCCTGCTTGTTCATCGCCTGATGGTGACCGAGTTAAAAAAAAAAAAGGATCGTCGCTTGATGTTTATGAAGTTCTCTGATAACCATATCCCTTAGCAGATCAGGAGTGCTGGGTCTGGTCCACATTCTGTATGCATTGAATGGTTTATCCTCTTGTACAAACAAGGACATGCTTTGACTACTAGTTGTTTGTGAGATCATAAGTAATAAAAGTAGTGCGGAAATATGGAAGATAAAGTTATTTTGGATGTTCTAATAGTTTATAATATTCTTCTTTTGCAATAAAAGAGGATACAGTATATCAATTCACTGAAAGGAAATTCCGCCCAAAGGTAATGCTCCTATGGGATAGGTGTAAATTAAGTCCAGATCTGTAGGTTACCAAGTTGCATTTGTTTGGGCAGACTCTGTTGCCCGGCACTCTGCATATGTTCATCTGAATTTATGTGCAACATAATCTGCATTTTTAGCTCCCTCATGGACTCTGGACTCGATCCCTCTCTCTCTCTCTTTGTTTTTCAGCATATGTTAAGTATGTTCGTCTTTGTTTCTTTGAAATTAATCAACTATATATATTAGTTACATCAGCGATGCCCTTTTCTTTTATCGTGATGCTAATTTTATACATGACTATCAGATATATCGATTATCTCTTCCTAGGAGATTATGTTGATCGGGGCCAACACAGCTTAGAAACGATAACTCTTCTCCTTGCTTTAAAGGTATTTCAACATGTAGTTACAAGCTTTAGCTTATCCTTCTGTTCTTCCTACTTTGTGCTGTTGTGATTTAACATGTACGTATGTCATTGCATATGTAGGTCGAGTATCCACTTAATGTACATTTAATCCGTGGGAATCATGAAGCTGCAGATATCAATGCACTTTTTGGATTTCGAATTGAGTGCATTGAACGCATGGTATGATGAAATAACGGAATTAATGTCTGTCGGTTTCTACATTACATGCATTTTCTTACTGTATACTTGCGTGGAACAGGGTGAAAGAGATGGAATATGGGCATGGCATCGGATAAACAGATTGTTTAACTGGCTACCATTGGCTGCATTGATTGAGAAAAAAATCATCTGTATGCATGGTGGTATTGGAAGATCAATAAATCATATTGAACAGATTGAAAGTCTCCAGCGTCCGATTACCATGGAAGCAGGCTCAATTGTTCTGATGGATTTGTTGTGGTTAGACTGTTGTTAACTATATGTATGCATATTCTCTTTCCTTTAGTTTCTTCAAGCATAATTCTTATTGAATTGTACTTGTAGGTCTGACCCAACTGAAAATGATAGTGTAGAAGGATTGCGACCTAATGCAAGAGGGCCTGGGTTGGTAACTTTTGGGGTGAGTGTCTCTCTCAGCTCCAATTTTCTCTTAATATGTTTTTACTAATTTACAGCTCTGCTGGAATACTTTATGCATGTAACAAGGGGCTTGATTAGGCTTGGTGCTGCATTCTTGTAGTCATCAGCAAATGGGGATTCTCCCATTTGAGGGAAATTGGTTCATGGAACCAAGATGTCTCTATACCCTGGGTCTGGTAGGTGTCTAGTATAGGATTTGAGAATTACTTGCCTAAGTGGCTGTCTTGTGTAGAGGATGATATAACATTGGGAATTATGTACGACACTACGACTCTGTAGCTTACTGATAATATACCTGGAGCAGCATTTTTGCCTAGTGTTAGGTGAATAGAATTTGTAAACCTGCATCACTTCAAATTGGTCTGAATTAGTACAACTCCATGAGGTTTGAGTGTGGTAATAGTTCTTTCTGGCTGTTCAGACTTCAGAGTACAATCTCGTAAGAGCAATTCTAAAGTATGCCAACTGGTTATTAGTTGTACTAAAGGATACAAGTGCTCTGAGTTTTGTTCCATTTCTTTTAGCCAAAAGGTGTCTGCGTGTCTGCCTTGGGTTTACATGTTTGTATGTCTTTCTATAGACATGTTAAAATCTTTGGCTCGGTCCTTGCTTGAATAACATATGCGAGTTTAACTGGTAATCACATACATTTTTGAGAATTTATGAGAACTATCATTTATGAACAAACTATAAAGAATGAGGTAGTCGCTGAAACTATATGGAGATTATGATTTGATCCATGATATCCAAGATCTTGATTTTTGAGATTGAGGATTTTATACGTGTTATGTGGCATGTCTGTGCCCATGTTTAGAGTGGGTGGGCTGTCTATTTTTGCTATTTCTATCAGAGAAATTTCATTTTTTGATATCTATTTGTAGATTAAATCACAGGTAGATATCTTATAATACTTGGTAGTTAATGAGTCTTCAGCTTGTCATATCTGTAAGTTTATGCATTTAACTTGTCCCCTTGACCATTTTATATCTGTCTTGAGTTGGTGTTTGCACTGCTTCACTTGGGAGGATAGAGGAGTTGATTAGTGCAAATTGAACTGGTAGCTTAATGCTAGCGACTCTCCCGACTGATGAGAAGTACATTTTCTACTAGTTAAATTTTACAAATGAAAAAATAGAACATATAATTGTTCTATAAATTGTACTCACACCATGCAGCTGGTTATTTTTCCCCTTTCCTGTTCAGCCTACTAATCTACATATACAAAGGGTGGGCCTATAGAATCTTTGAGACACGGGTATAAGATAACATGTATTTTTTACAAATTTGCCAAGCACAATACTGGACTGTTCATGTCAGGTTATTTCACTTTGACTCACTTTTACTGAAATGAGCCTTAAAAGTGAAAATTGGGCTTGGTTCGTTTATCAACTTTATGACCCCCAAAAGAGAGCTTATCATTAATTCCTTTACTTTTTGGCAAATGCTTCTCATTACACTTTCTTCCAAGTAATGGCTTTTCGGTGAACTTAGTCTGCGGTCAAGTTATTTCTTCTCTTTTTTTTTTATATATTTTTTATTTCTCTCTCTCTCTCTCTCAATATATATATATATATAGACTATTCAAAGTGTTTCTGAAGTTATACTCTATTCCTTTGGTTTGACTTAATTTTCTTTTAATTCTTATGTCTCAAGATTATATACTATCTTTTCTGATACCATCTCTTATCTGTAAATTGAGATTTTAATAGCAGTGCAGTTCTTTTTTCACATTTTGTCATGGAAATATGTCGCGTTTATATCTTTTACAGTTATTGTGTGAATTATTTTTTTTGTTCATATCTAAATTCTTTGCTTTCACAGCCTGATCGTGTCATGGAATTCTGCAACAACAATGATCTCCAGTTGATAGTTCGCGCGCATGAATGTGTGATGGATGGATTTGAAAGATTTGCTCAGGGACATTTGATTACTCTTTTCTCAGCTACCAATTATTGTGGTACGTTCTTTTTCTTTCTGACATTTGATTACTTCTCATCAGATTTGGATTGTCTTATTTACTGTGGATCCTCTGCTTTGCTGAATTATTTTTCTTTTTTCTTTTTTATAGGTACTGCCAATAACGCTGGCGCAATCTTAGTCTTGGGGCGGGACCTTGTGGTGGTTCCAAAACTCATTCATCCATTGCCGCCTGCAATTTCATCACCCGAAACTTCTCCTGAACGCCACATCGAAGACACGTGGATGCAGGTACTGTTCATACTTCTTGTGGTTTGGTGACTTTCTCCTTACAATACCTTCGTATTTTCCTTTCCTGTTATCCTGAGATTGATCTTCTCTATCGGTTTTGCTGTTGGATTAGGAGCTTAATGCTAACAGACCACCGACACCAACTAGAGGTCGTCCTCAAGTTACTAATGATCGAGGTTCTCTTGCTTGGATTTAGTTACCTTGTCCAAGATTGTATTCCTATACTTCTTCCAAGTTCATGCTAACAGCTGGGATTTCCAGTGATTTGTACATAGCATGAGACTCGAGGATTGGGACTCAAAAGGCTTTTGAATGCTCAATCACATTTCCAAAAAAGCAAGCCTTCGGTCGAGGATTATGCGGGGTCCAAACCGTGTCGCAGGTGGCGGCATTGTTTACATGATCTCATTGTTATGAAAGTAGTTCGGGTTCCAAAAGTTGCCCGTTGTACATCGAGCCACAGGCAGTTAGAAGCAAGTCTCTCTTTATCCAATTCCCTGGTGGGTAGTGCTGGGTATTTTTCTCGTTAGTTAATATAATTTTTTTAACCTCGTTTAGGTGTATTATTTTTCTCTTTACTTGAAGGAGGACTCGACGTCCCATTATGTGATTGGTGAGATATATATATGTATAAATGTTGAAATCGTGTTTTTTCATGTATCATAGAGGGGTGGTTTGTGTAATTTGTGTTGCTGCTGCCACATTGTATAATGTATCTCGTGTGGAGGTATAAGAAGCCTCTTTTTTTGCCTGAATATGAAGATACAGCAAAATGAGCCATTATTTTTTCGATATTTACATTTGCTATCTGTGCCTGATTTGATGATAGAATTATTTGTTATAGCCAGTTCCTATGTGTTGAGCTTTATGCATCACCTACTTTTCTCAAATGCTTTGATACATTAATCTACATTAGACTTTTTTTTTTGGTATTATGATCAATCTCACCTAATGAGATAAGATTTAGTTTTGGTTTGGTTTTAGACTGACTAAGTGATTTAACTATCAATGTTTGTCGTCATGGCTGATGCAACTCTATAAACTGGTTCTTGGCTTGTTGAGAATTCTCTGAAGATTGAATGTTAAATGTGACTTTGGAGAGATTTTGAAGGCAAACAGACTTTTCGATGAAAAAAAGAAAAAAGAAAAGCATGATGCCTAAACGAAGAATTGTTTATTTATTACTTGATCGTCAGGGTCAGGGTCAGGGTCAGGGTCAGGGCCAGGGCCTTTCTTGTTGGGGAAGTGCGTTTGTTTGCGACTAGCTCCCAGAGGTGCAAAAGCCTAGCCTTCTTTCGTAGTCAAGGGAGTTAAGGCTCTTAGTTGGATCTCGGTTGAGTCCATTAGGCATCTAAATCAATGGTGAATGGTATAGTCAAGTATTTGGGTAATTTTGGTGGGTTTTCATGAGCGTGGATCCACTTGCAGGTAGGTTCAACGTTCCTCTCTCTCAATACACCACTCAGTCCGTTTAAAAATAATAACCTGGTCGTTTATCAAATATTTTCTAAAGTCGGCAAAGACTTTTTAGCCCAACAATATAACGCTTGCACTATTTGTAAAAAGTTATAAATTCGAGTCTCATATATGTATATATGTATGACTTTAAACTTCTATTTAAATTAAAAAAAATATATATTTTTTCTAAAGTCCTTTAAAATCTCTTATGATTTTTGAGTAATTCTAATATTTTAAATCATATAGGCTCATTTAAGTTTCTTATCAAAATCAATCCCAATTGGTTTCTCCAGTCCAATACAACATACAGTAGAACCTCTTTAAATTAATACTTGATAAATTAATAATTTCTTTTAATTAATAAAAATATTCGGTCCCTACTTAGAACCAGTGTAAAAAATTGATAAATTCGATAAAATTATAAGATAATACACTTAAAAAATTTTCTTTTGTATTTTATTGATTCAAATATTTCATAAATTAATAATTAGCTAAAAAGTACATAATAAATTGATTATGAGATTTTCTTAAAATATGAATCAAGAGTAATTTGACTTTTATTGAACTTCTAATCTAGTTGAATCTCATATTTAATTATTTAAAGAGAAAAAATTAATATAATCCTACAAGGATTACGATACAAAATTAAAGAAATTAGTTATTATCTTAATCCTACAAGGACTTGAATACAAGATTAAAAAATTTCTAATCTTACTAAATTAAATTTTATCTTTTATTCTCATTACTTATATTTCAAATTGAACCGAAAAAAGACATCATAATCATAATATGTTTACTATAGAGCCAAAAAATAAAAAATATCTCTATTAATTAATAATTATTAATTTATCGATAAATTAATATCTCGTTAAATTAATAAAATTTGGTAATCCCAACACTATTAATTTAAAGAGGTTCTACTGTAATTAAGAAATCGTTAAATTATAAAGTATACATATCTTTTTAATTTTTTTTTTCTTTTTCTTCATTTCTTTCTCCCTCGCCCATCACCACCTCCGCCACCATTCATCTCCCTGGCAAGACGCACACGGCGCATTCATACGCATTCATTCACAAACCGTAGCTGTTCCAAAGAAAAATCCAGAAGACCAAAAAGATAAAGCAGCGTTTTGAGAAGTCATACCACTAAATGCATTAAAATTATAAACTTCTACATTTGCAGAACTTACACCTAGTAAAGTAGTAACCATTTCCATCCAACAAGATGTAGCGTAAATTGCCCATTTCATACAATAATTTCATTTCTACAATGAGCTTACATGTCAGAAGCCCTGCTCAATGGTGGACACAAGATTTTCAACCCCGTTTCACTGGTCTTTGTACGTATGATTTGTTAGGATCTTCTGTCTTGAGTTTTGGCGGCCGAATCTCTCCTTTTTTCACCTGCAGCGATACACACATCATACATAGATGGAACAACTTCTTCAGCATTTTTCGTTGCTTTTTTGGTAAGGCACTCAACCCATTGAAGAGAAAAAGGGAAAAGAGAAAAATATGATAAGAACATGAAGGACAGAGAAAAAGCGAAATACGCTCCAACTAACTCACCTTCTTCCCAGATTTCATGAAGTCTCTCCAACTGGAAACCTGATCCAATAGTTAAAATAGAGAATGAAAAATTGACTCTCATTGCTGTAGAAATAGCAAAATAAAATAATTATGCAACCATATTTCAGACATCACGTAGACCTCGGTTCTCTCAACTCTTCCCAAGTAATAAGAGGTTCAACCAAAATGCAAAATTGTTTGCCTTGAAAAATTTTGAAGCCACTTCTCAGAGTGGCCTATTGAAATCTGTTCCCTTTGGTCCTTTATCTCAATGTACCAAAAATGCACATATCTTTTACTAACTCATTTAGTGAACTTTTTCCAATTTTATGATTGCACCACTATGTAAAGTATAATATGCTGCTTGATGGAGATTCACCTTTTTTTCTATCATTCGTTGCACTGTTCAACTATGACCTCTTGGGCATGCACTCAGACACAGACAACAAATGCATATATTTACAGAGGAAGCGAGGGAGGGAGGAATAGGGAGAGATTAACACCTCATAAGTGTCAAGGAGCAATATTGACCGCCACTTAAACTTTCAAGGAATGGCAGATTACATCTCTATATTCTCACAGTGAAGCGACGAAGGGAGGAATAGGGGACAGATTAACACCTCATGATGTGTGAAGCAGCAACATTGATCACCACTTAAAAATTTCAATGAATGATATATTCTCCGTTAGACCATAGAGCCATGTCCGACAATTTAATAGATTGAAACCCAAAGTTTGAGAATGGCCTCTGACAATAAGGCTTCCACGATATGGAATTTCTAAATAATGGAAGTTGAACAGAGTCCACATCTCAACAAGGTACCTACTTGATTTTAATCCAGTGAAAATTTTTATTAGGGATTTCACCTGCCTTCTTACGGAAAATTTCAATCTCACGGAGGGTGTTTCGTTTATTTGCACATTAAGAATTATTCCCAAGAATAAGAAATGATCCTACAAAGTGAGGATTTATGAAAACTAACCCTCTGTTCTCTTGTTCCTTCCCACTGCTCCTCATGTTCACGCTTTCTTTTCCACATCTCTTTTGTTTCTTCCTCATCCTTCTTCAATCTTCCTTCCTCTTCTGATATCTATTCAACATCCATAGGACAAAATGTTATAGTAACAAAAAGAAAAAGAAAAAGAAAAAGAAAAAGAAAAAGAAAAAGAAAAAAAGTACTGGATAAGGAAATAGATGTGGAAGAAGTATACTCTCATCTGCATTTTCCTCCTCCGCCATTCCTGATCTGTTAATATTTCCCGGACTTTCAACTTCAACTCCTGCTGGAACTCTTCTGATTTTTCAAACTCTTGCTCATATTTTCCCTGCATTAGTTGCTTAAGGGCATAAGCAATGAAGCTGGCAGTCATCATATTCTAGCTAAGACACATTTTTTTCTTTTATCCCTTCTCTTTTAATTTTTGATTCATCTACGAGAGGTGAGCAAACAGGTTTAAATCAGTGACTCCAAAAGTGCACTACAAGATGCAAGGTAAAACAAGGAGAGATAATATCATGAGATCAAGACTTCTTGAGAGCTCACGTCTTATATGCAAGTCGCAAACAAATTGATAACAGAAAAAGCTTTGGTCTGCAGAGGTATCAGCATATGTTTACAATGAGAATGGAAAAGCCTGAGCTGCATTCACAAAGTCAACCAGAACGCAGAACATGTAGAAAAGGTGTAAAAATTCTAATCTATGAGAGAACTAAGTTTAAGAAGCTACTAACAATAATATATTTGTGAAAGAACAGCCACATAAACAAATTAAACATATATTTCTCAACATTCAAGAATAATTTACCAACGATATGTCATAGTGTACAGAAGAATTATGGATTCAACTTACAACAAGATAAATAGAAATTGATTTAGTTTCAACATTAAAGTTGGGCTTATAAATTTATACTAATCCCTTAAGGTGCTTTCAACCAATTTGAAGAGAACCCTGCCAAGTGGGGCAGCTTACATTTGACACCATCAATCATTGTTTATCTTCAGAACAAGCCACATTATACTTACTGTTCAAAACTGGTTTCTATGAGGGCAACTATGTACAATTTGATCAGAGAGGAATAAATGGAAAAACGATGAAAAGCAGGTACAGATAGCTTACGGCTACTTCTATACATGCACAAAAAAGGAGTATTGCTGCAGGATCTATTTACCTCATCAACTATTGACTTCAACTTAGAGGCAGTATCTTTCTTCAGCTGCTTCTTTCTCTTTGCACGAAGTTCTTCTGCACTCCATGTTGAAATTCCACAAGTTATTTCCACTTAGCCAGATCCCTTGAACTATATCAAGGTAACCTAAAAAGAACTAGGCTTACAGACAGACCTTTTGCTGCATTTATTTGGTTTAGAACATATTCTCTTTCTTGTGGATCAAGTAATAACTGTTGGGCTTTTGCTAATGCTGCACAGACCCCAATATTAAGTAAGTGAAAAATAAAATAAGTGCAGAACAAAAAGTTTCCTGCAGGTCCCACCCAAGGTGCGTTGGCTCAAAGGGAAAGGAATGGGCTTCTCCGCCTAAGCAACTGCAATACAATAATAACAAACCAAGACAGCAAACTACTAGGATTACAAAAAGTTTTAAGTCAGAAGTCCTTTTGGATGGATCAGTGTTAGAACAACAAGCTTCTCCTTATGGAGTGCCTCAAATTTTAGAACTAAGAACAAGTGATCTGGAGCTAACAGAACAGACATCAACACATAGTTTGGGTGATTCTATATGGCAGGTAGAAATGTATGTCAAAGATACCATGTAACCAAAAGAATAGATATGAGAAAAATCTGTATGCATTTTATGCCAGGAGCAATTAACTGAACCATTATAAGTAAACATATCTTAGCCACATGAAAGATGTTGATGTTTTTTAATTTAAACAACAGGCATATTTTCTAAATTATGAGAGCAACAAATACACGTATGATGTATCTCGACTGAGTCTCCTACTTCCTGTAAATTTGTCTTTTTGTATGAGAGCTGAAATATTTGACATTTAGAGACAAGTGGAGCCTACAGTGCTCAAATGTTGAGTCTTGCTATTTTGCAAGCAACCAAAAGGAAGTGGGTTGCAACTAAAGTTTACTCTACAATTTCACCATATTTCAACAAAGATGAAGCACTTCAATTTATTCAAATAGAAGTACGATAGTTTATCTAGAAAATGGACACTCAGTTGAGTGAAAATGAAAAGTAGATTATTACAAATAATTGGGTTGTAGGAATAAAGTAATAACACATATCGAGAACTAATAGCCCAATTACTTGACAACTCCAGCACAAAGAATGTATATCTAATAGCCCAATTACTTGGAGAAATACCCATGAAATGCATTTTCTACCCACAACAGATCATGGTGCATGAACTTACCACCAAATGCCTCCTTTGCTTGTGGATGCTTGCACTTGTCAGGGTGAACAAGTAAAGATAGCTGCAAACATGATGTTCAAATATATCATCCCGCGGACGAACTAATAATATCATCAACAAAGTAATCGCTCCACTTGAATAAATTTTACCTTACGATATTGCTTCTTGACATCATCTGGGGATGAATGAAATGGTAAATTAAGATATTCAAATGGATTTAACTTGAAGCATGATAGAATCCTGCAGAATGCAAGGTATTATCTCCACAAAGCCGCAGGAGATTCAATAAAGAACAGGATATGCTTTCAGGGCTCGAACACATATGATAATCTACTCTAGCAAGCTTGAAGGCGCAACAGAAGAGAAGAAAAGGCTTATGTCATTCAAGATCATAACAAAGGAAAATACATATATTCTTTGCCATATCTTATGTCATTCGAGATCAACAACCATGGAAAATACCTATATCCTTTGCCATATGTTAGAAGAAGTTTGAGAACATTTATGAGAAAAAGTACCTTTTAATAGGTAAGCTCCTATTCAAAATGCATCTAAGTAGCGTGTAAGCCCAGCAATGCCAAACAAGCAACTTTATGATGAAATATTCCCACTCATATGGCAATGAAAATCATAAATTGTCTAATAACTTTGGGAGGAGGAGTTTTGCACTCAAGCTCTTTCATTTTACTGAAGTAACCGATCCAATATGATCTACTTAGCAAATATGTTTGGACGGCAGAGCAATGCTCAAATCAGACGGCTCATAATTATCTATAGGATTTACATCTTGCCACACCTAAAAAGATTTTTTATAATCAACATCTTTGATGTTTCTAAAATAGCTAATCCAAAAGATGGGTGATTGACCCATTCAAGATGTAGGTGATCATCAAATCAGACACCTAAACCAAACCAAACAAAACTGAGCCTTGTCCCACTAGGTGGGATCGGCTATATGGATCATATGCCGCCATTCATTCAGGCACCTAAATAGTGTTTTTTAAGCATAAAGCTGGTCAAAACAGCTTATAAGCTGTTTTTGAACCTATAAGCTCATAGATGGTGTTTCATGAAACAGGTTACTACTAATCTCAAACGACCTCATTTTAATAGTCCCCCCACCTCCAGAAACTGTTTGTCTTTTCTTGAGCTTAAGAGCTCTTGGAGGCTAAGCTAGTCTAACTAGAAACTCATAACTACCCTTAACCTATTTTTTTATTTTTTTAAACTTTATAAGCTCTAGAGCTAATAAGCTCTTGGTGCTGATACACTCGATTTTCAAGCTAAGCCAAAACACCCTCTCAGTATTATTTTCAGCTCTCTTCTTTTATATTTGTCTCCCACAATAGAACGGTCAATGGACTAACAGAAAATAATTATTACTAAACCCCTTCAAAACTTTGTCATGCAGACGTCTAAAGTTATAAACAGAAATCGTATTTTGCCATTTTTTCCCTTTCTATTCTGCAATAAGTTTCTGAAACATAATGTGGTTTCTATGTCCAGAATATCATGGATTTATCCTGCAGCTGAATAGACTTCATAGAAATCTCATGAAGTTTAAGGAGAAATAATTTGGGAAAATGTCCTCCGCAAACATCATTTGACAGATCAAACATTGAAAAATTTTCATTTGACAAGTACAAGCTCATGTGAACACTACTAGATATTTATACATGCATACTCTTATACATAATACTAGTATATGATCATATATCTATTTCATTAATTAATTCAAGTACATATTTATTTAGCGCACTGGGTATGGCCCTTGTACATTTATTTTACCTACATTTCCCAATTTGTAGGACCTTGTGTACAACCTCCACATATTAATTTAGAACTCTTGTACTTAAGAGAGCTTTGTGTACAACCTCTATATATTTATCTACAACCCGCTACCTTGTTATCTATGGGAGCCTTGCACACTAACTAAGACCTGCTACCCTATTATTTTGGCGAGCCTTTGAACGCAGTAAACCACCACCTTTCAGGTCTTACAACTGAGTCTACCATAGAGGCCACAGAACGACAATAACACCCCCCTTGAACACAGTTTACAACTTCTACCGTATTGTGCTCTCCAAAGAGCAACTAATTAAGACCTGCTACCCTATTATTCACGGGAGCCCTGTACACAAAATACAACCTGCTACCAATTATTCAGGGGAGCCTTGTCCACTAAGTACGACCTACTAGTACCCTATCATTTTCGAGAACCGCGTCCAATAATTACGACCTACTATCCGATTATTTCCGGGAGCCTTGTACACTAATCACGACCTGCAACCCCCCTATTATTTACAGGAGCCTTGTATACCAATGACCTGCTATTTGCGCGGGCCTTGTGCATTAGATACAACAACCTTGAAATCTTAATTTAAACGCAAAACCAAAAATCTAAACTTGACCTAATCCATTTCCAGCAATTCATAACCATACCATACATATACACATCCACAAGAAACCCTAATTTTCAAAAATCAAAAGCAATATACACATAATACACATACACGCACACATACATACATACATACATATATATATATATATATGAAAAATAAAGACCTGTGAACTTCGTTATCGCGCTCAACCTCGCTGACCTCAGCGAAAAATTGCTTCAGAAGCAAATCATCGTTCACGATGTTGTTCGTTGTTCCACTGTTGTCTCCCATCGATCTTTTTTCTTTTTCTTTTTTTAATTAAAAAAAAAAAAAAACAAAAAACAAAATTTCTTCTATCTCTCTCTTTTTTTTTTTTTTTTGGTCAACTTGAGTTTTCGGAAATTTGCTTTGCATACTGTGAAGTTTACTGCTATAATCAGAAGCTATGGACTGGACCGTTTTAGATTGGGCTTGTGATAAACTGGCTGGCCCAGTGGCTTGTTTGATGGATCTTTTGATATTTTAATCTATAGTCTAGCGAGGATCTTTTTTGTCTCGTTATGGTAAACTTTGGTAGTTATAGAGGGAAAATTGCACAAGTCATCTCTATTGTTTACTCAAAATTTTAAATTCATTTCTATTGTACAAAGTTAATAAATTCAGTCTATGTTGTTTCTTAAAAAAAATTAATTTAATCTTTGCCATCAAAATTTTAATCAAATTTAACGGAAAACTGGTCATACTTTGTGCACATGACTATTGTTTGGGATTGAATTTAGAAAATTATTAAAATATTCAATTTAATCCTTATTGTTGTATATAAAATTAAAAGTAGCCCTCGAAGTTTAACAAAAAGTTCATAGTTCTCAAAGTTTTGCATATATATCTGATTCATCCTTATTGTTTGACAATATTTTCAGTTTAGTCTCAGTTACCAAAATAGTTAAAACGCCCCTTGAATATTTTCCAGTATTACAAAAAAAAATAGTATTTTCCTATCCTTAATCCCAAAAAAATGCATAATAATAAATATAAACCAAAGTCATCAAAATCATAAAAATGTATATAAAATAAAAAATCATCATTGTAAGAACAACATTGATGAAGGCTTGGTGCACTATTCTGTGGTGGGGATTGTAACTTTCTATAAATTTCTCATTTATCACTCTATTTGTCATATTTTATTAATTTGGACTTGTCGTTTACTTTTGCATGTGTGGGGTTGTGTCTAGCTGTGTATGTTTATGTTTGTGGTTGAATGTATGTTTTTGTAATAGGGACTAACTTAAATATTTTGTGAAAAAAGCACTAATTTGAATATTTTGTAAAATAATATGGATCAATATGATATATATTCAAAGGATACGTGGGTAATTTTAATAATTATGTAAGGGTAATTTAGCCATTTCACAAAATTTCTATTAGAATTTACTGAGATTTTAACAGTATGGACTAAATTGAAAATGTTTTGAAAATAATAGTGACTAAATTGTCTAGCTTTAAGCAATATGGATGAAATTGAAATTCGAGGGAAATAATAGGGTAATTGCGTAATTTTTCCTAACATTGACTATTATTTTTGGAAATTTGAGCAAAAAGTAGAGACTACAAAATTTTTTTCCCATAAAATAAACTCAAACAAAGTAAGCCTAAAAAAAAATAGTTCGTATGCTATGAGAAATAACAGAAGAAATATGTGTTTGATATTTTCTATTTTGACTTGGAATTAAGTTGCATATCATTTATTACTAGTCTAAGGTTCATTGTATCTTGACAATTGCCTACTTACCTACCAAATATGAAAAATTATGTTATTTTGGTAGTCAAATTCCTCACCAGTTGCGTGAAAGATATGAGAGCGCCCTCACAGAGAATCAAACTCTCGATCTCGTTTGGCATTCACAAGCCACTCGCCACTTGCGCCCAGCTGCTGGATTGAACTGATCTCTCTTTCATCAGAAGTTTCTTTGAGTTAAAAGACTAGCATCATAGAATTCATTAAAAATACTAGTTGATGAAAAACCAAATCAAATAATGTCAATGTTTGCTTAGAACAGAAGTTTGTTTAACGAAAATAGTGAAAGCAAAAGTTTAATTCGAGACATAGATAGTAGTATTAAATATGTAGAATTTTATAACAAAATTTGAACCTATATGAACTTGATGATACTTCTTACGGCTATGTCAAAAGATCTAGAGTTGACACAATAAAATCAAATCAAACTAAGATTCACATAAATTTCATATATTTACTTAATAATTCACGTATAGTACAAAAATATATCACTAGAAATGTGTTTTATCTTTTGAATCTTGACCTAAAATTAAGTCAAATATCATTTTGTCATCCAAAGTTGCTCTCATGTCTTAAAAACTAATACTAGAATATTCTTTGAAAATAATAGGATAATAAGCAACTCTAGTTGATAAAAAACAAATCAAATGTAAGCTATTGCTTAGAAAAAAAAAAAAAAAACAGTGAAAGTGTTCAATTTGGGAACAAATTATTTAGACCAATAATATTTGATATAATTTTCTTTTATTGATCCTTTAACAAGGAAAAAAAAGAAAAAAGAAAAGGTAACTTACAAGATAACATTATATGCAATCTTTTTGCAATTATAAAGAAAAGAATTGATCAGATCAAAAGCTATATCCCATAATGATATTAATAGTAAAGGCTAAATTATTTTAGAAGCCACTAAATTTTTTGTCAATTCTGTTTTGACCATTTTTTTTATAAAAGGACCATTATATGATTGAAAGGGTATCATTTATGCCATTCCGTCAAGTTTTTTTATAAAATTTGCTAAATGTGTAATGGCACATATAAATCATGTGACAACATAAGGGCAAAATTAAAGTATAATTGCACATAAAGTTTTTTTGAAAATTTACCCAAAAAGAATAATTACATTCTCAACCCCAACCAACTTTCTTCAATTTCTGAAAAAAAAAATATCATTCGTAAGAGTCATACACATGGAAATTGCAAGTTCTCCTTTCCATCAATGGTGATTGTTGAACATCACAATGCAAAGCTGATCATTATCTTTATCTTTTCCGGCCAACGCAAGAGAGGATGGCTTGCAGGGACAGTATGTTTATATTCCTCTCTATCTGGCAACCCTATCATCATCTATGGTACGATTTGTTTGTGGCAAAGGCATGTCTCTATCATGACCACAACATTCACACTTATTATACAGTGTGAATCTATTTAAATAGTAAACATCATGGAATGGCTTAATGATATCGTTTCAATTAAATAATGACGCTTTTAGAATAAAAATAGTTCGATGATTAAAATTTGATTTGTGAAATAGTTTGGTGATAATTTCATTTCATGTCGGAAAGATCAATATAGAAGTTATCTTTTTACTAAGTAGATTAATGGAGCAATATTGAAGAACCAACAAAACCTATACATGATATTTATTGACTTAAAAAACGCACATGACCGAGTTCTTTTATATGGAGAATGTTGGAGCAAAAGAGTTAAGTATAACGTATATTGAAGTGATAAAAAGCATGTATGACAAAGCGATGACTAGCATAAGAATGAATATAAGAGATGTTGGTAATATGAATGGAAAGTAACGGAAAAACGTAGCTTAATTGTCAATTATGATATGCAATGAAAATATGTAGCTTAATTGTCAATTATGATGTGCGTGTGAATGATATAGCTAACGGCTTGGCTGCTTAATTTCACTTTAAGTGAAATTCAATGACTAAGTTTATTATATATTTGTCCTATATGTTGAACTAACGACTTGAACTGATGAAGTGATTTGACTTTGTCAAAATTTATGGCTAAGCTGCTAAAGAATATTAAGTTCTTTAATCTCTTTTTGTTTTCATATTCATGTTAGAGAGAGTTCTACAATTTTAGGTTCGTCAGTTCTTGTAATTTAGAGTGTTTTAATTACACGAAGTTAAAATCATTGTATCTTGAGAGACTTATACCAGAGACTGTAAGTACCGTAGTAGGACGATAAAAGTTTTAAGGAAACTGAGTCCAACTCAAGACTCGATCTCATTTTATCTCTGGTTTGTCTTTCCATTTATACTCTTAGTTTACAAATATAAACTTGCAATATTTGGTTTATTTAATTTATATTCTTCTGCTAGAAAATTTCAATTTAGAATTAACTTTTGCTATTAGATTATGAATGAGTAAAGTATTCCTTTGAGTTAATTCGTTCCTTCAACACAAGTTGTATTATGTGCATCACTATAAATTCCTAACAATCTTAAGACTTTTAATGGTGCATATTTTCTTACGTCTTGATTATGCGATTCAGAAATTTCTTGTATAAGAAATTTGGTTATAATTAATTTTGAATGCAAGAGTGCAATTATGTTATGTTATACTGTATGATCTCATTGAAAAAAAATACTATATGATCTTGAAAAATAGAGGAAGCATGTTCTATTTGTGTAAGCCTATTCTATTTTGATTGTTGAGATATTAGAAACTAATATAGGCTTGTTTTATGATTATATGGTGTTCCTAAATGAGTTCCTATAAAAAATTGTGTATTTGTTTGTATAGATACATTGTCACACCCCAACTCGATCCCTCTTAAGATCAGTTAGGACGCAACGGAATTTCGGCAGTATAATGACTGTAACATGGATACCGAGGCTCTAAACCAACCTCTTCGTAACTCATACAACCAACTCCACAAACAATTCAACAATTAAACAACACAACTACAATATATATTAAACATTCTTTTACCATTGCATCCATAAGTTATACTCCTCCGTTCCAACATCATACATTTACTAAATAACATACTTTTTTCCAAAATAGATTATAACCAATCTAGCAACCTAATCATGTTCCAAAGCAAGACTACTAAGCTAGCAACATTTAATCCATTATCTTTACACTATCTTATACATCATTAACTTCTAAGTAAATACAAAACAACTAGTTTTAATATACAAGACAACAAAAGAGAACTACATCTCAGATATCAAGGACAAGACTTTGGCACATAGGACTCGTCCACATATGGCACATTCTCAGCTTCTTGAGGCACATACCCGAAATCTTGTTCAATATCACCTGTATGCATGCAATGATTGAGAGTGAGCTTATATAAAACAAGCTCGGTGAGGATTCGACAGATCTCTTAACAGTATTTACTATGCTCCTTGAAAATTATCATTTGAGCAGTAAAGACATAATAAACATCATTAACAATACAAGCACATTAATAATAATAACCAATCAATAAAGGATACTCTAGTTGGTGTAGCTCCAAACGTCATCACGAACTCAAGCATTCTTCTTGTAACTCCCTATTACTCACGTACCCGAGGTATCTCTCTAGCCCCTCCCTCTATGCCACCTCTACCATGAGAGCTGGGGGTAGCCTATGATAGTCATGCCGTTATCAACCCGATAGCCCGATGCTGTCCTAGAGGTGACACACACATACCAAGACTCATGACAATAAAAATAATCATTCATATCTCAGGAGGACAACAAAGTAGGTTGCCTATCTCCCGACTTCATCAATAATCAATAATCAATAATCAATAATCAATAATCAACTAATAACATTTTAACAACATATCATCAATTAAACAATTAACAACTCAACAACTAAGTTAGATGACAAAGTAGGCCATCCAACTTAACATGCATTTAACCACTCAACCAAACCCGCATCTAATCAACAACAACCCATAATTCAACCACTCAAACACTACCCAAACAACTAAAGACATTATTTCAACATTTAAAGAAAGACAACCCAAACTTCTAAAAGTCATAACTTACAATCTACTAATTCAATGACCCCCAAACCAGTTTCTGTTACTCACCAACTCAAGCAACTACACTAGTCCCCTCGGAAACCAACCACAATCCATCCAAATTAAGCCCAACAGCCCTAAAACCTCAATGCACCATGGCTGAAATTTCCAGACTTTCACCACGACATCGCAATCAAAATTTCGGTATTACAACATTACTACCACGTATTTAACAAACTTTTACAAGCTAACAACAATCAATTCCAACCACTACAACTCCAATTATTCAACAAATAGCCAATAACTCAATTTTAATACCCAAAAAATAAAAATTTATGCTACCACGGTTCAAAACTGCTATAAACTCATATAATCAATTCTTAGTATCTACTGAGCAATAATATAACAACAATTTAACATTTCAACGGCTAAAAATTCGATTATATGAATTAACATAAAAATGACATTTTGAGATCTAGAATTTTTCTCTCACCTTTTGTAACGCCCCAACTCGACCCCTCTTACGATCAGTCAGGACGCAACGGAATTTCAGCAGTATAACGACAGTAACTTGGATGCCGAGGCTCTAAACCAACCTCTTCGCAACTCATACAACCAACTCCATAAACAATTCAACAATTAAACAACATAACCACAATATACATTAAACATTCTTTTACCATTGCATCTATGGGTTATACGCCTCCTTTCCAACTTCATACATTTACTATATAACATACATTTCCAAAATAGATTATAACGAACCTAGCAGTCTAATCATGTTCCAAAACAAGACTACTAAGCTAGCAACATTTAATCCATTATCTTTACAACAACTTATACATCACAACTTCTAAGTAAATACAAAACATCTAGTTTTAATATACAAGATAACAAAAGTGTACAACATTTCAGATATCAAGGACAAGACTCTGGCACATAGGACTCGTCCACATATGACACATTATCCTCTTCTGGAGGCACGTACCTGTAATCTGGATCGGTAACACCTGTATACATGCAATAATTAAGAGTGAACTTATATAAAACAAGCCCAGTGAGGATTCGATAGATCTCTAACAATATTTACTATACTCATTGGAAATCATCCTTTGAGCAGTAAACACATAATAAACATCAATAACAATACAAGCACATTAATTATAATGACTAATCAATAAATGATACTCTAGTTGGTGTAGCTCCAAATGCCATTACGATCTCAACTGTTTTTCTTATAACTTCCCATTACTCACGCACCCGAAGTACCTCTCTAGCCCCTCCCTCCATGGCACCTCTGCCCATGCGAGCTGGGGGTAGCCTATGATAGTTATGCTGTTTTCAACCCGACAGCCCGATGTTGCCCGAGAGGTGACACACACATACCAAGACTCATGACAATAATAATAAACATTCATATCACAGGAGGACAACATATCAAGTTGACTATCTCCCGGCTCATCAATAATAAATTATTAATCATCATTTCAACAACATAACAGCAATTAATCAAATAAACAACAAACAACTAAGTTAGATGACAAAGTAGGCCACCCAACTTAATATGCATTAGACACACAACCAAACCCTAATCTAACCATCAACAACTCACAATTCAATCACTCAAACACCACCCAAACAACCAAACGCATATTTCAACATTTTAAAGAAAGACAACACAAACTTCTAAAAGTCATAACTTACATTCTACTAATCTGATAACCTCCAAACCAGTTTCTATCACTCACCCACTCAATCAACATCATTAGCCCGCTCGGAAACAAACCATAATCCATCTGAATCAAGCCCAACAACTCTAAAACCTCAATGCACCTAGGCTGAAATTTTTGGACTTTCACACCGACATCACAATTAAAATTTCAGCATTACAACATTACTACCACGTATTTAACAAACTTTTACAAGCTAACAGCAATCGATTCCAACCACCACAACTCCAATTATTCAACAAATAGCCAACAACTCAATTTTAATACCCGAAAAATAAAAATTCATGCTACAACAGTTCAAATCTTATATAAACACATATAAACGATCCTTAGCATGCACTGAGCAATAATATAACATCAATTTAACATTTCAACGGCTAAAAATTCGATTATATGAATTAACATAAAAATGACATTTTGAGATCTAGATTTTTTCTCTCACCTTTGATCCGAAACAAGGCTATGAATGCGTGCAATGCGTGCCCAACAAGCGGAATCCAAATCGGTTTGAAAAGTTTCTGACAAAAACCAAGTTTTCTACGCAAAATTCGCTTTGAAAAACCTTGAACAAAACTCTATATTTCTCTCCTATGGCTCATGACAATGTGTGTGTAATTTTAGGTGTTTTGTGTTGTTTTAGTAGGTGTTGATGCATATATATAAGCTAAGTCAACAAAATTAAAAAGTCAAAGTTGGCATTTAGTCTTTTAATTTAGTATTTTTAGTCTTTTAATCCTATTTTTGACTATTTCTTGCTCAAAACATTTATGCAATACTTAGACTATTTTAAGTAGTTTATTTTTAGGTGACAAGAATTTTCTCATGCAAAGACTTTCACCCGACTCGGCTAAAAATGCGATTTTTGTAAAAGAAAGTGTAAAAACCTTTAAAATTTCAAAGCCGATTTAAAATCCGTTTTAATCAAACACGGGTCTATTAGTATCCGATTACTAGGTTTTAAAATGTTTAAAACACCCCTGCAAAAATTTTAGCGGACAGGTGTTCAAAATACTATTCACAAAATCGTCGATAAAATTTATGATGCCGATTTTGATGAAAATTTCATAAATGAACAAATAGCATGTATTCGGAATATAAATCACATATTTAGTACATTCTAACTCATATAGCACATAAACATGTCAAATCACGCAAATCGAAGTAAAGACACGCAAATTGAGATAAAGACGAAAACTGGGATTTCACACCTTTGATGTTATTTGATGTAAGAAATGTGTACAATGGATGCCCAATAAGTGAAATCAAGCATTGGATGAAGTTATTTGGCCTTGTCTTGCAAAATCTATGAGCAAATTTCTTGAAAACTTGAACAAAAATGGCTTCTTTTTCTCCTTGGAGATTTTCGGCCATGTGTGTGTTTTTTGAAGGTGTTTTTGCTTTGTTTTGGTGTGTGTTGATGCATATATAACTTAAGTCAACATAAATAGAAAAGTCAAAGTTGAAACAATTAGTTAGTTTTTAGTATTTTTAGTCTTTTAATTGTCTTTTAGATTATTTTTGTTCACATTTATGCATTTAACACTTAGACTATTTTTAGGTAGTTTATTTTAGGTGACAAAAATTTTCACATGCAATGACTCTCTCCCGACTCGGTTTAAAACGTGATTTTCGCAAAAGAATGTGTAAAAACCTTTAAAATTTCAAAGCCGATTCAAAATCTATTTTAATCAAATACAGGTCTTTTAATATCCGAGGACTAATTTTTAAAACAGTTAAAACGCCCCCATAAAAATTTTAGTGGACGAGTGCTAAAAATACTATTCACAAAAATCGTCGATAAAATTTCTGATGCCGATTTTGATAAAAATTTCATGAATGCACACTTAGCATGTAATAGGAATATAAATCACAGAATTAGCACATTCTAACTCATATAACACATAAACAGGTCAAAACATGCAAATCGAGACAAAGACAAAATCTGGGGTTTCACATTCTCCCCTCCTTAAAACAATTGCGTCCGCACAATTCCTGCTTGATCCTCGAAGTAACTCAGGTGTAGTTGACTCAAATATACGAAATGAGAGACCGAATACCAAATTCCAAATACCAACTAAGAACACCAAGTAGGAACACCGAATAAGATCATCGAATAAGAATCCTCGAACAAGAAGCTAGAATAGGAACGCTGAATAAGAACACTGACTAGGATTTCTGAATGAGAATCCCAAATAAATTATTGAAGAAGAACGCCAATCATAGATCCCGTAATAGAACACCAAGTCAAGAATACCAACTGAGAACTTCGAACAAGATCACTGTTGGAGAATACCGAATAATAATCCTGAAATAAGAACTTAGGATAACACTATATAAGAATTCCACATAAGAATACCAATAGAAAATACCAAAGAAGAATTCCAATCAAGTATACCGGATAAGATTCTTCATATAGAAATCCAGAGGAAGAATGCCGAATAAGATCACCAAATAAGAATCCCAATAGTCAATACATATTCATAAAGTAGCTTGACCCCTAATCGGAATTTCATATGCTTTAGCGTCACATGCTACTCAGTTGCCAACTGATATAATGCACATGCTAACTTAATCGTATGAGGAAGACTCTCTACTCATATTTTAGCACGTTGCACTCAAGGAGATATGATATCTAATTGGTTGGGAATAGGTAAGTTACCTTTCAATACCGCTGCCGCCTCTGGCAATTCCTCCAAGTCCATCACGTAGGCTCGAGCCTGAACCCGCTGCTGCTGAGATGCACTGCCCACAGGTCTACCCTGGTAACCTTGGGTCACTGGCCGACCCTCAGACCTTTGATACCTAGGACAATCCCTCGCTCTGTGTTGGTTGCTGCCGCAACCCAAACATGTCCCTGCCTTTTTCTGACAGCTAGACTCGAGATGGCCTTTTTGGCGGCAGAAGGTACAATATTTAACTTGATCCGCAACATGATTCCCAGAATAATCTAGAACCAAGGAAGTAACTGAACCATTGTGACGCCCGGGTTTTAGCCATGCATTTAATTACTGTTGCATCCCTTGTTGGCGCATTTACTTCTATGCCTTACTAACTGACTTTTGTGACTACTATTCACTCCGTTTTTAAACTGCCTTCTATTAGTTAATTAGCATTTTTATTAAATCATATTAATTGTAAAAGTAGTGGGAAAAATGTGCATTTGAACTAAAGGCGTTAGGAGGGCTCGTTTAGAAAATGATTTTTGTAGTTGAGTGAATAGTGTTACGTAACATAACTTAGAGATTTAATTAGCTAGCCTATGTTTACACTTTAGGCTCATTTCTAAGCTATCTACGCGCATTTTAGGAGATCACTTAAGCACCCAAGCTTGACCCCACCCAACTAAAAACCTTAAATAGCAACTAAGGCTCACAAAACACAAAACAAAAGAAAAAAAAAGTGGGCAGAAATCCTGTAGCTGGGCCGAGAGCAAGGAGAAGAGAAAAAAAAAAGATTTTGCTCATCAACTCTCCAAATCAAGCCACTCCAAGCCTTGAGCAACTAGTGTAGGGTGTTTGCAAGGTTCCTAGGTGCTCTTACGCGTATTGGTGAGGGATTTCACGGCTTGTTTTTGCATTTCTAAATAGTTGTCAATTTTTTGATTTGTTGAAAATGTGATTAAATGCCATTGTAATTGTTATCTATGCTATTATACCATGTATATGAATGCTAGAGAACATATTTGAGCCATCGTTTCGCAATTTAAACGGTTAGAATCGTTAGTTTGAATTTTAGGGTGAATAGTGACGTTCTTCTAGGGTTTTGCGTAATTGCTCGAATTAGCTTGATTCAATGCTTCTAATAGACGCCTTAGGTGCTAGTGAAGGTAACCTAATAGCCCCGTCCATTTGCATTGTCCTTAAATCGCTTAAAATGGAAAATAGCCGACTTTAATTTGGGACTTTTGGGGCTAATGCGAATCCGGGTGGATTCGGGCTTCAATTCTAGTATCCTTAGGCTACCTAGGTGCTATAGATGCCTTGATATCCCTTGTTTGAAGGCCGGACAATGTAGGTGTAGTTTAAAGCCAAAAGAGGGAAATTGGGGCTTTCGGGGTAAACGCGGGCATTTGATTGAGTTAGAGGGTTGAGAGGGTACCTTGAGGGTTAGTTAGAAGGTTGGGAGAGTTTCCTTTGAAAATGAAATCATTAACTTTGGTTTGGAAGAGAAATAGTTTGTAAAATAAAGGGGTTTAAGTGCAATTTCGGTTGTCTCACACTTCTAAACTCACGGCATGACTTCTTGAGTGTTTATATGTGATATTAAGTTGATTTGGAGCTTTTGGTATAATTCTATGGTTATTTTGTAATGTCTCTTTGCAAAACTGCATATTTGCTTATATAATTGTTCTATTCTAATTGCATCGAGGTCAACCTACTTTGTTGATCCTCATATGTGTTAATGCTTATATTATTGCTATTAACTTGCCATCGTTAAGTGCATTGCATAGTGGTTGCGCAACCATAGTGTCAGGGGCGGATGTGTTGAATATCGGTTGGGCGGCAGAGGGCTTGCCGGTGGATATTCAAACTCCGTGCCCTATTCCCTCATTCGCCTGGTCCGGAGATTGCCAGGGGATGTTGGGTCGTAGGATTATCGGGGTACATCCGGAGTACACCCACTGGAGTGATTGGGGTTATGCCGGCTTAACGTGATCGTGCTCGTGGTTCGTGGATCGTGATTGAAGACCAGTGAAGATTGGTGTATAGGGGATTGTGTGATATGTATCCTTTTAAATGTGTGGTTACTTTAGTTATCATTGTCTCTTAAATTGTCTAAGTGATATTGTTGTATAACTGTATTATCTGTTGCATTGCACGCCCTGAGACTATATCCCTCACTGGGCAACAGTGGTTGCTCATACCTCGATATCTGTTTCAGGAGACGCTGAGGGTGATCCCCAGCTTGTTGATTTAGTTGAGGAAGAAGAAGTTCAGATTGAGCCTTTACCTTAGTTGCTGTGCCTGATAGCTTGAGGTGGTTAATGAATTTGCTGCTATGTGGAAGATTCATCGGATTACTTTATGTACTATTTTGTAGCCCAAGGGCTATGTATATGCTTGTTGTATAAGTTGAAGACTAGTTGGTTGTGTTGTAACTTTGAAAGCCTATGAACTGTAATAACTTATGATCTACTTCTATTCGCTTTGCTTGCTTGGGAGTGAATGACTTAAAGTAGAAAGGTTTGGTCTTTCAATTATGTTTAGTTGATTTCCTAGAATGTCATGATTATATAACTATGTTGATAATAAGTTCTCGCGTGCTTGTGTGTTTTGGAACTATTGTGTACTATAAGGCTCGGATGGCCTTAGAACTTTGTTGTTTATTTAAGAAAAGCTTGTATTGTATTGTTGGGTCCTTGTTTGAGTGAGTACAGGTTTTTAGAATGTCCACGGTACAAGGGAGACTCTGTCCGTGTGTCGGGTTCGGACTTAACCTTTAGCTTGGGGGTTGGGTCGGGGCGTGACAACCATCTTGTTGAGCTCTCACTATAGTAGGCTTTTCTTGGGCATCCCTGACTGTGGTCAAACCCCGATCATTTTGCCATTTATGACAGTCCTTCTTCATGTGTTGATCACTGCCACAACCTAGACACATTCCCGATTTCTTCCAACATCCGGTCTCAACATGACCCTTCTTGGTACAAAAAACACAAAATGGAACATGAAGAGTAGCACTATTACCTACGAAACCCTGAACTGGAAAAACCATTAAACTGCTCCGCTGTATCCTTATGACCACTGGCCTATTTTGCCTCTGGAGTTGACTCTGCAGACTTCAAGGATGAAAATATCTTCGCTGGTCCTGAGGCTGTGAAGGCATTCTACTCAATTGACTTGACCCTGCACCTACCTTATTTTTTCCTTTCTCACCTCTTGTTGCAACAGTAAGGGCTTCATCGTATGTGAAAAACTGAAAAGAAGTCAAGCTATCTCGAACTTCCGGCCTCAACCCTCGAATGAATCTCTGAATCCTCATTTTTGTAGTTTGCACCATACCCGGAGCATAATGTGACAGATTATGAAATCGGGCCTCATACTGCGTAACAGACAAGCTACCCTGTTTTAAAGACATGAATTCATTCCTACGGAATCTTCCTCTGATTCCAAGAGCTCTGACAATCCCTTACTTCACCCAAAAGAGTCACCCGCAGTTATAACATATATACAATTATATCACATGAAGACAAGTACAACATAAAACATAATTAACATATAAAAACAACATTATCACATAACGCATAATTCAACACTTAAGAAGCCAATATCACGTAAACAGGCTATATCACATAATAAGTTATAACAATTAAAGTCTCATAAGCAACAAACTACACATAGGTCAAATTGATTATGTAACTCACACTAAACTCTCAAAGTACGTTGAGCACCTAAGCACGTTGTTTCACATAAGCAAGTTATAAACAATTAAAACCACATAAGTTCACTTAACACATAAGACATATTGATCACATAGAAATTTAGTTACATAAGTAGATTAATCACATAAACATATTAACATGTAATTCACTTTACACTTAGTACATGCCTTCATGTTAAGACCACTACCCATATTCCGAGGATACCCCGGCTGACAGGTAAACAAGCTCTGATACCATTAAATGTCACGCCCCAACTCAACCCCCCTTAAGATCAGTCAGGACGCAACGAAATTTTGGCAGTATAACGATTGTAACCTGGATACCGAGGCTCTAAACCAACCTCTTCGCAACTCATACAACCAACTCCACAAACAATTCAACAATTAAACAACACAACCACAATATACATTAAACATTTTTTTACCATTGCATTCATAGTTATACGCCTCCGTTCCAACATCATACATTTACTAAATAACATACTTTTTTCCAAAATAGATTATAACCAATCTAGCAACCTAATCATGTTCCAAAACAAGACTACTAAGTTAGCAACATTTAATCCGTTATGTTTACAACATCTTATACATCATAAACTTCTAACTAAATACAAAACAACTAGTTTTAATATACAAGACAACAAAAGAGAACTACATCTCAGACATTAAGGACAAGACTCTGGCACATAGGACTCGTTCACATATGGCACATTCTCAGCTTCCTGAGGTACGTACCCGAAATCTTGTTCAATATCACCTGTATGCATGCAATAATTGAGAGTGAGCTTATATAAAACAAGCCTAGTGAGGATTCGACAGATCTCTTAACAATATTTACTATACTCCTTGGAAATCATCCTTTGAGCAGTAAAGACATAATAAATATCATTAACAATACAAGCACATTAATAATACTAACCAAACAATAAAGGATACTCTAGATGGTGTAGCTCCAAACGCCATCACGAACTCAAGCATTCTTCTTGTAACTCCCCATTACTCACGCACCCGAGGTACCTCTCTAGCCCCTCCCTCCATGGCACCTCTGCCATGAGAGCTGGGGGTAGCCTATGATAGTCATGCCGTTATCAACCCGACAGCCCGACGTTGCCCGAGAGGTGGCACGTACATACCAAGACTCAGACAATAAAAATAATCATTCATATCTCAGGAGGACAACAAAGTAGGTTGCCTATCTCCTGGCTTCATCAATAATCAATAATCAACTAATAACATTTCAACAACATATCATCAATTAAACAATTAACAACTCAACAACTAAGTTAAATGACAAAGTAGGCCATCCAACTTAACATGCATTTAACCACTCAACCAAACCCGCATCTAATCAACAACAACCCATAATTCAACCACTCAAATACTACCCAAACAACTAAAGACATTATTTCAACATTTAAAGAAAGACAACCCAAACTTCTAAAAGTCATAACTTACAATCTACTAATCCAATGACCCCTAAACCAGTTTCTATCACTCACCCACTCAAGCAACTATACTAGCCCCCTCGGAAACCAACCACAATCTATCCAAATTAAGCCCAACAGCCTTAAAACCTCAATGCACAATGGCTGAAATTTCTGGACTTTCACCACGACATCACAATCAAAATTTCGGCATTACAACATTACTACCACGTATTTAATAAACTTTTACAAGCTAACAACAATCAATTCCAACCACCACAACTCCAATTATTCAACAAATAGCCAACAATTCAATTTTAATACCCGGAAAATAAAAATTCATGCTACCACGGTTCAAAACTGCTATAAACCCATATAATCAATCCTTAGCATCTACTGAACAATAATATAACAACAATTTAACATTTCAACGGCTAAAAATTCGATTATATGAATTAACATAAAAATGACATTTTGAGATCTAGAATTTTTCTCTCACCTTTGATGTTATTTGATGCAAGAAATGTGTGCAATGGATACCCAACAAGTGAAATCAAGCCTTGGTTGAAGTTATTTGGCCTTGTATTGCAAAATCTATGAGCAAATTTCTTGAAAACTTGAACAAAAATGACTTCTTTTTTTCCTTGGAGATTTTCGGCCATGTGTGTGTTTTTTGAAGGTGTTTTTGCTTTGTTTTGGTGTGTGTTGATGCATATATAACTTAAGTCAACATAAATAGAAAAGTCAAAGTTGAAACAATTAGTTAGTTTTTAGTATTTTTAGTCTTTTAATTGTCTTTTAGATTATTTTTGTTCACATTTATGCATTTAACACTTAGACTATTTTTAGGTAGTTTATTTTAGGTGACAAAAATTTTCACATGCAAAGACTCTCACCCAACTCGGTTTAAAACGCGATTTTCATAAAAAAAAGTGTAAAAACCTTTAAAATTCCAAAGCCGATTCAAAATCTGTTGTAATCAGACACAGGTCTTTTAATATCTGAAGACTAATTTTTAAAACATTTAAAGCACCCCCGTAAAAATTTTAGCGGACGAGTGCTAAAAATACTATTCACAAAAATCGTCGATAAAATTTCTGATACCGATTTTGATAAAAATTTCATGAATGCACACTTAGCATGTAATAGGAATATAAATCACAGAATTTGCACATTTTAACTCATATAACACATAAACATGTCAAAACACGCAAATCAAGGCAAAAACAAAATCTAGGGTTTCACATACATGATTCTCGTTTGTATTTGCAAGATGAGTCTTTGTGAAATATGATTAATAGGAGATTAATTTGCTTATTTGTATTCTATTGAATTTTGTGAAACTAATAGTTCAAGTTTCGCATGATTTGGCTAAAAAAATGAACGGGGATGAAATTTTGAAGAGTCATTCATAATCTGAAACTTTTCGTGCATCTGAAGGAAAGAGACGATCAAAATGTCGTCGTTTTGAGGTTTTATGTGCATAATGTGGTTGTCCATTAACTGGATGTTGAATTATTGAGAAATATGTGTAGCGTACAAAAATTTGGCTATAAATGTAGCTACCATGACTTGAACTCGAGACTTTGAAATTTTCAAATGATTGCATAACTACTTGGCTAGAGCTGCTTCTTGTATTATAGTTTCTGCAATAATATATGTAGGCCCAAATTATCCTAAGAGGGGGGGAAGGGGGTGAATTAGGAAAGGAAGACAAGTATACTACTTTTCGGATATGATAAAAACTAATGAATTCTCTTAAGAAATTTATCAAACACTATGCATTCACAATATAAAGAAATAAAGAGAGAAAAGAGAAAAAGATGACGCCGTCGATTTTTCGGTGGTTCGCTAATCTACATCCACTACCTAAGGTCTTTCTCTCCTTAGGATTTCCACTAGCTCCACTAGTAGTGCTTCTTCACAAGTTGGTGAAACACAAACCAACACTACAATAACTCTTGACTCCATAAGAGTTTGTACAAGGCTCTTCATTTCTTTGAATCCACAAAGAAGTTATAAACTGAAACACCCCGATCTCTTATGAGACCGGAGCCTTGATTCCAATCCCAAAGGCACGAAAAATGAGAAAAAATGGATGGAGTTTTTTCTATTTCTAGGACTATCCACAACCCTGCACTCAGAAGAATTGACCACAACGGTAACATATACCACTCATATCATGATTTCCCAAGATTATAACTTCATCCGAGTCTTTCTCTCAGCACACAAGCATGCATTTCATTAAATATTGAAATTCTATGTGATAAAACCGATTATCATACCACTTTAATCCTATCTACTTAACTTTCTCATATTTTAAGTCAACCAATCATCTTACATTACTCCAAACAAGCATGCAAATCTGATAGGCCATAAAGTAATTCACTAAGTTATACAAATCATTCACGATTATCAATTCTTACAAGCCTTTAAACTTTACATTACAACCCTCCATGACAACACAATACATATATAACCCGATACAGTTACATTCAAGATTTCTATGGACTCAACTAGTTTACAATCCAAGCCACTTAACTAATTCACATAGAATCACATGTACAGTCAACTGAGGTTAGCACATCCAATCACAGTAAGTCTCGAGCTTTCTCCTTAACACTTTCCGAAGGCACTGAACTTGAAAATGTTAGAAACGAGGGCGAGCATACAAAACATGTATGCCCAGTGAGGGAGGGAAAACAAATATCCGGGACGTTCTGAAAACGATTTCGTGCAATGCAACAATCAACAATAAAGTAAACTAATAATATGAAACTAGTATATTTATACTAATAAACAAGCTAAGTAATACATATCAAAGAAAGGTAAATAACCACAATAGGATAAATACAATAACCAACCTTGAGGAAACAATAACAATATATCACACAATACAAATATACGAGCTAATTAACACAATATAAGATCACAAACAATGGTAACTCTCCAATGACATAGGGCCCAAGCAAGAGTTAGTAAATAAAAGGATACGATGGTGATCACAAGCACAAACTACGAACCTCAATCCACGAACCACGATCCACGATCCGTGAACTTAATAAACAATAATGATTTCGATATCGATAAGCCGGCATAACCCTATACACCAAACTGGGGCTCCGAATATCACACGCTGTTAATCCTACGACCCAACTTTCCCAAGGTGGCATCCCTAGCAAGAGAGGGAATAGTTATGGAGGATGGACAACCACTGGCACGCCCGATGCCGCCCAGTGGGTGGCCACCACATCCGTGCGAAATGGTTGCGCAACCACGATAACGATAACGATAGGTTTGAGTTTTCACTCGATGATATCTATAATTTCCAAGGAAAATCGATTCAATAACCATTCGAGATAACATATACAAGATAATTTTACAAGCAACATAGACAAAATAGCAATATAGGCAATACAAGTATTTTCTAATAAGGTAATTGTGCTACCCTTTTCATGAAACTTCTTCATAGCATGCAAACACTCTATTACACAATATCTAAGCATTATATATGCATATAACAAAGTAAAGTATTTAAAATGCACGTAGAAATGATCCCTCACCTTATGAAGCCACGAACTCTTTCAACCTGGTCCCTTTATGCCAAAGCTAGCAATTCACATAAGATTCATAATTTAGTTCAACATAACACGATTAAACATTTTATAACAAGTAACAATATAACATTTGATATTAATGTAAAAGTCACATACAAACAACACACCAACTCCTAAGCCACCCAATCTTCAATTCAACCACTTCAATCACTTCCAAACACTTTTCAAGGCCTCTCAACCATATGAAACCTCACTTTAACCCACGGCTAACATTAAACTCCAAGTAGCCTTCTTAGTCCAATTCAAGCTTATTCTAAACCAAAACCATGAAAACACCATTCCAACCATTCGATCATCCTAAGAATACTCTAGGAAGTCCTTTTCAACCAAGAAAACTCACTTTTAGTCATTCTTACCATAAAAGCCCTTTACACCCCATAACTTCAAAACTCACCATATAACCACGGAGACACGCTAAAATCATTCCACACACTCCACATTCACGTATGAACCACAACCAAGTTGTCTAAAGCATCCACGCACATTTACGGTCCAATGTCACCAAGAAGGCCCTTTACACTTGATCAACTCTCTCCAAGTCTTAGCCACATTCCATCAATTCCAAGCATTAATCTAGTCATTCCAACACCTATGACACCTACTACAAGTATCGAATGAACATTTAACCATCAATTCAATAAAACACTATTTATTAGACCAACTTTCTTAAGCTACCCACTCCAACCGACATACAAGACTTTCAAACCAACTTCGCCAATCACTTCTAGACACTTTATGGCATGCCTCAGCTACATGAAACCACATTTTAACCTACGTTCACTATAAAACCTCGATTCGCCTCTTAGTCCGTTTGAACTACATCTACCTCAACCGATCACCAATTCAATGCCAAAATCGCATTTTAAGCACTTCCACACCTAATAAACACTAACCATATCACCCAAATACACCCCGTTGTTCGAACTCCGCAAAGCCCTTTTTGAAATCAAGCCAATTTGGCTCTTCCACTCAAATTCTATTCAATCTAAACACATTTAATCATCAACCTAGGTTCATTAGCAGCTATAGCACCTTTAGATATCATCAATTCAAGCTCATAACACAAAATCAACCAAAACCCTAAAAATTACTATTCAACTTCTTCTTTAAACATGCCTACACCATTTCAACCATTCAAAATGCTATCTAACTATAAAAGAGTGTTCTATGACAATAAATAAGACTAATTTAAGCATAAACAAACATGTACAAACAATATATTAACAAATTTTAAAAATAAAGTTTATATGCAAAACTTCCAAATACTAAAAATAAGATCAATTTTTCACCATACAAGGCTAGAGAGGGTTGAAGAAGGCTCAAAGGTTGCTCAAAAATATCTCAAGGCAAGTTCAAAGATTGAAATTGATTGTTTTTTTTTCTTCTTTTCTTTCCTATGGCCGATTGCCCTGTGCTTGTGTTTGTGATGTTTTTCTTTTGTTTTTGAAGATATATGGGTGTAGGATAGTTTATGGGTTTAGGTCATAGGTTAGTTTTGGCAAATGGGTCAAGTTAGGTAGTTTTTGCTAAAATGTATCTTGGGTTACTATTCATAACGGGACTAAGATAATTTTATATCTCGCTCATCCGATAGGCCATGCACATAATACTATTTTTCTCATTCCTCCTAAATGACAAATGTTATGGGAAAAATGTAAAAATCGGAAAATAAAATAGTAAAAAATGTAAGTGAATAGTAATATTTCCTACTATTCAATAAACTTCACATAAATGCACATAAATTGACATTAAATTAATAAATGCATATGCATGTAGGTTCGGGGTCTCACATAAACATTCCCTATACAATGATTCTCTCAATGCTATAGTAGTGTTTATCTCACAACAAGAGTGAATAAATGATGAGTACAATGAACTCTCTTTAAGAATGGATTGATACAATTTAATGCTCTCTTAAATGCTCAATGATTTGCAAGTTAAAGCTCAATGATTTGTGTAAGCAATGGGTTTTTGATGATATGAAAGCTTTGGAACAATTGCTTGTAGTTGGAAGATGTAGTTTTAGCAATAGGGGTGTTTGAAAATATATAGAGAGAACTTCCAAAGGATATAAAACGACTAAATTTTCAAATAGTTGGACGAAGAGTCGGATGAGCTATTCGTTCAAACATTCATCCGACTTGTCCATTGTACCCACTGGACAAGTCGACTGAGTCAAGTCGAATGAATAGTCGGATGAGTCGAATAGTGTCAGTTTTTCAATTTTGCGAAATTGAGTCCGAAATCCATTTTTTCAAAGGCTAAACACTTGGGCACTTTAAAAACACTTCTTCTAAAATGTTTTTAACATTTTTGACACTTCAAAACATTTTTAAAACTCTTGTGGAAAGATTAATACCGATTTTTGTAATCAAGAGTTTAAAATACATTTTCAAACGAAAATTCAATCTTTTGAAGATACATTAATTTAAACATTTTAAGAACATTTTTCAAAAGATATTTCAACCCATTTAATCTTTTAAAATCTTTTCAAAACTCTTGAGGAAAGATTTAAAAACATTTAAAGAAGGTTTGTTTGAGCTTTACCGAGCATATCAAAGTCACTCAACATTTAATTAGCCGGTACCTCTTATGTCGCCACGTCTCCTCTTATAACTCCCTCTTCATCTACAAAGATCTTCACAACTTGAAGCTTATAGAGATCTTGACAAAATGACACTTAAGCTTGATTATGTTGAACTCTTCATTTGACCTTCATGATTAAATCACTTGAGCTTGATCAATATTATTTTTCATGAACTTGCTCTTGAGCTTGTATAACATTGATATTCACATAGTGTTTTGTTCATCTCTTCAATCTTCCTTCTTTAGGACAAGATCTTAGTTAGGATGTTCACATCTTGAATCTTCATAGCTCTTGACAATTAAAGTGCTTTGATATTCTAGTTGGAGGATGTCTTTTGTTTGATCATCACTTTTTATGTGCTTGATCATTACTCCAATCCTCATGAGCTTACTTAATATGTTGAATATCCTTCAGGTTTTGACTAATTCTCAAATAATAAACTCATTACAAGTCAATAGATCAATTTCATAATCAAGATTTAGTTATCATCAAAATATAGGATTAAGGCCTTCGTGAGACGCCCGAGCCTAGAGCATGCATATGTCATTCATTGCATATAACTTGTGCATTTATTTACTTAAAAGCTTACATAAGAATAGTTACTATTCACGTGATTTTTTGACTATTTAATTTTTTTCGATTTTGCATTTTTTCCATGTTACGTGACTTATATGAGGCATGAGAAAAATAAAATTTTGAGCATAGCATATCGGGTGTATGATTTATAAAAATGTTTTGGTCTTGTGTGAATAGTAACAGTTAAAGAGAGCATTTTTAGCCATTTTAACCAATTTCTACCCATTTTCTCTAACCAAACCCAAACCCTTTAACCCATTAACCCAACCCAACCACCTATTAACTAACCAACCAATATAAAACAAAACAAAAAAAAAAAAACAGAAGACAAAACTTCAAAAATCGGCCAAAGGCCAAGAAAAAAAGAAAAGAAAAGAAAACTTCTTCATCTTGCCATTTGATCTCTTGTGCTTGGATTAAGAGTTGTTTGAGCTTGCATAGAACATCTTCCAAGCATCTTTAAGTGCATAGGTGAGAGATTTCATTCATATTTGTGCATTTGAAGTTTTATGTATAAACTTTTATTTTTAGATTTTAATGTTGTACTGCTTATATGTGCTTTAATGTGCTTCAATTACCTTCTATTGAGTTAGTAGAACAATCTTTAAAAGTTATTTAGCAAGGTTTATGGCTAGAAATGCAAAATGCAATTTGTGGAAGATGATGAATAGTGTCATAAATAGTAAACATTGAATTTTTGGGTTTTGTGTCCCGAATTGCAGTTTATCGCTTTAGTTAGGTGTCCTAAGTGTTTAGAAGGTTAAGTGTACCATTTAAATGGACTTTGCATTGCTATAATTGAGAAATTTGCATTGGAGCATAAAGGGGTCGTTTGACCAAAGTGTCGATCGGGCACGTTTTGACTAGTTGGATAGGCTTAGATATGCGGGGAAACAACTTTGGTGCATTATTGACGTTGATTGGATGTTCGGTTAATGTAGCTGTAGTTCAAACGGGCCAAGGGGTTAATCGGGGTTTTGTAGTGAAAGTGAGATTTCATAGCATAGAATTGTGTCATAGTGTGCCTAAGAATGGATAGTGAAGTCGGTTTCCAAATATCGTAGCTTGTTTGGATGTGGTAGATTGTAAAAATTAAAGGAATGAATAGTATTTTCTAAGGTTTATGTTAATTTTGATTCTAAGCTTGCTTAGTTGCTATCTAATGGTGCCATTGATGATAGTGAATCTAGATTAGTGTATGGATCGAATGGAACTTGAATAAAATCATAAAATTAGATTAAAACCAAAATGGGCCGTTTATAATTTGGTGGCTCGGGTACGTTTGAATGTTATAACTAGTGTCTATTAGGTGGGGAATTACTTTAAATGCAACTATGGAATTGATTTGAGGGGTGGTTTGGGTAGCTATAGTTCAAAGTGACAACCGGGCTTTTGTGTTAAAAATGTGATTTCATAGTTTAAGGAGTATCATAAAGTGTCATTAAGAAGGTAAGATGATTGGGTTGTGGTTTGGTTAAGTTCCGTTTTGTATGAGCTTGAATTGGGACAAAGCAAATTAGTTTATGAAAGTTGAGGAACATGTCAGTAATTGGGTTGTAATTGATTATTAAAGTATTTAATTGCATTTGTATAGCTTATGTAATCTATCAGTAAAGTTCGTGAATTGAGTTGTCTTTAAGTTAAATGAAGTTGTTGTGTTTAGGTAGGGCCTTGAGTGGTAATTGAAGAAGATTTGGTGCAACTAGAGGGAATTCTTGGCTTCATAAAAGTGAAGGACTTGCATTATATTTGCATTTCTAGTTTTGGTTATGTTTATGTAATTTATTGTTTATTTGGTATATGATGTTTCTATTTATATGGATTGCTATTGCTAACGTATATGTTACTTACTATACTATTTTCTTCGTGTATTACTTGGAATTTAAAGATTGTTGCACATGTGATCGCTTGAGTTTATGTGTTGGTTTTGTAAGTAAAATGTTAATTGACTAGCTTGATTGTATAGCCAATAATTGTTTATTATGTGTTCTATTGTTTATCTCACTTGTGCTATCCAAGTGATAAATCGATAATATGGGAATGTGTTAATCATATCGTGATCGAATATCGGGTTGCGCAACCTTTTGGGCATGGTAGTGTTGTTCAACTCGGGGTAGCATCGGGCTGTCGATATAGCTCGGCTACCATGGTTCCCAATCCCTCTCGCTAGGGCATAATCTTCTACCCCAGAGGCTTGGCTCACCTCGTTGGGGCATAAAGATCTACCGTGGGAGAGTAGAGTCATATAACTTGTTTGTGCTCATGATCGACATTCTCGCTGGGCCATAATCTCCTACCTAGAGGTTTGTTCACCTCATTGGGGCATAAAGATCTACCTTAGGAGAGTTACTTGTGATTACACCTCTTTGTATGTAATATCTAGTTTGTATACTTGAATGTTACTTCGTATAGATTGGCAAGTTGTTTAATTGTATCTTATAGTAGTTCTTAAAGGGTGTTATCTAGTTTATTGGATATGTATTTAATTGTTGAATTATAATACGTGAACAGTTGTTGCATTGCACGAAAATCTTTTCAAAAATTCCCCAATTACATGTTTCCCTCCCTCACTGGGCATACGTATTTTGTATGCTCACCCTTGTTTCTAACAATTTCAGGTTTAGCATCTTCCGAAGTTGATAAAGGGAAAGCTCGAGAATTTTTGTGACTGGTTTTGTTGACTTCAGTTGATTGTACATGTGAATCTATCGGAATTAATTGAGTGGCTTGAAGTGTAGTTGGTTGAAATCATAGAAATCTGGAATGTAATTGTACCTGGTCTTGTGTATATTTGTGTTATGTGGAGGTCTATTATATAAAGCTAAATGACTTGTAAGAATTGGTAGAGATAGGTGGTTTGTAATAGCTTAATGGATTACTTTATCGCTTAATCGTCTTGCATGCTTGTTTGGGTTAATGATGGTTGATCGGTGAACTTAATAGATAAGAAAGTTGTGTAGATAAGATTAGAGTGGTATGATAATCGAATTATTGTTAATAGAATTTCAATAACAAGTGAAATGCATGCTTGTGGGTGGATATAAAGACTTGAATGGTCTTATAGTTTTGAAAAGTCATGAAATGAATGATATATATTGTTGTTGTGGTCAATTCTTCTGAGTGTAAGGTAATGGACAGCCCTAGAAACACGGGAAACTCCGTCCATTTTCTCTCATTTTTTATGACCTCGGGATTTGGGATCGAAGACTTGATTCCGTGAGGGATTGGGCCATTACACTTCAGGTTAACAATATATGTTAACACAGAGCGGTAAATATTTCTAGGTTACATATGGTTTCGTTTCTCTCATGTTACTTTTATTCCTGGTTTGTGTTTCTAGTAGGAATATTATTTTATATTTGGGGAATGTTTATATATTTAGTGCAAATCGAAATTCTTCATTATATGACATGCAAATATGTGTTTAATCTAATGAATACACATGAGAGTATATTTACAACTTATGTAATAATCATGTGGTGGGAATATTGTCTTTTGAGAGGCAAAATGAGATTCTTGGTTATGTTTATTCATAATTAAATACATACAAGAAATTTTGGTTTGTACCTATGAATGAGTTAAATTATGTTTTCCTCATTGTAATATTTGCTCGTATTTGGTCTCTAGGCCAATACTGGTAGGAGCAAAAAATTTGGTAAAAAAAAATATGATAGTTGGAAATATTATCTTTTGGGTGTACCTTTTTGAGAATTTATAAAAAATATGAAAAACAATTCATAATTGTGATTGTGATATGTATTTTCATGTGATCACATATTTATTTACTATGATTGTAATAGTATAAAAGTTATTTGTCTAAATAAATACTAGTATATGTATATATGTGTTTATACATGGATTGAAGATACTTCTATGATGGTTTATTAAAATTGAGTTTAAAAACCTTTGTACCGAATGTTGTGGAAACAAAGAATTTTTCAATATACTTATTGGAGCTTCCAAATTTATGGTGTGAAAAATTAAGACAAATGAATTTTGATGATTTGCACAGTGGAGTATGCAAAGATACAAAATCATTAGAACTTATTGAGAAGTTCGGCAACTTTGGAACTTATTGAGGAGTTCAAATTCACAACGGTATTTGTGAATTAAAGTTTGTGCAAATTAGAGGCAAAAAAGTATTTTGCTACTTTTATTGGTATTTGCACAAAAGCTTGTGAGGTTATTACTAGAATTCAAACACGAGGGTTTGAAAGCATTTAAACAATATATAAATGAGATTGAGAATTGTTAAGGCAATTAGATTGATTGGCGATTGATTAATTGATTGGAGATTATTAAGGCAACTATTGATTGGCTATGTTTTGCAAAATTTATGATATTACCATACTTGTACTTTTACCTTTTATATTGTGCAAGAAAAATCTTATGGTAACTTACCATATTTGTGCTGCTTAAGGAATGACATTAATGGCATATTCATAAGGAAATGAAGAATAAAATGAAGATTAGGGTTTTATGAGTCAAGGCTTTTTCTTGCAGTCCAAGATGACTTGCAGCAACAATTGTGTATTTATATGAAGCAGCAGTCACGACAAAAAGGAAGCAGACAGAAAGCGACAAAGAAAATATAAAAGAGTTCTGTCTAGTATTCCATGTTATGTTGCAACATGATCTGTGTTCTAGTCTTTGATTGTATTAAGTGTTGCAACTTTGTTTGTTTTGACAGTGAGTCATGAGTGAATTATATGAGTCTTTGAGTGATTAGATTATTGTCTTCTTTATTCATTCTTCGAGAGAAGAAGGTGTAGTTCTCTGAAGAGAACGCTGCAAGTCGAGGGGATCTTGCATTCATTCTTCGGGAGAAGGTGTTGTTCTCGGGAGAGGGCGTTGCAAATCGAGGGGAGCTTGCCAAACCAAAGTTCATTAAGAAGTTCTACATCTAGGTGTCAAAGGTCAAGAGGGAGTATTTACTTGTGTAAGTCCATTGATGTTGTAACTTGTTATTTCTTAATGAACAGGTTTATTGGACCAGGGGAGGTCCCGTGGATGTAGACCGCAAGGTTGAGCCACGTTAAATCTTGATGTTCCTTATTTCTGTTACAACTTTATTATTTCCGCTGCTGTTTACTGTCACTGGCTATGTTGGAAAATTAAGTGGAACAACTCATTAATTGACTAGAGAAACAGATTGTTAATGAACTGTGAAAGAAGTAATGTCCTAGTTAATGTTGCAACGTCACTTGTAACAGATTCACCTTATACCAAGTAATTGTATCAGTTTTTCATATTCACCATAGAACTTCGTCGATTGAACGAATTTGTCATTTTGCTTTAAAATTTGTCAATACTTATACTGCATAAACTCTAACACGAATCAACACAAAGGTGTTGATAAGTAAAGGAACTGTCTACTTTCCTTAAGAAATACTATATCAAACATGGTATTGTTCATTAATTGTGGCTCCTTGTTCAATTCAACAAAGTGGCATTGTTGAGAGTAATACCTAAAAGGTGTTAAATACTTTATTGATTAAAGGAAACTTTCAAACTTGAGGGGAAAGGTTATTTTGACTAGAAAACCACAAGTATTTTATCAAGATATCCATGTGTAAGGTTTAAAATGTTGACCACCTTTCTGAATGCTTAAAATATGGGGGGTATCTTGGTGAAATAGGAGTTCCAACTCCCAGAATGGTCAAATCTGGATCATAAGACTATTGATGATATCTTTATTGTGGTATACTAGATTTCTTGTGTGCAATTCCAAAATTGAGGACATGCGCAAACAATATTGTTATAAGGTGAAGGATATAGAATTTTTGAGAAATTTCTATCCTTGTGAGGTTCCACAAGAATTTAGTTCTTTACAATACTATGTGTAGTAGTCATGAAATTGATATAGTAAAAGAGGCTATATCAAATGGCAATGAAGATGAACCAAGACATAGCAAGAGAGCTTGTACCTTCATGGAAATAGTGACAACAATCAAACTTCTTTTTGGGAAAAGACTGTTATTAGTGGATTAATTCCATTATACGTAAAAACTGATAGTTTTTCTTTTGAAAATTAACCTTTAAGGTGTAAATGATTTTTTTAAAGGAAGATTAAATTTGGTGGATCGATTGACAAGTAATAGACTAGACTTGTAATCGAGAACTACAAGTACAGTCTTAATTACTTGGACATGTGTACACCAGTTACTCCACTAACATCTATCTAGATGTTGATAGCCATTATAGCTGTCGATAATTGAGATACATCTAATGGATGTAAAAACAATGGATGTAAATTGTACATCTAGCTAAATGTACTGGACAAGTCTATTGGACAACTAAAGAAGAGTTTTAAGGTACCCGAGATACACCTTGAACCATGGGCTACATTTGTAGGATATCCAACTATACCAAGAGGATACAATGATGCTTTCTGGATATCTGGTTCAAAAGTCTCAAATCCATAAATGGATATGTCTTTATTTTATGGTGCAACTATCTTCATGGAAATCCTTTAAGCAAATTTGTATAGTTAGATTCATGATGAAATATTAGTTTATGGCTGAAGAAAAAGCTGGGAGACTTCATAATTTCTTAGAGGATATTCTTGGTTCAAAACTTGTGCCAGCTATCTGCCAACAGTGTGATAGTCAATCACTGATTGGAAGGGCACTAAGTGGTATGTATAAACGGTAAGTCTAGATATAAATATCTTAGATATTGTAAGATGATTGCTCTCTAATGGAGTTATCTCAATTGACAATGTAAAGTCAAAAGAATAACATTGCAGATCTGCTTACAAAAGGTATAAGCAAAGAGAAATTCTTTAAATCGTCAAGGGAAATGGGTCTTAAGCCTATTTCTGAAGAGTTATCATAATGACAAACCTTACCTTGTTGACAGGAGATCCCTGGATCTAGGTTCAAAGGGAAAAGCTTAATTATGTATAACTTAGTGGAAGCACTGTGGGGGTATAACTCCTACATATTCTTATAACGAGCAGACAATGCTGCCTGTGTGAGTTTAGGTTAAGCTATGATTTTAATGATTCTTACATCTTGAAAAATTCAAGTGGGGTATTGCAAGATACTCTTTATAAGAAATCACCTATATGAGTAGGGAGTGGGTTGCTTCTACGAGAATTTCTAAGGCTAAATTCTCTAGAGTACTCATGAAATTGGGAGTTGTTTAGGGCTGAAATGAACACAACCGGGAGTTGTTCAGGGCTGAAATGAACACAATCGTGAGAATCTAAAATTAGCAAGAAGGATATTGTGTGAGTTCTATTGCCTTGACTTACACAAAAGTTGAATAGTTCAAGACATCGCATTCATTGGGATAGCTTTCACTAGGGAAGGTTCAAGGCCAAAAGCTACCTATCTCGAAGCAGTATTTTTCGTTTGAACTCTCTCTCAATGTCTGCATTCTGCATTTTGCATTAAACTATTCCATTCATGTGGGGGATTTTGGTAATATGAATGGAAAGTAACGGAAAAAATGTAGCTTAATTGTCAATTATGATATGCAACGAAAATATGTAGCTTAATTGTCAATTATGATATGCATGTGAATGATATGGCTAATGGCTTGGCTGCTTAATTTCACTTTAAGTGAAATTCAGTGACTAAGTTTATTATATATTTGTCCTATATGTTGAATTAACGAATTGAACTGATGAAGTGATTTGACTTTGTCAAAGTTTGTGGCTAAGCTGTTAAAGAATATTATGTTCTTCAATCTCTTTTTGTTTTAATATACATATTCATATGCATGTTAGAGAGAGTTCTACAATTTTAGGTTTACCAGTTCTTGTAATTTGGAGTGCTCTAATTACACGAAGTTAAGATCGTTGTATCATGGGACACTTGCGCTAGAGACCGTAAGCATTGTAGCGGGGCGATAAAAGTCTTAAGGAAACTGGGTCCAACTCAGGCCTCGATCTCATTTTATCTTTGGTTTGTCTTTTCCATTTATACTCTTAGATTACAAATATAAACTTGCAATATTTGGTTTATTTAATTTATATTCTTCTGTTAGAAATTTTCAATTTAGAATTAACTTTTGCCATTAGATTATGAATGAGTAAAGTATTCCATTGAGTTAATTCATTCCTTCAATGCAAGTTGTATTATGTGTAGCACTATAAATTCCTAACAGGGGAGACTAATGCTTTTTTTATATTTTATTTTATCAGAATCAGTCTACATCAAGGGTTTGCCTTGAGCCCATATCTTTCACGCTAATTATGGACAAACTCACTAGTCACATTCAAGATGCAATGTTGTGGTGCATGCTATTTGCGAATGGTAGTGTCTTGGTAGATGAGTCTAGAAAAGGTGTAAATGTTAAGCTAATATAGGAGGTTTAAAGTATGATGCATGTTACGTGCTCTATATGTTGTTTTATGTGCATAAGGTGTTTTGAACATGAATGAGTTATCAGTCTGTGTCATTTATTTGCTTATTATAACACTAGACTCTTCTAGTACTGAGATGAGGAGGGGAAGGCTGAGAAGGTAGCTGGAGGAAGCTTCGAGGCAGGATACACCTAGACAGGGTACTGGTGTAGTCGGGAATGTTCTACCAGGGCAGGAACCAACAAATGCACAGGTTATGGCCTTAATGGCCACTGCTAATAATACTATGACTCAGTTAATAACACATCAGGGTCAGGCAAGAGTTGGCAGAGGCAATCCGGGAGCTAGAGCCGAGGGTAGTGGTACTATAGGTGGTAATTTGCTTGATAAGTTTCTACACCATGGGGCATACAACTTTTATGGGAAACCAGATGACATGAAAGTTGAGATGTGGTTGAATAAATTTGAGAAGGTAGCTGGTGTGATTGTATTTGCAGCACTTAAACCTTGGTATTTGTACTACATTGGCATCTTAACTTAGGGATAATTACAATATTTTGATATTTTCGATGCAATATAGAAAAATACCAGAAAATGAAAATTCAGACTCAAAACGATCCAAAATACAAGTCAAAAAGTGAACAAACAAGGAAACACAAAAATCGGTGGAAGAAGAAAGATCATAGAGTCGGATTTTTGCCTAAACAAGCATGTAATCAGACTCAAAACGCTGAAAATAGCCTGGAAACACCTCGGTCAACGTTCAGTCAAAGCCCGGTCAGAAGTCAAAATTCCAGCCTAAAAAGTTAACAAAAGGGCACTCGAGCTCCCTGCACAATCCTTCCACCGTCTTCCTGGGCGCTCGAGTGCCCATCTATACTTTCCGGAGTCTTCTGGAAGCACCGCGTGTCAAGCAACCAGCGGACCGAGCGCGCCCCTAATCTGCTGTCTATAAATAAACCTCCTCCCTTTGAATTTTGTAATTAATTTTGGATTTTGGTTATTTTTAATCAATTTCTAAGTTAATTCTAGTTAGTTTTTAGTTCTAGTTGTAGTTTATTAGTAGGATACGGGGGAAATCCCACCTAAGTGGTTCTTTTTCAGGGAAATTTTGCTTGAATAGCTACTTTTAGGGGAGACGTCTGGCCCTAGTAGTTATTATATGGGGGGAGGCTCTGCTCGAATAACTTTTAATAAGAAAGCTTTTATTCAGGGGAAACTCATCCCTAGTAGTTCTTATTCGGGGGAAATTAGCTCCACCCGAATAGCTACTCTGTGTCGGACCTCTGCTCAAATTTCGAGATCAAAAATACACGTTCGTCAATATGGGGGAGCCTTTCTCGACTCTCTCTTATTTACATAATTCGTATTCATTTATGTCTGAATAGATTGATATCTAGGGGTGAATATTGTAAATGATAGTATTTTAATATATGGTCTCGGATTTAGCTTATTCAATTCATATTGCAATGTATGGCTTGTTTTAATTCAGTATTCATACGTAATTGTTTTAAAGTAGATATTATAAATGCTTTACTTTCGTATCATAATGTTATACTTGTAGTTAATGTTATGATTGCGTTACTTTAGTGCCATATAATTGTTTTAATCATGAGTCTATAGGTTATACCATAGACTTCATGGAACTATAGGTTGTACCATAGTTTTTATCTCTAAGGTTAATTCCTTAGTTTAGTTTGCCTTGTTGTATTTGGTTAAAATAAGCTAAGTAGATTAACTAGGTCTATAGCGTTTAGCTTAACTGGGTGTATGCTTGTAGCTTAAGCCCTTGCAGAATTAGATAACCTAGATACCGAGCCTATGTTAATTGCCTCATTTACATATTCCAACTCCTAGATCACCACCCCTCGTATCCATACTTAGTTAGTTTAACTTAGATAATTTAGTTAGTTTAATTTTCCGCACATTACTCAATGTCACTTAAGCATTTTAAACATCTTCACATTACTTCACTAACTTAACTAACGAGCTTTCCTGTGGTACGATTCCGCACTCAGAGCACACTACGCTACGTAGATCCGTATACTTGTAGGTATTTTAACTTGGTATATTTTGTACACTTTTCACACGCCTACCGGGTTGCATCAGTAGCTGCTGTACTTGAGTGTACTGACGAGAGAAATATTACTTATGCAGTATTCTTGCTTGAGGGTGATATGAAGGAATGGTGGCGTACTGTTAGGGAAAAATAGGATACCGAGATGGTACAACATTCATGGACTGACTTTGTTAGAGAATTCAGAGACAAGTATGTATCAGTGGTGGCTCGTGAAAGGCATAAGGAAGAATTTATATCTCTGAGGCAAGGGAATGTGACTGTTGATCAGTATGAGGCTACATTTACTAGACTCTCTCGCTATGTGCCAGCTTTAGTACAGCCTGAGGCCATGAGGATTCAGAGATTTATCAGGGGTCTGAGAGGTGATATTCAGCTTAATTTGTCTTCGTAGGATTATCCTAATTATGCTGCAGCAGTTAGGGCCGCATCGAGATTCGAGAAATGCAAGAAAGATTTGTTGGCAGAGTCCAGTCATCCGAGTAAACAGCAGTATCAGTCTCAGAGTCAAGGCTATCAGAGACAGTATCACCAGCCTGTCTAGGTTCAGCAACAGATATAGACTCAGAGCTACCCAAGAACAGTCCAGACACAGTCTCAGACGAGACCAGTTCAAAGCCAGACATAGAGTTAGACCCGACCCGTTGCCGCACGATCTCAGCAAGGTAGCACCACTACATCCACTTACAGAGCCCTTACGGGAGGCACTGCTATAAGGAAAAACCAGCAGTGCAGTCACTGTAATCGTAAAGGCCATACAGAGGCAGAGTGTTGGAGAAAGTTGGGCCGATGCATTGGTTGTGGTAGCGGCAAACATAAGATTAAAGATTGCACCAGGTATAAACAAGGGAAGAGTCAGACATCCGGCCAAAGTGCTCAGACCAGAGCTTCAGGTGCAGCTCCAGTTCCACGAGGCCAGGCATGAATATTTGTTCTAGACTAGGAGGAGCTCCCCGATACGACAATGGTGGTAGAAGGTACTTTTCTTATTAATAATCAGCCGGTAGTAGTTTTGATTGACACCGGGGCCATACATTCTTTTATCACACCTATGTGCGCACAAACTACTGCTTTAAAAGTTGATAAACTGCCATATAAAATTGAAGTAGGCAATCCTATGGGTACAAAGTTTATTACGGAGTCTGTGTGTAAATCCTGTGGCATTTGCATTGAGGGGGCGCATGTATCCTGTTGATTTGATTATCTTACCATTTCGAGACTTTGAAATCCTTCTGGGGATGGATTGGTTGGGTCAGTACTATGCTTATTTGGATTGTAGAAGAAAAATTGTGACACTAGAAATACATGGTCAACTTGTCATTAAAATTGCTGGAAGTCGAAAGTCCATTGGAACTCACATAATTTCTTCCATTAAAGTAACTAAAATGTTGAGTAAAGATTGTGAAGCATATTTAGCTTATTTAATTACCTGGGAATAAACTGAAATTGAATGAGGTGCCTGTTGTAAAAGACTTTTCGGGGGTATTTCCTGAAGAATTGCCTGGGTTACCACTTGACAGAGAAATAGAATTTGTAATTGATTTGTTGCCAGGAACTAATCTTATTTCTAGAACCCTTTATAGAATGGCTCTACCTGAGTTGCAGGAGTTAAAAATTCATCTACAAGGCTTACTTGAAAAATGATTTATACAGCCTAGTTCTTCACCGTGGGGTACTTATGTGTTGTTTGAAAAGAAGAAAGATGGTACTCTTCGGTTGTGTATCGATTATCGGGGTCTCAATCAAGTGACTGTGAAGAACAAATATCTATTGCCATTGATTGAGGAACTGTTTGACCAGTTGCAAGGTGCCACTGTATACTCTAAATTCGATATGAGGCAGGGCTATTACTAGCTGAGAATTCGGAAAGAAGATGTGCCCAAGACTGCTTTCAGAACTAGGTACGACCACTATGAATTTGTTGTACTGCCATTTGGATTGAAAAATGCCCCAGCCGCCTTTATGGACTTGATGCAGAAGGTGTTTAGACTATACCTTAACCAGTTTGTTGTGATTTTTATTGATGATATATTGATATACTCGAAGTCTGAGGCAGAGCATGAAGAACACTTGAGAATTGTGTTGCGAACCTTGCACGAACATAAACTATTTGTTAAATTCATCAAGTGTGAATTCTGGTTGAGACAGGTTGCCTTTTTAGGCCATATAGTCTTACAGGAGGAAATTTCAGTCGATCCTGCAAAAATTGAGGTAGTAATGTCATGGAAAAAACCCGAAATTGTTACGGAGGTTCGTAGTTTCCTAGGGTTGGTTGGTTACTACAGGAGATTTGTTAGGGACATTTCTAAAATTGCTGGACCATTGACTTCCTCAGCTAAAAAAAAAACCGTGTATAACTGGGATGACAAATGTGAAGCGAGTTTTCAGGAACTGAAGAAAAGACTTACCACTGCTCTTATTCTTGCTTTACTTGAGGGGACAAATAATCTGGTAATTTATAGTGATGCTTCAAAAGAAGGTTTATGCTGTGTTCTTGTACGAAATTGTAAGGTGATAGCGTATGCCTAGAGGAAATTGAAGCCCTATGAGCTTAATTATCCTACACATGATCTTGAGCTTGTTGCTGTTGTCTTTGCATTAAAATAATGGCGACATTACTTGTGGGGTAATAAATTTCTAATATTTATTGATCATAATAGTTTGAAATATCTATTTTCTCAAAAAGATTTAAACATGAGGCAAAGGCGCTGACTAGAGTTGTTGAATGACTACCATTAGCTACTTGCCAAATAAAGCTAACACTGTTGCAGATGCATTGAGCCGGAAGACTACTGTGGCCAGTTTAATTATAAAGAATTGGGAAACTATAGAGGAATTGTGTCTGTGGAAACCAGAGGCTTCAGAAATAGGTATTCAATTTGCAAGTCTACAAATTCAGTCTTTACTACTATCTAGAATCAGGGAAGCACAACAATCCGATCCTCAGCTATTGAAGATTCTAGAGAAATCAAAAGGGGGATAGTCCAATTTCAAGGTACGTGATGATGGTTTGCTTAAGTATAAAAACATAATTTGTATTCCTAATGATTCAGCTTTAAGAAATGAGATACTTGTTGAAGCACACAACACTAAATACACTATCCACCCTGGTAGCACCAAGATGTACAGAGACTTGAAACAAAATTTATGGTGGAACAATATGAAGAGGGAAATTGCTGATTATGTGGCTAAATGTCTAACTTGTCAGAAGGTTAAAGCTGAACATCAGAGACTTGCGGGATTATTGCAACCATTGGAGATTCCTATGTGGAAATAGGATCAGGTTATTATGGATTTTGTGTCTGATTTTCCAAGATCACTGCGAGATAATGATTCTGTATGGGTTGTGGTTGATCGATTGACGAAAACTTCACATTTCATTGCTACAAAGAAGACAGACAATCTTGATAAACTAGCTGAGCTATATATTGAGAACATTGTGAGACTGCATGGGGCTCCGACTAGTATAGTGTCAGATATAGATCCCAAGTTCACATCACAGTTCTGGAAGAAAATACAGAAGGCTTTGGGGACTAATTTGAGCTTTAGCACTTGATATCACCCACAAACAGAAGGCCAGTCTGGGAGGACTATCGGGATACTAGAGGACATGTTGCGAGCTTGCATTCTAGATTTCGGTAAAAGTTGGAAAGGTATTTTCCACTGGCAGAGTTTGCGTATAATAACAGTTATCAAGCCACCATTGGTATGACACCATACAAGGTACTTTACGGGCGTAAATGTAGATTCCCGTTGTATTGGGATGAAGTAGGAGAAATGAGAACTGTTGATCCAACTATTCAGCATGAGATGATAAAAATGGTTGATAATGTGAAACTTATTAAGAAGAGAATGCTTACAGCTCAGAGCCGACAGAAGAATTATGCTGATAGACGCAGTCGTGACTTAGAGTTTGCAATAGGTGATCATGTGTTCCTAAAAGTTTCCCTGCGTAAAGGTTTGATTCAACATGGAAAAGGGAGGTAAGCTTAGTCCTAGATATGTGGGACCATTTGAGATTACCGAGAAAGTTGGCGATTTGGCTTACAGATTAGCGTTACCTCCGAGTTTGGGCAAATTGCATAATGTGTTCTATGCATCGATGTTCAGAAATATCGGCCAGATCCTTCACATATTTTGGAGCTGGAACACTGGAAATTAGTGAGACTTTAACTTATGTTGAGAAGCCTTTTCGAGTTGTGGATAGAAAGGTTCAGGAGCTTAGAACTAAAAGCATTCCGATGGTGAAGGTTCTTTGGGATCATCATAGAGTGGATGACGCTACTTGGGAGCGGGAAGAACAGATGAGAGATAGATACCCCGAGCTGTTTCCTGAATCATGTAAGAATTGCGTGGACACAATTAGTTTATGGGGGAGAGGATGTGTTGCTTGAGATTTCTCATCACATTTATATGTAACTGTTGCATACCTTCTTGAGCATTTCAATGTACATTTTTTTTCTTGATTATATGCTTTATTGATAGTTACTATTCATAAGGTAAATCGACCGTCTAATTTGCTCGGATTAATATTTTTTCTAGATAGTATAAGTTATAAAAGGAATCGAAAACTTGGGGTTTTGAGCTTTGGGTGTCGAGAACGAGCATTTGGAAAATAGTTTTCGGTTCGCGTGAATAGTGAAACATTAGAAACATAACATAAGTAACTAGTTAGTCTTTTAATTGGATTTTTGGCCTACATTTGACTAAGTATGCAAGCTTTTGACCTCAAAATAATCCATATACACATAATATATACATACTACATTATACATACATAACAACTACTCACAAAAACAAAGTAAAAAATCCCTAAAATACCCCCTGCGCGACGACACAAAGGAAAAGGAAAAGAGAAATTTCTTCATCAAATTTTTGCGGTTTGATCTCTTGCAAGCTTCCTACAACTAGTTCAAGCCTTCCTAAGCTCCTACAAGTGGTCTACAATCTATAATTGTGAGGGAGTTTGCATTTATTTTCCATTTACATGTGTCAATTTTTTAAATTATAGTATTTGTTGATTATAGCTATGAAGTTGGTTGTTATTGCTTGAAATACTTTGTCTAGAACTTGTAGAGCCCTCTTTTGAAGCTTGATAGCAACTAGAATGGTTGAATGCATAAATCACCTGAAAGAGATGATGAATAGTGCTCAATTCTAGGGTTTTGCTATAAATGGCCAATTAAATCAATCTTGTGCTTCCTATAGGTGCTTTAGATGTTGTTGAACATAGTTAAATGCTTGTGCGTAGTTAATTTACCCGAAATTGTATTAAAATACGATTTTAGCTAAAATTTAAAAGGGGATTTTTTGTAAAACGTAATCTGGGCACAATTGAACCTTAGAATAGGTACCTTCTAGGTATGGAAGCACTTTTGGTGCTTTTATTGCATTGGTTTGAGGGGTGGTTAGGGTAGTTGTAGTTGAAATCGACTCGGAGCTTTCCTGAGCTTTTGTCTTCAAAGCGGGTTTTTAGGGATTAGATAGGTGCCTTTTAGCATCCTTAGAGATATAGTATAGCTGGTTTATGGAATTGAAACCTTAAATTTCGTATGGAAGTAGATTTGCCTAGTCGTGAAAGGGGAAAATACGAGAATTGAATGCTTTAGTGCTTGTATGGGCTTGTAGTTGCCTATTATATGTCTAGATACATGTCTAAAGCATATTCAAGCTATTAGTAGAATTCGTGAAAAAGTATGTTAATTATCCTTTGTGTTTATATGGTTATTTCCTGTGTAAAAGCTTAAATTGTGACTAACTGCGAAGGCGGCCTACTTTGTCTTCCCTCATATGTGATATTTTTTATTCTTGGTTCTCGTGATCATGATTCGGGGTTGCGCAACCTTCTCGGACATGGTAGTGTCGAGAAACTCTGAGCAGCATCGGGCTGTTGGTCTAGCTTGGCTACTTTGGTTTCTATTCCCGTTCTCGCAGAGGCATACTTCCCTACCCCAGAGGCGTGGTTCACTTTGTTGGGGCATACAGACCTACCTTGGGAGAATTGGTCGTAGGATCGGGGTACATCCGAATTACCCCATTGGAAGAATAAAGGGTTTGCCAGCATTTGCTTGAAGATCATGGCTCGTGGTTCGAGATTGAAGACAAAAAGATGAACCGTATTCTTTTTATATGTGTTTATATACTTGTTCAATTAGCTTGTTATATTATGTTACTTATGTTATTATCTTGTTGCATTGCATGAAAACATTTGTGAAAACACCCCGTGTGACGCCCGAGCTCGAGTGCATACATATGTCCTCCATTTGTAGATATTTGTGTGCATTTATTTCTTAAAAAACTTATTTACAAATAGTTACTGTGCATAATATTTTCAACTGTTTTATTTTCTTTATTTTGTATTTTTTCTATGTTACTTGTTATCTAGGAGGCATGTGAAAATTAGAATTACGTGCATAGCATATAGGGAACTCGAGTTATAAAAATATAAGTGTATCACATGAATACTACTTTTTAACTTTTTAATGAAACAACCAATGATCCATTTAGCAACAACTTGATCCATTTGCTTAGCATTTGACCCATTTTAAAACCCACCCAAGACCATAGACCTTTAACCATTTGACCAAGTAATTACATAAGCCAAATAAAACAACACAATACATAAACACACATACACAATCGGCTTTTTCACACACCACACACACACACACACACACACTCATGGCTGAAAATAGGAAAGAAGAAGAAGAAGAATAAGAGAAAGGAAAAGAAAAAGGGATAATTAGCTCAAGTTCAAGTCATTCTTGCATCTCTAGCTAAGTTCAAGGTAAGGGGTTTGCATTTCTTTTTGTTTTTCTTGAATTTTCAAAAACGGTAAGTTTATGAAATGATGAAATAAGTTGATTGATGACTTGTATTATCTAACTAATTTGTTACTTGTGATGAATATGTGAAATACAAGTGTTGTTGTTAGTTAAATCTAGAGTTGTTGGTTTGTTAGTTGATGTTGTAGAGGTTGGAGTTGATGAATTAATGTAGCTTTAGTGTTTGTAATAATTGTTTGAAAGAAGCTTGTCTTAACTCTAGAATGTAACACCAAGCTCACAGAATTATGAATTGAAAGCTAAGAGAACATTTGGTGCAAGAGTGTAATTATGGATAGTGCACTGTCGCCATTTTCTAGAACCTTTTTGGCATAGTAAACGAGCTTAAAATTGTATGAAATTTTTATAACGACTATATTAGACAGTTTAGAACAAATGTTGATTTCTAGAGCTAAGGCAAATTCTAATGTATTGACCCTCCGATTTAAGCATTTCAGAAATGTGTCGGAAAATCGCTGGTGCAGGGCAGTTTGTGCAGTTGCACGAAAAAGGTCTTAACTTGTGGAATTTAGATCGGAATTGAGTTCCGCTTGAGGCTAAAGTCATCTACACTCAAAGAGCTATGTCTATATGTAAAAATCAGAGAATTTTGAGATCAATAGTATACGTAAATGATTTGATAAAATTAGGGTTCTGTTAGAAGATTTAGAAGGGCATGCTTTCATGGAACTCTAACTTGAACTTGACTTGTTTTGAGTTTTGAGGTAGGGTGATTGAAGCTTGATGGTGTGTTATGTAAGGGTGCTATGGGTCCTAGTGAACCTAGCTTGGTGATTAAATGTGTTTGGATTGAGTGGAACTTGGGTAGATGTGCATAATTGGCTTGTAATCAAAGGGGTTTCGAGTGAAATGCAAATTCGGGTGGAATTGAATGTTGTATTTAGTGTTTATAGGGTGAGGTAGTGCTAAATGAGTGGTTATGACATTTAATTGAATATCGGTTAGGGTACTTGTAATTAAAACACATAAAGGGGACTTTGGAATGAAATGTGGAATTTGACTTGTTGAATATGTAGTTAGCCTTAGATGTGTTAGGAAGCCTTTGAAATGTAATTATGACATGGTTTGGCTAATTGGAATAGGTAGCTGTAGTTAAAATCACCTAAAGGGCTTTACGGTATTTTTGAGTTAATGTGCTTAAAAACATGATTTCGTGGCATTTAGTTGCATCATAAAGTAGCTATATGAGGTTAGTGAAGTTAGACTTGAAGTTATTTATCTTGTGTGAAGTTTATGACATGATTTTTAAGCATTTAGAAAGAGATATGTTGGACTTCTTGTCAATTGCTTAATCTTATTGCATAATTAGTTATTTGAATTGCTATAGTTGCTACATTTGATTGTTAATTAAGTAAACTATAAAGTTAGCTCATCTAGTTAGATGATTATTGATTGTTGTAGTAAAGTAATTGGAATTTATAGCTTATAGTCTTAACTTATTGATATTTTGATGCTTCTAATGCCTTCTATGCTAACGAATGATGTGGTAGATTGAACTTTCTAGCTTAATTACATGTGAAATATAAGCTTGTATGTATAAGTGAATTGAAGAAGAAAATAAATAATAACTTGTTTAAAGAATGTGAATTTGTTGCTTATTGTGTTTTAGTGTTAATAAGAGTGTCATTTTAATATGTCTTATAATCTAAAGTAGTTAGTGAATGTTTAATGATCTTAGAGAATATAGATAATCTTGTACATGATTTCACTTTGGATAATGCATGTTAGAGTTCTTTTAACATGTTTAGTAATTGAGTAATGCTTAGTGTGTAAGCGTAGTAGCGTGTATTAAGCGTTTAACTTGAAGGATATGTGATTCATGCTGTCTTGTGCGTTAAGTTGTATATTTGGGCTATATGTATATTAGAGCTAA